>NW_010580972.1:109927-135699 GCF_000705375.1 Tinamus guttatus | reverse complement strand
ATACCTCTGTTGTTTGTTATGACCCTGTGCTATTAGGGCAAAGACATTGGAAAACACAGTCACAAATCGCTCCATGAATGTCTCAGCCTGGGACTTGCTGTCTTGGTAACTAGCTTCCCGCATCCTGCAGGCCACAGATTTTCCTGAAAGAAAAACTTTTCTGGCACTTGACTATACCTAGAGACCACAACCAGGTGAAGTGACATATGCAATAGCACTTTTAAGTGTTGCCATTCGGGATAAGTGATTTCACATAGCTTTTGCCTGTGTGTGCTTTTTGAAATTTTTTTTTAGACCATCCTGGTGATAAACATCTTGATTTGGGTCTAAGATGATGCTTTCATGAGTTTTCTTTAGGATTTATATACCCTGTATGTACTTTCTTTACTACTACTAACTAATGGCAGACTTGGAGGAAAACACACTTCAGTCGCCAAGTACTCATTTATCGTATTGTGGTAATACCTTAATTTGTATTAGCGTTAGATTAAAATCATTGTCATGACTATCTTAAATACTCATCAGATACAAGTTTCCTCAATGTGAATACTGTGCATTTTTCAACAAGAAAATCCAGGAACAATAATTTCCAACAGAAATCCAGGAAAAGACACAACATGTCTTTTACATTATGTTCACAGTACAGACCTGACCGGTATTAAAAGCTTATGCTTAATTAAAGTAAAAATTATGACGTAAGAAGTAAATTTCTTCACTTGTTCTCCCCGAGCAAGCCAGGAGTTCCCAGATGTCTGCATTTTGTCCAGGATTTCCTAGGTAGACCAGCATGCCCACACATTTCACAGCACCCATTGAGCAAGTGCCGTGACCCTGCTCCTCACACAATGGGCAATTAGTTCATGCAGTAAATCAAGGACTTCTAGAGCGCACCAGATTTATAGCACATGCACAGACCATCTGGGCAGTGCATGTATATAAATTCCTGAAAATCTGCATTGACAAAGTTTCCGGACTTTAAAAAAAAAAAAAAAAAAAAAGAGGATATGTTCAGGAAAGCCCAGATGTGTGATAGCTTTAACTGAGTCTGATCACAAGAGGAACTGTGAGTGGTGGACTGGATCACATATGAGCAGAATTCTTAGAAAATCCAGATCCTAATGATTGGCTAAGGCATGTATGCAAAATTGAATTTTATTTTTATGGGAAAAAATACACCTTTCTGACATACAAACAGTCCTCCCCTGAAAAAAAAAATCATAATCCTAGTGCCAAAACATTAGCCCTTCCTAAAAGCCAAGGGAAAAAAAGCTGTACTTGAACCAATCTTTGTCAATGCGTTTTTCCCTAATGCTACCCTCAAAAGCAGCTGGATAACTGTAGCTAACTTTCACAAAAAAATGTGATTTTTTGTGAGACATGCACCTACTGCATTTTCAGACAGAAATGTCAGAAAATTTAAGCCATTATTGTAAACATTTGGCACAATCACACATAAGTGTTCAAAAATATATATTATATGGGCAAATACTAGAAAAACTTAGCAATGTCGATGCTCTGTCCATAGCAAAATGGGTTTAATTCAATTTAAGAGTCTCACAGACGATTGTATCATTATAATTAAATTAATTTAAAAGCTTATTTTGTTTTTAGCTGGTGAAAAATTCATGCATAAACCCAAGAGTAAACAAACAAATAGAAAGATATTAGGGAAGCAGGGCAATAATATGCCTTTATGTACAACTTGATTCATCAGAGTAGCGTGGCAGAAGCAGACTTTTAAAAGGGACTTAAATGTGGTTGGTCTCATCCAGATCCAGATCTAGCCTAGTTACTTCATTGTTATTGAGATCAGACTCTGATGCCACCAGCGAAATTGCAAATACTCCTCTGAATATCATTACTTCATCCTCCTGTTTGCTGGCAGGGACTGAGCAGTACATTTTGGCACCTGGGCTGTCTTCTTTCCTGGCTTCCCAGGTCCCAGCTCTTGGTGCTGGTAGACTACAGGTCTGCAAGCCAAGCAAACCCATGTCGTGCTTGTGAGGCAGCTGGACAATGTCCAGGTAGCCATCAGAGACGATCCGAAGGCAAAGGTGGGGTATAGCAGGTAAGAGGAGAAGTGGCCTGACCGGGGATAAACACTGTGTTGAAAGAGGGGAGGTGTGTCTGTATTTTCCTAATTCTGTCCAGGAGCTGGGGAGAGAGAGGGAGCCAGCAAAAAAAAAAAAAAAACGCTGGGGGAGTTATTTTCTCATGGTATCTCCAGCCAAAAGCAAGCTGTTACCAGAAGTCTTCTGAGACACATTGAGCCAGGAACAAAAAAAAAAAAAAAGGGGGGGGGGCGCCTTGGGGCTTCAGGCCCAGATTCAGATGATTCGAGGCACCAACTTCCAAAGCTGTCATCCAGAAAAAAAAAACACCCCGAAACCACATAACCCCAGAGATGCCAGCAGCCAGAGGACCTCACCAGGGCCATTGCTCCTCCACAGAGGTTCTCAAGTGTCTGGGAAAGAGCAAATTATGGGGCAATGGGACCTCAGGGCTTTGTTAGTTCACCAAAGAACCCTTGAAAGGTTCTTAAAAGGTACCCAAATGGTACCTCCACAAAGGCGCACATCACACCCTAAAACTGGTGTGCTTTCTCTGGGTCCCATCCATTCAGGATATAAGTGATGAGACAGCAGAGGGTAGGAAAAGGCTTCATTTTACACACATTTAAGCAAGTACAAACAGTGCATTTCCAGAATCACAAAATAATCCCATTTTTTAATAATATATACACACATATATACCACAAAGATGGATGTGTATAACAGTATATTCATGCAAGCATCTGTACATGTTTGTCTAAAGTTATGAATATGTGAAAATGTATACTAGCACATCTATATGTGTATGCATTTAGTTTATAAAAAGACTGTATTTTCTGAATCAACAGCACTTCAAAATCTCAAGCAGTGTTATCATGAGGCTGGAAGCCTGCCTGCATATGCACATAACTGTCAAATATAAGTGTTCCTTTAACTCCAGCCCCTGGTTCTGGTTTAAATGCAGTAAAATGAGCTCAGAGCACATCACCAGTGGTGGCTCAGCATGGTGCCTGCGCAAGCAGGTGCCCCATCCACCTCTGGTGTTGATGGTAACATCAGCCTATGCAGGAGAATCAAACAACAGTAAATAAGTCTGACATGGCTTTAGCAACACTTTGAGTTGTTTTGTTTTGTTTTAAAAAAAGGGAATTGAAAGCAGTACTAAATAAAATGAGAGGGGTCACAAGTCTGTGGCCAAAATGGAACAATAACCATAGTAAACTGTTGGGCAATAAGAAACAAGAAGAGTTTTTATTTATTTATTTATTGTTTGTTTGTTTATTTGTTTTCTATCCTCCTTGAATGTTTTCCACTTCATGTCAACCACTGGCTTGTGGAAATTGATTCCTTCTGGACCTTACCCAGTTATGTGTGCTGGGACATTGGCAGCCGGCAAGAGAGGCAGCGCAGTTGCCTCTCACTCAAATTCCTTGTTCCTTCTGTGGAAATGCTGCTCTGTCCCTCTGTGATGGGCCAGATTTGTTCTTTAAGAGCAGGAGGTACAAGAGGGGCAGGAGCTCCAGGAACCAGACTGGCGTCTCCAGCTGCTCTGACCCGCTGGCTGCACAACGGGTAGTAGCCTATACATAACTATGTGCCACAGTAGAAGAGGTCACTAGTAGCTGCTCCTCCACTTCTGAAATGTGGGGACCTCATGTGCTGACCGTTTGAGCCGCCAAACGCCTGTCACTTTTGGCGTCCTGTGGAATAGCGCATTGAAACTGTTGGAAACGGGGTTAGGTTCTCCAGTTATTTCAAGCAGACTTTTGCCGTCCTGTCCTCACAAGACCTCAGTCTGTGAGCAGTTTCTTCTCCTTGCAGCTATAAAAGGCCTTGGACTATTGTCAAGGCCAGCTAGCGGTCCTGGTGGCAAAGTGAGCCCAGGCCTGCAGGCTGCCGTGTCTGTGGCTTGAATGGGTAGAGCTGCAGAAGCAACTCTGACAGCAGGTATGTGCCGCAGCGAAGGTGCTCCTTTGGGCTCCATCATAGTGCTCCTCTGGGCATCGCCATTCTTCAGGTCTAACAAAGCAGGACATTTCCAAAGTATTGCTGAGTGAAGGGAAAATAACCCCCTCAGCTGACAGTCAAGATCCCATTTTGCTAAACATGGTCTATATTTGAAGCAAAAATTGGTTCATTCCTCATATGTTTACCAAGCAAACATATAATGAAAAAACAGGTGCCAAAAAGAATTGAGCAAGAGTCGTTAGGGGGTGACTGACATTAACATTATAAACATGGCCACTGCATAGCAGCCTGCAGCCATTCTCAGATATTTGTAGATATACTTGAACTGGATTTACTTCAGATGCATAAAGCTGAAGTTTTCTGTAGAGGCATGAGATGCATCATGTATGTCTTGATGCCCTTGATGAGCATGAGTCTTCCTGAAAAAAAAAAAAAAAAAAGTTAGATAGTTTTTAGCATAGGAGATTACCAAATGTTATGGGAACAAAAAAAGAAAAAAAAACAACTTTGAGTAAATTGAAAAGAACAAATACATCTGAATACAAAGTATCCATGTGAGATTTTTTTGTTGTTGTTCCATCTCAAGCCAAATCTTTATCAGAGCATTTTTATTAGTGCTATTGATGCATCAGGAAAAAGTAAGCAACCAGAGAGTGTTCTTTAAACAGATAATAAAACCCCTCATTCGCAGAATCGAAAACAGATTGCTCCATGCTTGAAAAAAAAACGGTCTCATCATAGGCATCCTTTTACAAGGAAAAAAGACTACACTCATTTGTAAAATGAGGAACTTTCACAAACAGTGAAAACCAAAAGTGCTGACACAAGGGAGGAAGAATGTTACCACAGTGAGATGCAAAGAAAAGAGACCAAAAAAAAAAAAGAGGGAAAACCTGTACGCCAATCCCACAAGTACACACACTCATTACAATCACTTGCTCTTGTTTGCGCTTTCTTTCTGAAATGATTAAAATACTTTAAGGAAAAAAAAATACAAGAAATCTCCTTCTGTCCAGGTTCACGCTGGCAAAATGTGCATATGTTCAGAAGTGTTTCTGCCACCTTCTGCCTCATGGGTTTAAATATGATTATTTCTTCCTTTAAGGGAACAGAACTTGTCCTGCATTTGAAAACCGTGCATAAAGATAGACCCTTACCGACCACCTTACTTCTGTCCTCTTATTGTTTCACTTATCTGAATGATTTTTGGTTTTAGTTCTAGCAGAGGGAATACATTTCCAAAGGCAATACAGTGACTAGAACAATGGTTCCCTAGTTTGGGTGGGAATTATTGCTACTACTGTAATTGTAGTAATATTATGTATACATAATAACATAAAGAAGAGTAGTTTTCCATTAAAAAAAAAAGTCCCATCCTTTCCACACTGAGAAAAAGTGACCAAAAAAGGGCATTTAAAATTGCTTTGTTATGTTTGACTTCTTTAGCCAGGGGAAGGAGAAACACTGAATACAAAAACCCTCCAAAATAAGTCAATGTAGACAATATGGATGAAGAATTTTGTACAAGATCTGTCATTTCCATTAATATTTAAGGACTAGGGGAAAAAACAGAGAGTCAAATTTGTCTACTTGGAGTTATGCTTAGGGAAATAATAACTTTCTACTTAAGAAAACAGGTAACTGTCTGCTTGTTGACCCTTGTCCTGTCTTCTGAAGGATGTCTTTTAAATATAGTTTGTGTCAACAATATACTTATATTACAGACTCTGATCGAAAGCTTAGTCAAGAAGGGATCTTTCCAGCACAAGATCTTCTGGTTGGTATTACAGAAACGCTTGGCTGAGGGAAGTCCAAGTCCATGTTCATTCTAAAGACTGTAGGGACCACCTTAAATTGACATCACTTCTCCAGACAAGGTGTTGAAGCAGCAAGACTAAACTTTTTAATGAAACCAGAAGGCTTAAAGACAGTACTGCCAGCAAGGCATGTTTCATCAACAAAGTACTATATTCTGAAAAGAAAGAAAACTCAGCAACGAGTCAGAAAGGATGGATATTTCATATTTTTGTAGTGGGAGTAATCTCTATGCTAATCGTTAGGGACAAGAGAAGGATGAATCAAGAAGACCTATTGTGGAAGGTAAATATAGAAAGATAAATCCCTTTTATAGAGTTTTTCAGACAATGATAATAATAAAATGTTTTAAAAATAGAACTGACAATGAGCATATGAACTGGTAGATGCCTCATTCAATTAAACAAATAGGATGAGGAACTTGTGCACTTTCTTAAACAGGAGTACTGTAGTTTGTGTTTAATAGAGAAAAAGTAGTAAAGGTGGGGAAAAAGAAGAGTACTCACAGCTCTTCACCAAGTGAACCATAATAGTTATACTGGAAGGTATTATGATGGAAGAAAAGAGATGAAGGGAGTATAATAATAATTACTTGAATTTTGCTACTTTGGGAAGCATTCTGGGAAAAGGCACTGTGGGATATTTAAGAAATTCATGCATGCGGAATATTCAGAATAACCTTTGAACTAAAGAGAGGACCACAAAAGGGCTACAAATTATATAGATATGGTGACATTATGCTATGAGTGAAAAACATAAGATATCTATTTGGTGAAGAGATTAAATGGGAGAGCTTGGTATAAAACAGATATCTTCTTAGAAAATCTTTTCTTCTTTGAGTTTTTTTTTCCTTTTTGTGAGATTCCTCTTTTTCCCAGTCATTGTTTAGCTGCATTTCTTGTATTCAATTCTATTTTGAATATAAAGTTTAAAATTACAGCTGCTGAATCTAGTTGCTGACACGGAAACACCAAGAGGACCAAACTAGAGATATTCAGATCACTTTAAATTCAAATAAAGCTCCAGTGGGAATTGCAGATATTTCCCAGATCTCTGAAAAATCAGTATAGTTTTTCAGACACATATATGAAAAGATACCTTCTCATCCAAGTTCAAAAATAGTTGCTGCATGCTTAAAGGAGCTTGTTGATTTTTATTAACTGAAAGATACTTAGTTAATTGTACCACTGACATATTCTGTGTTGAATTTGACACTGAGAATAATGTATTCAATGTTTTCTTTCTTCTCATTAAATTCACACTTGCTCTTCTGTCTGAGACATGAAAATGTTGGAAATGATGGAATGGAGTGGCTTGTGGGAGGCCTCGAAAAATCCATGAATCTGCTCATTTTCTGAGACTCTATCAGCTAATGCCTCCTACCAGCTGTGCAATAATAGTAGAAATGTAGAATTGAATTTTCAGTTGCACATATGTGATGATGCTCTTTTAAAGGAGTGTTAAACTCCAAGTCTGGCCAAGATGTCCTTAGGTTCCTTTCTTGCCAGCTTGTTTGAGGAGATTTAGCAATGATTGTCAGGACCTTCCTTCGAAGTGATGCCTTCTATTCAAACTTCTGGGAATTAAGATATATTATCTACAGGGACAGATGTAATCATTGATGAATACAGAAATAGGTTTTTCATTCTACTTGCTTAAGGAAATGGGCTAGAGTTTGTAGAAGAGGAGGAGATTAGATCAATAACATCTTTAAAGAGAACCATGAGTGCAGAGAGAGATTGATGATAGTGACAACAACCTGAGAAGTGTGGAGAAGTCTGCAAATAGTTACTACAGAATTACTTTTTCTGCAGACTGTTTTTATTAGGCAGTCCCAATATTCCCCTCCCTCATCCTTATGAAAGTTAAAATTTCTATGTGAATTTGCAATTGATTTGACCTGCAGATGTCATTTCAGTAAAGAAATAACTAGTGAAGTCTTGCATTCCATTGTAAAATTCCAGTAAGTGGTCTGTTTTAAGAGCTGAAGTGAATCACACAGCTCCCCTTTAGTGATGCTTCATTTGAAAAGTTTTGGTTTAGCCATTTGAAGCATCCTGAAATTAAAACTGTAGGCTGGTTAGGAGCATGCAGCTGGAACAGACTTCCTAAGTCACTGGGTTCATCCTCTCCTGATGTTACCAGCTATGTTATATAATGTTTACGTAAAGCAACGGAACTTCATCTGAAAAGTTACTCATTGTTTTCCTGTTCCTCCCACTAGAAAACTATTCCAGATCCTCCCTCTTCAGATAATCAAGAATTTTCACAGAATCACAGAATGGTTAAGGTTGGAAGGGACCTCTAGAGATCATCTAGTCCAACCCCCCTGCTCCAGCAGGGACACCCAGTGCACGTGGCACAGGGTGGCATCCAAGTAGGTTTTGAAGATCTCCAGAGAAGGAGACTCCACAACCTCTCTGGGCAGCCTGGTCCAGGGCTCTGTCACCCTCACAGCAAAGAAGTTCTTCCTTATACAGAGATTAAACTTCTTATGTTTCAACTTACACCTATTACCTCTTGTCCTGTCACCAGCCACCATTGAGAAGACCCTGGCCCCACCCTCCCTGCAATTACGCCTCAGGTACTTGAACATATTGATCGAATCTCCTCTCAGCCTTCTCTTCTCCAGGCTAAACAGCCCCAGCTCACTTAGCCTTTCCTCATAAGATAGATGCTCCAGTCCCTTAATCGTCTTTGTGGCTCCACACTGGACCCTCTCTAGAAACTCCATGTCCCTCTTGTACTGGGGAGCCCAGAACTGCACACAGTACTCCAGCTGCAGCGTCACTACAGCTGAGCAGGGGAGCAGAATCCCCTCCCCTCGACCTGCTGGCAACACTCCTCCTGGTGCAGGCCAGGGTCCCATTAGCCTTTTTGGTCACGAGGGTACATTGCTGACTCATGGTTAACTTGTTGTCCACCAGGACTCCCAAATCCCTCTCTGTGGAGCTGTTTTCCACCAGGTCAGCCCCTAATTTGTACTGGTGCCTGAGGTTATTCCTCCCCAAGTCCAGGACCCTGCACTTGTCCTTGTTGAACCTCATGAAGTTCCTCTCTGCTCAACTCTTCATCCTGTCTAGGTCCCTCTGAATGGCAGCACAGCCCTCGGGACTCTCCTCCCAATTTGGTATCTTCTGCAAACTTGCTGAGGGTGCACTCTGTGCTGTCATCATTGATGAACAAGTTGAAGAGCACCGGGCCCAGTACTGACCCTTGTGGGACACCACTGGCCAACATTCATGCCGGCTGTTATTGCTTTCCCTTTTCATTCCTGCCAGAGCAACTGCTCTGCTAAATGTGGAAAGATTAGACATAGTGTAGTCTCATTGCAGACAAAGGTGTATGGGTTAACATGCCACTGAAAAACTTGCATTGTATTTTGTGTCATTTTCAATGCAACTTTTTTGCTCCTGGAATTTAACTGAAACATTATGATGACAAAAACTAATCTTAGGTGGCTACACCTGTTTTGCTAATTTAACTAATCAGAGTAGTGGGCAATGATTACACTGCTACAAACATTTGGATCATTTGAATATGTTGCAAAAAAAAGAAGGCTTCCCGAAAATTCTTTATTTTTTTAATTTACAACAGATTTTACATTTACAGGAAACCACTTCTAAAATGCACCACATTGCAATATTTTCCGTGTCAGCTATTTAAAGTGTTCCCAAGAGAGCATTCCTTTTGCCTACCCTCCAAACTTCCTTCTCCCAGTTCAGCCTGGAATCCCATTGTAATTGGGCTGATCCAATTTTTGCTCAAACCACTTTCACCACTGGCAGTCACTAGCCTCATATGAAATAACTTTGTGAAGCTGACAAAACTGGAATTTGATCTCCTATGCAGGTCGATGCTTTCCAAATACATTCTGGTAAAAGTAGGAAGAGATTTCACCATTAGAGCCTGCAGTCAATTCAAAAGACTTTTCTCAGCTCTGCATCACACTTTGTGACTTTGCAAAGAAGCGTTCAGAAAGTTCACGCACAGTACAGACCAAAGTTGCCCATTTCCTTCATCATCATGGTGTGGAATTAAAAACATTTGGCTGGGCTGCCTAATAGGCAGCTGCTTGCAATTAGATAGAGCATTACATCCATTTCTTAACTAACTTCACAACTGGGTAGCTACAGTATGAGCAATATACCGTGAAAATTTGCCAACATGGTTAACTTCTCTCTGCTTCTAGTGGTTTCTATACCTTACCCTCATTTTTCTGTCTGCCCGCATACTGTCAGACTCGTAGCATTCCCATCTTGTCGCAAGATGGATGGTTAAAGATTTGAGCAAGATTTTTGTCACTCTTTACGCAGATATGCTGTTTTGTGGCAGGACATAGGTTGCAAAACTAATGGATTTGATCATTCTAAAAATAGTGTTAGCATCTGAACAGAAAGGCAATTATATCATTTTTTAATACGCTGCACTTTCATTTCCCCTGCTAAAGTGAGGTTAAGTCCTACTCATCTCTCTCACACGAATAGTCCTAATGACGTGATTTTGGCAAAAAAAAAAAAAAAAAAACAGTTTTCACTGTTTCATTAAAGGCTGAAACAAATGCAGAAACATAGGGAGAGGTAGTTGAAAGACGTCACAAATTAAGAGACAGAATATGTCTTATATCAAGTTTTAAGTAAGAGAAAAGGCATCTAAGTTGAAAATGTATGGAAAATGTACTCTGCAAATGTATGGATACTGAAAAATAAATTAATGGAATTTCTGCTTTCCATTAGTTACTTTGCTTTACTGGAAGTTACCAATAAATATAGATATATCAAAGACCATAATGTTAATGCAGTTGACTTGTACATAGCTGCAAATTCAGAGTAGTTTATTAATTGTATTGAACAGTCCTCTTAAAATATGCAAGAGTTGGTTGGAAGGACATCTACTGCACCCAGTCTTTGCAAATTAAACCTTTAAATCCTCTACTCTCCCTTCCTGAGAACAAAGACTCACTTCTTGTCCTGGCAGTTTTAGTCCAAGGTCAAGGTGAAGGCTGGCACAGACCTTATTCCTCTGTGGGCTCAAGAAAGGCACTGGAGGGTGCCATTAAGAAGGACAGAAGAGAGCAATTTTATGAGGAAGTCAAGGAAAGGAGAAGGAAGAAGGAAAACATAAGACAAGGGGACAATATAAACCAGGAGACAAAGGAGCACCAGACATAATTGTCTATTGTGGAATGAGAAAGCTGAGAGCCTAAGCTGTTTCCGGTGGCTATGAAGATGGAGCACTGCCAGGGACTGGGCTTTTCATAGGTCACAGCAGAAATTGCTGCTGAGGGAGCTAGGGCAGCCATCTAAAGGAGAAATAGGTTATTCATAGATGCTGAGGAACAAATTCTGGAGTGCCAACATGTACTGTGGGACACCCTCAATTCCTGATTCATTCTTGCTGTTTCTGCTGTTGGTTGTTCTGCTGTTGGCCTTCTGGAGGTGATCATGAGAGCTTCTCATCCTGCCTAGCCTCGCCAGATACCCCAATGAAGGGCATGTCTAATAGGATTTGTTGTCTAATCACATGCAAAAACTCCCGAAGTTACATGGACTGTTACAAACTGGGGAGAAAGAGAAAGACAGTAATCCATACACCCCTGTCAATGGCAAGGACAAAAAACAAACAAACAAACAAACAAAAAAAACTCATATTTTCTATGGGAATTGATTAAAAAAAGCCTATTTAACCTGGTTGAGGGACAGGAAACGATTCACATGAAAAATAAACTAATACTCTTCACATTTACAGTGTTTAATCTTTTATCAAGATTTCTCAGACTACTCATGAAAACAGAAGTTTGAGCTTACCTAGACAGCTCCCCTTCTAGCCAAATTCATAGGTCACCAAGCATTGCGGACATTTTTGGAGTATAAAAAGTGTTTCTGGATCCACATGTGACAAAGAGGAAGGGAGAGGTAACCCATACTGCATGCATTTACTTACGATAAACATTTATTTATTGGTCTCTCAATCTTACTTTTGTAGTTTGCAGAATCATCTTTTCAAAAATGGGCTTCCTAAAACCTGTGTGTTTAAATTATATCTTCAATCAAGAATGCCAATTATGAGCTCAAAAATTCATTAAGCTGCATATTTTCCAGAATCACTCTCTGGTATCCAAACTGTGGTCTAATTTAAACACTGATAAACTTTTGCCGATAAGAACGGGAACAGGAATTAGTCTTTCTAGGAGAAATGGACAAAGCAGTTCTCATTGAAGAGCTGACTTCAAAGAAAAGAGGTCAAATAACCTACTGTTGCGTAATGCATGATTATGTTTCCTTGGCTGTTGAATTTAAACTTTGCAGAGAGGATAAGGATACTAAAAATTAAGGCCTTGGAATTTCCACTTCCCATTAGTAACTGCTTTCCTGGAAGCAATTAGCATCTATAAGTGTATCACAGGATGCAATACTACCACAGTTGGAATGAACCACCACCTTTTTTTCCTCTCTTGTCCCTACACTTATGTTCTGTGATACAGGATTTACTTTCTTTTCCATATTCAAGAGCAAGTACAATCAGACATTTAGCATCCATTTGTTCATTGATGCCCTTAGGAAAGCCTCATCTTTGGGTGTCTACTGCAGACCAAATTTTGAAAATCAAATCCTGTTAAAAAACTTTCAACAGAGCATTCAAAATCACTAACTAGCCTAGAAAATTTAGATCAAGTTTCCTTCAGACAGCCTGTCATGCCAATACCACTGAAAATATTGTATTGACTAAACAAATCAAAATTAGTATCAGATCTTATATCAAAGGTAAATTTATGAGACCAAAATGGAAATATATGAATTTGAAAATACTGCTGTGGCTCAGAAGACCTGCATTTTTAAAACTATATTCTACCTGATCAGACTGAGTCTCCCACAGTCGAGCTTTCTTGTACAGTGGTATGAGCCACAAGTGACTTAGGTATGTCAGATGCCAGAATATGGGAGCATTTAATTGCCATAGCCATGTATTAGTCCCCTAGTTTCCTAAATTTGCTGTCTGTCATGCCTGTTGCCACTAAAGACAGGGTGGCCCAAAGATGCTCTATTCTGCCTTGCTTTGGGTCTACCAAAGTATCAGAACCAGTCCTCGGACATGTTGTCCTATTACCTGCACTAAATGCTGGAGGAAGAGAAGAAGGTGTTTGTCATTACCACTCCCACATTTTTAATATCATAGACTCACAGTTAGAGCACATATGTAAAATGGGGGCCGAGGAGGAGAAGGGAGGTCTATGCTGCAACTCCTCTCTAAGAGGACTTAAACCCATTCAAAGTGAGTGCCTAATCAATGTTTTCAGGGTCCTCCTCACACCACGGTCTGATGAAAGTGCATTCAGATCAAACAGAAATCGATTCAACAGGGGAAATAGAAAGATTTCCATTCCCTAACTTCTGCACTTTGCACTGTAATTTCTCACCTACCCTGCTGTTTGTTATGGATCCCACCTGTGCGCTGTGCAGGACAGTTTGTACACCTAATTTCTTACTACAGTCTCATCCAGAGAGCCTTTCTGCATTTTTTTCTCTTAAGTATATGTTCTGATAGTAAATGAAGCAAGCTATAAGAATTGCTTGGTTTGTTGTGGAAATCCTTGATTTAAGTCACACTGGCAAAGACCTAAGAGCAAGCATTAACACTTAATATGCCAGCCAACTGGCCAAGCTTCAGAAAAGTTTTCACTGTAGTGTGAAAAAGAAAATGCGCAAAGCAGCAATGAGAGAATGAAAGCCGAAGTCAACTCAGTCCCCAGAGCTCTCGCTATTTACGAATAGGGAACAAGAGATTTCGAAGAGCTGGAATGATGTTAATCTAAATGTACATTTATGTAACTGAGACTGGGAAGAGGCTCTGTATGTCCCTCTGTTAGTATATCGTACTTTGGGATTAAGTGTGAGAAAAAGTGTCCTTTGGTAATTATCATCACATTGTCAGAGAACAAATGTTACCACAAAACTTTTGATGTTTGTCACTGACAAGAAAGCTTTATCCTTCTCACATGATGTGACACAATCTCTGGCCCCAGACTCAGAATATATCCGCCGATGTCAACACTTTCTCCTTCCACTTTCTAAATATTGCTGATCAGGCCAAGTTTCATTTCACTGAAAAAGCCACTTTCTTTTCTGGTTGGGTGGGAGAGGGAAACTCAGAAGCTATAGTAGCCAAGTCTGTCGGGTTTAGACTGCAGCCTCTGCATATTTCAGCTGAAAACTTCCCTAGAGCACAAATATGCAAGGTAGCAAAAGTTTCTTCACTTCATAATGCAAATTTGCTATTTAGGTAGTAGCGCTTGGGACGTGCTTAACTGCCTTGTAGCCTCTAACTCTTCCTTACTCGGATCCATTCTGCCGAAAGAGGTACTTATAAAGAGTTGCAAGAATGAAAGCAGAAATCTTTGCAAGCATTTTGATGACTAAGAAACTGAATTTCAAGCTGTCCTGTGCCAACTCTCTTTATGTTAGCTTTTCAAGTGTTGAATTAATGTTTCTGATAAAGACCTAATTAGGATAAACACACTTTGGACTGCAGCTGAAACATAGTTCTGCCATATGGATTGCTGGTGTTGTTAGGCTCTTGTGATATACCAAGACGTCTGGAAATTACTGGCTTCTGTCTTCTCTGACCATATCTAAGTTATACAATCTCCAACCCAGAATATTTAGACTATGATCACTTGACCAAGTTGCTCCCTCTCTTTCTACAGATGTGCTCGCACACATATTCTGAACTTTATCCATATTTTATAAATAATCCAAATCAAGAGCACTCCAGAAAAAAAAAATCACACACAGAATCACAGAGTGGTTGAGGTTGGAAGGGACCTCTAGAGATCATCTAGTCCAATCCTGCTGATCAAGCAGGGACACTTAGAGTATGTGGCACACAGTCATATTCAGGTGGAGTTTGAAGATCTGTGGAGAAGGAGCCTCCGTAACCTCTCTGGGAATCCTGTTCCAGGGCTCTGTCACCCTCACAGCAAAGAAGTTCTTCCTCACATGGAGATGGGACTTCCTGTGTTTTAATTTGTACCCATTACCCCTTGTCCTATCACTGGCAAGCACCAAGAAGAGTTTGGTCTCATCTTCCCTACGTTCACCCCTCAGGTGTGATATTCCTAAGATTGCCTCTCAATCTTCTCTTTTCCAGGTTAAACAGGGCCAGCTCACTTAGTCTTTCCTCATAAGATAGATGCTCCAGTCCCTTCATCATCTTTGTGGCTCTACACTGCACCCTCTCTAGAAGCTCCATGTCCCTCTTGTACTGGGGAGCCCAGAACTGCACACAATACTCCAGGTGCGGCATCACCAGAGCTGAGTAGAGGGGGAGCAGAATCCCCTCCCTTGACCTGCTGGCAACGCTCCTCCTGATGCAGGCCAGGGTCCCATTGGCCTTCTTGGCCATGAGTGCACATGGCTGACTCATGGTTAACTTGTTGTCAACCAGGACTCCCAGGTCCCTCTCCACGGAGGAGTTACCTGTCTAGGTCCCTCTGAATGGCAGCACAGCCCTTGGGACTGTTGGCCACTCCACCCAGTTTGGTATGATCTGCAAACTTGCTGAGGATGCGCCCTTTCCCTTTGTCCAAGTCATTAACGAACAAGTTAACAGCACTGGGCCCAGTATTGACCCCTGCAGGATACCACTGGCCACAGGCCTCCAACTAGACTCAGCCCCATTCATCAAAACCCTCTGAGCTCTGCCATCCAGCCAGTCCTCAAACCACCTCACCGTCCACTCCTCTAACCCACACTTCCAGAGCTTTCCTATGAGCATGTTACGGGAGACAGTGTCGAAAGCCTTGCTGAAGACAAGGCAGACAACATCCACGGCTTTCCCATCATCCATCCAGCCAGTCATCCAATCATAGAAGGCTATCAGGCTTGTCAAACGACTTCCCCTTAGTGAATCCATGCTGGCTATTCTTGACCTTGTTTTCCTTGACATGCCCGGAGATGTGCTTGGTTCATGTGAGAGCTGTAAACATGTTCTGCTCTTGGCAAAAGCATAAAAAGCTCTTGGCAAAAGCATAAAAAGCAAAGAGTATGAAGTAAAAAATCATGGAAAACTCTATTTCCGTTGTTTTCAGAAGACAATGCAGCTGGTCAGTCAGGACAGCCTGCAGCAGCAGCAGCAGCAGAGCCACAGTTGGTTTGTTTTAGACCTTCTGCCAATCTGGGGCATTATCTGGGTCTAACCTGGCTTTTCCTTCATTATCAAGATCATTATCAAGTTGGCCTGGGCTGCCTGGATGGTCAAGTGGAGCTGAGTAATGTTGTGGGTCTTTATATCACGGCAAAGAAGACCACCTCTGAAAGACCAGGGGAAAGATGGGGAGATTCAAGAAGATACAAATGTAGAAAGAGGCATTAGGAAGTGGCAGACAGAGTAAGGCTGTACACATATTTAATCTTGCTGTCCTTGCTGTTCTCATGGGATGGGTGATCTGGCCTCTCAGCTGGACTAGTCTGGATCACCCAGTGATCAATGCTCATTCATAAAGCAAAAAGATTCCAAGACAAGAGAAGCTTTCTACTGGGGAATTCCCTAAATGTCTTCTCTGACCAAAGCTTCCCTTTTCTATATGTGCCAAAAAAAAAAAAAAAAAAAAAAAAAACAGTAGGGAGAGGAGGAAAGGAGAAGTACAGATCCTCATTAGTCCATTTACTGCCTAGGACAGAAATGTGATATCCACTTTTTTTCTAATTTCCAGTCTAACTCCTTCTTTGTTTACTAGGTAGGAACTTCATACTTTGGTGATGCCAGTAGACTTTCCCATCCCATTCCCCACTAGATTCAATCTTGTGGGGTAGGATTCAGCTTCGTATTCAGGCATATAAATCTAAGTGACCTTCCATGACATCTAGGAGAGCTCTTGTTAATACTGACACAGGGGCACAAGAAGTCAGACAGCTCCCCATCTATTAGATACTTGTGCATGTTCAGCTCAGCTACCCTGTACACACCAGTGACCATCTTGACATGGGCTCCCTTCAGATGTCCACACATTGATGCCTCATGCTATTTGAGATACCCTAAGAGATCCTGCTTGGGCTCCAGTGCTACCAGAAGCGCACAGGCCTCACATAGGTTCTGCACCACATTTGAGACCACCACGTGGATAGTGATGTCTTAGTACCCTACAATATCTCAAAAGGCACAAAGTGTCACTGCATGCACAATGAAAGTGAAGCCTAGCTCTCCATTGACTACAGACAGGGCTCATGCACCTTGACACTCCTACTTTAGGAGTACCCATGTGTCTGAATCCCCTGCTCCTCCATCTTTTTTTTTTCCATCTTCTCCTGTATAAATTACTGTTGCAGTCAAGATAACACAAAATCGTCCCCTGCCTTCTTTATCTTTAGGAAGAACTCCTTAAAGGAAAATATCGTGATGCTTTCATTCTGAAAATTGTGAAACGACAGGGAAGTTTGATTCCATGCTACATAAAGCTAGATATGACATAAAATTGGTGATGGCACTGGACACTCCTGTTTTACTGGGAAAAAAAAGTTTAAAGTAGGACTCAAATTTAGATTGAGTGTAAACTCAAATCTGTTTTGAATTTTCAGCTCTTATTGTAAAAAAAAAAATGTTTATGAGAGTTGAGGATATCATTTTATTTTATACAGAATAGTTAAGGTTGCAAGAAAAGTACATGTACTTTTCACAGTAGGTTTATGTATTTCTTTTGGTGCAAATTGTAATTACACAAATTGGCTAATAATAATTTCAAACATGCAGTGGGCACACGTCTTATTACTTTCTGAACTCCACAACATACCCTCTGCAAAAAAAAAAAAAAAAAAGAAACTTCTACACTTCCCCAGCCTTTCCCCAGTGCTAAAATAACTGCTACATCACAGCTTACAAGTCAAAAAGCATATTTATTTTTGGTCATTTTCCTATGCCATTTCCTGTCACTGTAGATGTGTGCAAAAGTTAGGGCTACTCTACAATAGAGAAATTTCCTTTCAAGAAAGGAGAACTAACAGGCCTATGCTAAACAAAACCCTAAATAAACCCTAAAATATTCTCTGAGGACATGGGAGAGAGGACTTTTTTAAGTGGCCTCTTTGTAAAACTTAAAATTTAGATGGAATAGAAAATAGAACCCAATCCTAATTAGGGTCTAATGGCCCCTTGCTGGCTGTAGGAGAATTGTTTCAATTATACTGTGACCAGTGTCATTGCATATCAATAGCTGGAACCTCTAATAATGCCAATAAACTATTTCTTTTGTTTCCTTTGTTAAACTGTTTGGTTTGAAGCTATAAACTGGGGACAACATCATCAATTGTCATCCTTCACTTGTGAAGCCATTACGGGGTGCAGTACATTCTGGGTTTTTAAATATCGACTTCTAGCAGGCCCTTTCAGTACTCTGAACAGCAGTCTCCTAATTTGCTTGTTGTTTCCACTGTTCACACTCCAAGAAAGAAGAATTAAAATAGTACTAGCTTCAGATCAAAACATACTCCTTAGCTCCTGTTGGTCTGACTGAATACAGAGATTGAATTTGATACTGACCTTTATATAACAGCTTGTTTTAAAATAAGTAGTTAATTAAAATGTGACATATCACAAACACTGAAACTTTAAATAACCTCAGTCACCTAAAAAAAGAACAGATAGCTTTTGCTAAGAGAGAAAAGTACTAGTAGCTTACTGAGGAAGCTTAGCCTCCAAGGCCAGTCTAGCTAACTATGGCCTTAGGGCCTAATCCTTGCAAAGTCCATCTGGAGAATGTCCTAATTCCACTGCTTGCTCTTCGTGATCATCCTTCTGCCTTTTTTTTTTTTTCCCCACCCTTGCATCCGTTTAGTGTCCTCATTTGCTTTCTAATGACTTTCTAAAGTGAACTAAGCTTTGGTTTCTTTCCCAGATGACCTTTAGGTAGCTTTCCTTTCTGTGCTTTCCTACAGCATAGCAATGTTTAACTCCCATACGCTAGAGATATAGAGCAGGTAAGCAGGAGCAAAGCTGAACCATGACAAAATATATGTGTAAGTTTACAAAAGAGTAAATAGAGTTGGATACGTGTCTGAACCACTCCTGCTGTGCTTAGAAACAAGAAGATGTGCTGAAAAATGTTAATGCTAGTAGCCCCAACCAATGTTTATGTGGGGTATTTCCAATGTAATTTCCTGTGGAACTTGCTGTTTTTCTGAACTGTAGCTATTCAACTCAGCAGCCTCTTCCACGACCCAGTGGTGCGTATTGATTCCTGTCCAGAGGAGGTTTCAGGACTGTTTCAAACATTTTCTTTTGCCAACTTGATTCTTAGACACTGCAAAAGCTTTGAAATTCTTGTTCTTCAAAGAGTCACTATTAATCAGCTGTCAAGTCTGATAAGAACCTGCAGTGCACATACTGCAAAGCTACTTTCATTTGGAAAGCAATCTAGCTATAGTAGTCTGTTTTCTGGTATCGGTTTATTGCTTTACCTTCAGGTATGAGCACTATTTCCAAATTTCAACACCTAATTCAGAGATATTTTACCTTTTACATATCCCTATTTTTCTTTTTGAAAAAAAGATGAAGGTGAAGAAAGTGCAGACCCCTGTACCCCCAATACTGCAAATTTAAAACTCTCAACCACAGGCTGTTTTTTTTTTATCTTCCATGGACCCCCAAAAATAAGTTTGAGGATTCCTGATGGTATGTCGACCAATAACTGAAAAGCAGGAAGTCAGAACTGCTTGTAGAAGGAAGTGAAAATACTGCAGTCTTGTAATCACTTTAACTTCACACATAAAAGAACATAAGGCAAGTGAGACAAGTCATCCCTGATGTCATTTCTTACTACTTATACCCTGTTTTTGAGTGCAAACTCTTTAAGCAATTAAGTCTTGCAGTTTAAAAAGCTTGTCGAAGAAGCCTTATACTAGCATTAATTCTCTTACGTCCTGACACACTGACCTGAAACACTAAACTCCTTTTATGTCATCAGGCTTCTTACTAATAGGGAAATCTTGTTTGACACCGAGGATTTGACAATCTGACAATCTGGTTGAATTTCTGAAGTGAAAAATTCCTTGGGTAAACACAAAGTGGGTTAAAGAGGCACGCTGATGCTACTGGTTAGGTACATGTTTACACTTAAAAGTCACTTTATTAAAAGTATTGATTCATCTGAATTTGTCCCAGTTATTCTAGACAAATCCATTTTACAGGAAGCTTAGCTAAAAGAGAGAGAGGTTAGGGGGTGATTTTAACCTTTGCATAAGTAGGTGGCTAATCATGGCTTCAGACAGCCACAGTGGAGGGGGGAGGCCCTGCATGAGGGTAGATCCAACAGGTATGTTCATATTTAATCATTTCACTGATGTATAAGCTTGAGATGCATTGTGGGATCAAGGTCTAAGCAACAAGAGCAAAGACTAAAACAGACCTGGGAATGTTCTTTACCGCTTTGAGAATAATACTTTTCTCTTTATGATACGGTTTTTAAATTATCTCTCGGTATAGGATATTAACAGCCTTGTTTTTTCTGAGTGCTGGTGCACACATGTGGTGCATCTGCAGATGCTGTGTAAGTTGTTCCAGCTCCCCTCCATCCTGCCAGGTCTCTTCAGCCCTGACTTGCACACTGTCCTGTTCTGTTTCCCTCCACAGCAGAGGTTAGCAGCTGTGTAATGCTCTTTTATATTCTAGGAACTATGATGTTATTACCAAATTTATTTTTCCTTGTAACTTGAGAAAGGAATAAAAAGCAGATTCTCATCTAGCACAGATCATTACAGCCCATTTATGATGGCAGAGGTTCATCATACTATACAGAACAAAGTTAATTTTTTTATCAAATGGGAATTTGACTCTCAAAGTCCAGACACCGAGGAAGACTCCATCAACTCTCAATTAGTCAAGATCTCCAGAATAGCTAGACATCAGGGTAATTCTAGATGAAAAGCCTTGCTTCCTAAGTGGGTCAGACTCCTAAGTTCCATTTTGACCATTTTTTTTTCCTTAGAATCTTGAATCAGACTTGAAAAGCCTTTAAAGAACCATAGGAGATGGAGATGGAAGCGTAATTACTAATTTTGCCATTTCTCCAGCCACAAGCTGAGCTATCAGGCCTGCAACCCTGCAAGGGCAGATCTCAGAGTGCTCTTGTTTCTCCATTCTTTTTCATGTTCTTGGAGGCTGCCTGAGTCTTCCCTGTGCATCTTGTTTTACTTTTGCCAGGTAGAATTTCTGCTAGACTATGACTTGTATTGGTTCAAAGAGTCTGACAAGGAGTGCAAAATAAGAAGCAGCATAGAGCTTGGGATGGGAAGTAGAGGACTTTGGGAGGTCAGAGTGAGATCTTTCCTTGCAGGGGCATGAAGTTTTATTTTGGCTCCCCCATCTCGTATACCCATAGCACATGTTCAGCTGTAACCCTGAAAGCGCTGTTCAGCTGCCATCTAAACCCTCAAAGGGCTACCCTGGTTGGAAGTCTCATGGCATTTAGCTCTGGGCCTCCATGCTATGCCAGCATTGTCCTGACGGTGAAAGAGCCAAGCAGTCTGGTGCCTAAAGTACATCCAAAGTGAGTCAAGTTGACTGTCTTTTTGATCACAGATGGGTTGTAGGTAAGACAGAGTGTACCCTACACAGCCAGTATATTTGAAAAGAGAAAGAATAACCTGCTGGGATTTGTTTGCTTGTTTGTTTTGTCATTCTGGGAGGTGACATTCTACCTTCACTTCTACCAGATGTTGTATAATAGTGTCACAGTTAGAGAAAAAACTGAGAAGCACAGATGGGGTTCAAACACATCTCCTTCACTTTGGCCACCCAACAGTCTGGAAGCCACCACCCTATATCATGGTGCAGATAAGGATGGGGGACTTACTGAGGGTAAAAGGGAACACATTAATCCTTAGGATTACAAAGGAAAAGACCAAGGCCCTTGCCCACACTCCCAGCACTAATTCACAGTCACCAGCAAAAGAGGCTATAAAGGAGAAAACATTTGTGTGATGGCCCCCTAGCTCCTCATGGAAGGTACCTCACACACTGAAGTGGGGCACCTCATTCTTCCTTCAGAGCTGTGGAAGAGAAGAGCTGCCCCTGCTTCAGCCACAAAAGCCATCACAAGGCAGCATACCCTGTACACATCTGCAGGTCCCAGCAGTCACAGAGCAGGCCTTGTGGGACTAATACTGGCAACTTGCAAGGTTCCCCTTGGGCTTCCTGCAGACAGCCAGGTGCTTCACAGGTGGCAAGTTGGCAATGCACATTTTGGAGATGCCTAATCCTCCTCCAGGACTCAAGAGGCAACCCAAAGTCCCCATGCAGGGTTTGGGACTCAGTCTGGAAGACCAGGCCTCAGCAGCTACTGGCTCATTCAGCCCGTAGGCAGCTATGTTCTGCTGGATTTGGCTTGTCAGCTCACAGCTTTAAAGTTGTTTGGATTTGTACTTGATTCAGCAGCATGAGTAAAAGAGCAGAAAGACTTAGATATTCAGTACCTAAGTATAGCTGAAATAATTACCAGATTGTGATGAAAGTGACCTACAAATGAATCACACAACTTTATCTTAAACAAGAAAATATAAAATTGTTGTTGCAGAGCTAAAGAGACAATAATAGCAGGCTTCATAAAAGGAACAAAAGAAAAGGAGGCTTTTAATCTCCCATACAAGGACCATTTTCTCTTTCTGAAGATAAGACCTGTAGGAATAGAAGAATCTTAATGTTCCCATGTTCCTTTATGAGATACTTTGAAACCTGTTACCAGAAAATTACTTTAAATACATATCAAGACTACTGATAAGAAACACGAATAATTCCGATTTACCAGAAGCACTGCAGTGAAACTTTTTCCCTTTCTGTGTTCCCCCAAATTTTACTCACTTACCTGAGGGTTGGATTACAGACATACTGAAAAATGATTGAAGGCTTTATTAAGTCAAAGAACAAACTATTTTTCTGCTTGTTCTGTAAAGATTCAAAGTGAGCAATTCAAGATATAAATTGTTCCAGTAGGCTTTTAGGAAGGAGACAGGTATTTAAATAACTGTGGCTCTACAGGTATACTGTGTTACTATCAGTTACTAGTTTAAACTTCTGAAATATCTTAAGTGCCTGTGAGAACAGATGACGTTTTTCTAATTTTCTACTTGGAGTCTCATTGTGTGACATTGCCTGGCAGGTCCTGTGGCTGAGAAGATAGAGAGGATTGGTGCTGGACAGTCCAAGCAGAGGAACAGGAGTGTGGGAGCAGACCCTGTCCTCAGGGTCCCACTGTGCAGCACGTTTCCAGAGGAAATCATCTGAATCTACATACTGCCCGTCTTCAGGAAGTGCAGCAAAGTCTCTCTTTTCACATTTTCACACACATCTTCTCACTGGAAAGATGACTCGGAAAGGATACCCTCCTATTTTCTGTTAACCTACCCTTATTCTCCAAAATGTTGGAGGAAAAAAAAAAGAAGTGCTAGAAAGACGAGAAAACAAAATATCACTTCAAGTTTGTCTCTGCACAGGAAGAATTCTTAAAGTTCAGCAGAGTCTGTGTATTGTTGCTAATTTTACATAGAAAGCAATCAGATACTAACAGTGAGGACAGCAAGATTATAAAACTCAGATAGGTGCCTAGATAATCAGACAGACTGACTGAGCTTATTTGCTTGCTGGCTTTTTCTTTTTGTTGACTTGAAGCCAAAGATCCAAGCAAAGATGAGAAGACAGAACAGTCTGTAAATGATATTTTCTCACATAAAGTTGTCTGAGAGGTGGGGAAGGAAAGAGAGTACTTAAAGTTGTCTGAGAGGTGGGGAAGGAAGATAAAGAGAATTTAAACCAGTACTTTTAGTGCTTTTTTAATAAAGATACATTTGGAGTATATTCTCCATTCAATGTACATGCAGATCAGCCTTAGTAATAATGTATGTTATATTTATACATTTCAAAAGAAAATACTTCAGAGAAAGAAAAAGAAAAGTCTGAGGAGTCACAAAAAATATGGTTTTACATGGTCTTGTTTTCTTCTAAAAGTTTTTTAGAGAAGACATTGAATTTCCTCATTCAGATCACATTTATAGAAGTCGACAGATCTAATTTCAAAAGTGGTTCTGTTTCTCGGTCCAAAGGCACATGTGTCCCCATGTCACACAAGCATCTGCATCCGCATATGATTATTTATTAAATCTTAACTGTGAATAATTGGCAAAGTTTCAGATCTTTGTTTAAATTTCCCTGTAAGAATTAGGTCACTTCTAATCTTCGTATTTTAATAACTTCCTCTTCAACTGAATTTTAAATTGCTGAGAGCCTTTGTGAGGCAGAAGAAAACTCCCGTGATCCATTCCAAGCTTCTCATTTGAATAACTTGAGAAAGACAGCATGCATTCAAAGATCATTCAGTGCAGGCGAGCCCGAGTCAGTCACAGCTGAGTGGTCTCAGGTCATTATATTAGGTTAAATCCTGCCTGCCTTGGGTGAGTAGAATTGTTGATTCTGAATAATATGGACCATGCCTCTTCTAGGCATGGACATAGGTGGTGCATCCCACTAAGGTATCTCCAATCTCTAGGCAGAAAAAGGTGGAGAGTTAACCACCTCTGCAGGTCCAGATACTGCAAAGGTATAATATCTATGTAAGAGATAGTGGACAAGTAGAAGCCACAAGTAGAAGCCCCCAAAAGTCAAAAAAACATTCTGCTAATGCCTGGGATTAGTAATATGAGCGGTGATGTATTCAATCACATTTCCACAGGGAAAAGAAAAATCTGTATGAAAAGATACTGGCAACAGATACGCTAGCAAATCAAATATTTTTAGTGCAAGAATTTTCCTCCAGCAGTATGTCGGGCTCTTCATTCAGGCCAGTATTGTGGGTGGTGAGAGCAACAACCTCCCTCCAGCAATGAGGGTCATTGATTTCCTCACACACTGTTTTATTGATATATTTCTGAAGCAGTCATCCCCTTAAAGAGGTTTAGCCTACCTAACTCTGACCTCACTGCATTGAACCACATGCTAGAGCCTGGAGAGACAGAGCAGAGGACAGAAGCATAGGTGGAGTGAAGAAACGAAGTAGATCCAGCCATTCCAATGCATCATCGTCTATGGCATCCATAAGGAGCTTCAGAAAGACCTCCAAAACAGGACTTGTGCCTTAACTGTCCATCTCCTCAGTAGCTTTTCCTTCTGGCAGAACAGACCTTCTATAGCCTCACTACCACAGCTCAATCGCCCGAGAGTTGTGTAGCACACTCCCAACTCCAAGGAACTGCAACAGAAAACAGAACAACTGCAGAGATTTACCTCTGAGGAAAGTAACCTACATCCTTATCCCACTCTTGACTAGAGAGAAGTCCCACTAAACCTGACATTAACCCTTGGTAGGCAGACAGAAGCTGTGATCAAGACATTATTTCTTTTCATTTAAAAAGTGTGACCTTATTTTCAAAAATGAGAGGAGTGAAGTTCACAAATTACTCTCACAAAGTTATATTAAAGAGATTTCTAATACTATGATTGCCAGCTCCAGGCTCAAAAGTTTTACCCAGGAAACTGGTGTTGAGAGAAAGTTCTTACATAATGCTCAGCAATTGCCTTGCAGTTTAAATGGAATGGAACAAAAATTATAGTATCTCACCCTCTTAGATTTGTGCTAAATAATATTTCAGTCTTACTCTTCCCATACTCTCCAACTTTCCTGAACTGTTTCTTTTATATATATATAGAATCATAGAATGCTTAAGGTTGGAAGGGACCTCTAGAGATCATCTAGTTCAACCCCCCTGCATACGCAGGGACACCTAGAGCACGTGGCACAGGACTGCGTCCAAGCGGGTTTTGAAGATCTCCAGAGAAGGAGACTCCACCTCTCTGGGCAGCCTGTTCCAGGGTTCTGTCACCCTCACTGTTAAGAAATTTTTCCTTAAGTTTCTGTGGAACTTTTGGTGCTTCAGTTTGTGGCCATTACCTCTAGTTCTGTCA
>NW_010580972.1:84694-109545 GCF_000705375.1 Tinamus guttatus | reverse complement strand
TCATCAGCAAACTTGCTGAGGGAGCACTCTGTGCCTTCATCCAGGTCATTGATGAATAAATTGAACAGGACTGGACCAAGGACTGACCCCTGGGGGACCCCGCTAGCTACAGGCCTCCAACTAGACTCTGCACCACTGATCACCACTCTCTGGGCCCTGCCATCCAGCCAGTTCCTAATCCACCTCACTGTCCACTCATCTATCCCATGCTTCCGGAGCTTGCCCAGGAGGATGTTGTGAGGGACGGTGTCAAAAGCCTTGGTGAAATCAAGATAGACGACATCCACCACTCTCCCCTCATCTATCCAGCCAGTCATTTCATCATAGAAGGCTATCAGGTTAGTCAAGCAAGATTTCCCCTTGGTGAATCCATGCTGACTACTCTTGAGCACCTTCTTGTCCTCCATGACTATATATACACAAAGTTTGACAATATCTCTTGAACCACCATTTTGTAGTTATGAAAGAAGAAGCTCTAATGGATCAAACAAAAGGTCAGAACTTTCAAGTGTCCCATTAGTAGGACATCAAATCTAGAAAATCATGACCAATGGGTACAACCTGGCAACAACACCAGTGTAGCTCTTGACAAAATACTCCTGATTCCAGCTTTCAATCATGACAATCATGTATGAAGCAAAGCTAGATGAGCCCTCATATCAGATTCATCTGGCTTTGCCTTCCCTTTGGCCCTTTGTGTTCTGGAAAGAGAATACTGAATATTGAGTGTAGTCTAATCTGCTTTCCCTGGATGTAGAGTGGTGCTGTGAGGGCCCTGGAAGCAAAGACACATTCCTAATCCCTGCCTCAGAGTCATGCAAACCTA
Organism: Tinamus guttatus; assembly: GCF_000705375.1. The sequence continues at coordinate 108,719 of NW_010580972.1, read as the reverse complement.
TGAAGGCAGGGCTGCAGAAGATTAGCACTATGAGCTTCCTACCCAAGCAGTCTAAACTGCTGGCAGCCTCAACTCTTTTATAGCCTTCCAGACTACCATTAGCTTGTTCTACATAGAGTGACTCCATCTTGATTCCTAGAAATTCACAGATAATCCTCTCTGAATTATAAACCTCCCACATAATCTTCAGTTGTATAATTTTTTTTTTGTCATTCCCTTTCTCATTAGCTTCAGTTCTAGGAGCTCACAATTCGTAGAAAAATGGTTCCACATTGGTCACTATTTGGCAGGCAAATAAAATTAGAAAAACAGAAACATCACTCTAGTGAATAGAACCAAAAGTCCTTCTCCCCCACTATTCTGCCTCTTCCAAGGGCAAACAGAAGCGGCTATGTGCGCTGGTTGCAGCAGCTCTTAGCCATTAAACTCCTTTCCTGACTTCTCTTCCTTCTCCTAGACCAGGGCAAGCAGAGTAGTTCTAAGAGAGAGCTAACAACAACTCCCAAACTGCCACCACCGCCTGGACTTTGCCATCTACCACCTCTCCTAGCTGGACCCTAGGCAAGGGCTGCACCCCATACCCATACAAGGTTTCACCAGGTGCACTGTAGCCCGCAGATCATATGAAGGGCTTGTTACTAGCTGCCATCAACCTGAGAAGTCTCATGTGAGACCTATACAGACTATCAGGACTTACAATCTGGAAGCTTGTTGGAGTCACCAGGCCTCCCTGCTTGGGCATCTCTTTGCTACACCCCTGCCAGTCAACTACTACTTCTTAGGGCAAGGGGTACAGACCATCTTGATACACTGCAGAATGGTCCCAGCACATATCATGAAGTTTGGAGGCCTCTTGAACTGTGGTCATCCAGACTAGGTGGACACCGTGATGCTTGTGCAATCCACAGAGAGCTCTCCTGCTGTGTCCTTGTCTCCATTTGCTCTAGGATTGCAGGAACTATTTAAATCCTGCAGCCCTTGCTTGTCATGGGTAAGTCCCATCTGAAGGTAATACTGCCCTGCAGAGCTCCTTCACAAACCTTGTCAGATGCCCTCTCACTAGCTGCTATACAAGACATCATGATATCCAGAGAGTCTACATTTGTACCACACCTACTCCATTTCCTCATTCATCTATCCCACACAGACTGGAAAAAAAAATCTAGAACTTCCTTGGGGCCAAGAGGCCTTCATAGGCCAGCATATGCTGATTTCCTTGGGAAAACTTGGTAGGCAGTGACTTTAAGTACTTTTTCTACTGCTTGATCCTGCCAAGCCTCCTTGCAGAACAACACAAGTCAGCATCCAACAGCTTCTTTGAAGTTCAAGGGGGCGCTGGGTATAGTTGGGGTGTCAAGTATTACCTTCACAGAATCACAGAATGGTTGAAGTTGGAAGGGACCTCTACAGGTCAACTGCTCTGCTCAAGCAGGGACACTTAGAGCATGTGGCACAGAGTCAAATCCAGGTGGGTTTTGAAGATCTCCAGAGAAGGAGACTCCACAACCTCTCTGGGCCTCTCTTCCAGGGCTCTGACACCCTCACAGCAAAGAAGTACTTCCTCATACGGAGATTAAACTTCCTGTGTTTTAATTTGTACCCATTACTCCTAGTCCTGTCACTGGCACCATTGAGAAGAATTTGGCCCCATCCTCTCTACATTCACCCCTCAGGTATTTATACATACTGATCAGATCCCCTCTCAATCTTCTCTTCTCCAGACTAAACAGGCCTAGCCCACTTAGTCCTTCCTCATAAGATAGATGCTCCAGTCATCATCTTCGTGGCCCTACGCTGGACCCTCTCCAGAAGCTCCATGTCCCTCTTGTACTGGGAAGCCCAGAACTGCTCCCAATACTCCAGCTGCGGCATCAACAGAGGTGAGTAGAGGGGGAGCAGAATCCCCTCCCTTGACCTGCTGGCAACGTTTCTCCTGATGCAGGCCAGGGTCCCATTGGCCTTCTTGGCCACCAGGGCACATTGCTGACTCATGGTTAACTTGTTGTCCACCAGGACTCCCAAATCACTCCTCATGGAGCTGCCTTTCCAGCAGGTCAACCCCTAATTTGTACTGGTGCCTGGGGTTATTCCTCCCCAGGTGCAGGACTCTGCACTTGTCCTTGTTGAACCTCATGAAGTTCCTCTCTGCTCAACTCTCCAACCTGTCAAGGTCCCTCTGGATGGCAGCACAGCCCTCAGGAGTGCCAGCCACTCCACCCAGTTTGGTATCCCTGTTGTTAACCATTGGCTCTCACTTATGTCTCTAGCATTGTTCTCACCCATCACTTTGTTTTTTTTCTCTCTGTTGTCCTCTCTTTTGTCCTCTCTTTACCTCTCCTCCCTCCCCCTCTTTTTTTTTTTCTTTTGGGGTTTTTTTTTTTTTGGTTTTTAATCACTGTTAGGGATTAGCTCTATCCCATACCTAAAAGGGAGAAAACAACGGGGACAGTGGCCAAAAGTAGATAGCTTTGGAAGAGCACAAAACACGGAAAAAGACATCAGTGTTTTTCTACTGCATTTTTCCAGCCTTCATGCTCTCCTAGCCTCCAGCGGCTTGCAGGTGAGGGGTGTAAGTCAACACTTTCCTCAGAATTTTTTTTGTCAGAACTCTCCTTTGTTAATAATGAACTTTGTTAATGATGTGCAGTAGAATATGTTGAATTATCTCCCCCAAATAAATGAGTATGAAAGACTATGTCTGGCTATGGCAAACATTAGTGGGTGAACAGAACATGCTGCACCTTGCCCATAAATGAGAGAGACCCGTGATGTCCTTGGAGAGAGAACAGAACTTTTTTAAAGCCATGGAGGTTCTCAAAGCAAGATTCATTACAAACACAGACCGTCTGCCCATAAACCAAATGTTGGTTCCTGCCAATTTCCTTGTATGCTTCTAGTTCCTGGTACCTGATGAACTAGGTCTGGCTTTTCTTTCAGTAATGAAATAGAAAATGAAAGAGCATGAATGGGCAGCAATGGCATGCTCTAACAGAAAAATAAATAAAAGGGTGAAATTCTTACCTTCTTGAAGTCAACAGGATGTTAACACTGACTTCATGGGGCCCAAACTTCTCTCTGATCTGTAGAAGCTGCCAGTCAATCTTATCAGTCCTTGGAAAATGCTGCTACGCTTGTTATTTGTATTATTTTCAGAAATTTTAATGACACTAAGCCCTAGGAGGTGAAGCCCCAGGAAGCTGAAGGCTGTAGACAGCCTGAGTCATATTATTACAAGTCCTGATAAGTCTCCAGGTTCAAATCAATACGCTCAGCTGCTCCTTGTGGAGCTACAATGAAAAGAACAACACAAAGCTACCAGTGGGATCCTGTAAATTTTGAGGGAGATCAACTAGAGATCAATCAGAAACAAATGATCTGACCAGGCTACTTTCTTTTTCTGTCTTGGGAGGCACTACAAGTTTACCACTGCACTTCCATTCACTCTCTGCCTTGCTTTCATACTGAAAATTATATTACTTACATTTTTAGTGTTTCTACAATATCTGCTATAGTCACTGTTTTTTAAAGAACTATGGGTGTGTTATATTCAGGTGCTCCTTTGTAAATATTTACAGTAGCATTGACACTTAAGCATTTTCGCATGTGGCTTTCTTAGGCAGTAATCTGTGTGTATTTTAAGTCTTCTGATGCATTGGAGCATGCAGGTGAAATTTCTCTTTAAAAGTGTGAACAGTGACATAAGTATTGCCTAATAGCTAGCACATGCTTTATGTAATGCTCACACTGTTTTGGGATCTAATCCTTCAAATACTCTATGCCTGGCCCTAATAATGTCTTCTTTAGATTTCCATAGCTGGAATATATGGGCTGCTTCTTCACAGTTTATATATATATATATATATATAAAGGAAAAAGAAAAAAAGAAAAAAAAAAGGTAAGAAAAAAGTCCTTCCACCTCTATCACCTATTTCATTGGCAAAAGATCCAGCTGAATAGAAAATGGAAATGGAAGAAAAAAGGCCTCTAAAGAGAACTCTTAAAACTGCTCTAATTATTAAAAAAACCTAGTTTCTGAAAATGTGCGCAGCATTTACTACGTGAATAGAGCTTTGTGAGGAGGTCCTCTTATTATTTAAATTTAAGTGAGAATTTAACAGAAACGTTTCTCAAGTTTAAAGAAGCAAAGCTGGTGATGACAGAGATTAATGTTCAGTTTCAGGGAATCCACTTATTAATTTTGTCAGGCTGGAAACAACCGTTAGCAGTTTCCAAAATAGCTGAACAATGTCAGCAAGCATTTGCTTTGATTGAGCTGAGACCCTCCCTTGCCCTGAGATCAGCTCCGGGACATTTTCAGAAAGGCTTTCTTTATCTCTTGTCAGTGTGAAAAAAAACTTTACCTGCAAATTGACTTGTGTGTAGAAGGAAGCTATCATTCATGCTAATGGAGCCCATCAGTTTGCTTTCACTGTACCATGATACCCTCGGAGCAAAAAAATGCGAAGCCTGTTAAGCCCTGGGCTTAGCAATAGGATTTAACAACTCTAAAATGCCTACCTTCCTTTGTACACATATTGTCCACCACTATCCCACGTATTTCTCCCTATTTCTGTGACAGCTGGTCTATGTAAACAAGCTCTTAAAAGATTTTATGTTGATTTTTATGCCCTGGGAGCTGCTTGCTTAAAATAAACCTTAAAATATATATTTTTTTAAAAAAAAGCAAAAGCGCGAAGAGTTACTGGAATACTGTAGCAGAAAACTGAATAAAAAACCTAATACAGGAACCGGTATACAACGTTCCCACAAATTTGCTAATGTGAAGCATTTTCCCTGCAAGCTGCACTTCTTGTATAAAATGTTCCTGGGCATGCTATGGAAGCACTAGAGATGACAGCTTGTGTGAAAAGCATCAGTTTTATAAAGCATGAAGGCATGAGAAGGGTTAACCCCAAAACTTGGAGCTACCACATAAAAGAATGAGCTAACTGGTCCTAACTGCAGTTGCTTTGACTGGAACACAGGTGAATTAAGATATAGCGAATGTGTCCAAGTGGTGAGCAGCAACTTTGTTAGGGACAATCTACTGGCTTGTGTTAACAGTATCATAAAGCTAAAATACAAAGAAGCATTCAGTGGTGCGGGGGAAATGTCTTTAAGCCATACTCAGCAAATGGGGAACATCAGACTTCTCTCAGCTTGGCCTCTGAAATCTGGAGCCACGCCAGCCGCTGGGATCTGACATATGCTGTCCCAGGCAAAAGAGAAAGGGGAGAGACAGGGCTCGCAGACAGGCTCTGAAGCTCAGGTCTCCTCTCCTGCCCATACCAATCAATCATAACCCTTCCAGGTTATCCCACTTGGTCCCTACCCCTCACTTGGCCCAGTTTAAAGCTGTGAAAGCACCAGCCTGATCACAACCCCATAACCCCATCAACACCACAGACTACGAGGGGAAGTTAAAAGAATGAACTGGTGACAGAAAAGAAAACCCATCGAGGAATGAATGTAGCCAAGGGGAATGGAACAGAAAGGGTTAAAGAGAGCAGGGCCTGAGCAGGATGGCAGCCCTTGCAGTCTGCACTGGGAAGATGCCCTTTACTTTACATGTAAGTACCTTGCTGTGCTGCAGAGAGGTGGCAAAATGAGACTGGCCGAGAATAGGGGCAGATGGTGAAACACAACCAGACAAGAAATCAAATCACCCTGAAAGAAGCTTTTGTGAAAGGCTGCAGTGAGGGTAGTGCTCCCTGAGTCTTCAGGTAGCAGCCATAGCCCACAGGAACACCTGGGTCTGATGCCCTCTTCCAGGAAGAACTACACAGGAGGGAGCCCCATCCCCAGTGCCCCACCAGGGCCTGTGGGAAACTGAAAAAGCCACTTGAAGGGCCTTGGATCTCCCACTCCCTGCTTGAGATGAGGTGAGAGTTTGTTTTCAGAAGATAAAAAGGGCTGAGGTAAGGAAGAAATCCCTCTCCAGAAGTGTTAAAGTCCGGGGGACATAGGAAATTAAAGGGCCATGCTTGTAGACAGGTGAAGAAAAAAAAAAAAAAAAAAAAGAATGAATCAACATTTTCAGTAAACAAAAAGTCAACAAGAGACTGATAAGACCTTTTCCTCCTTGCTGCCAAGCAGTAATATGTCTCTAAATGCTCTTTTACAAAAAGTGCTGAGACTGACTGCAGCTGAGTTGTTGTGAAAAAATAATCCAGCTGAACCACAGAGGAGCCACAAATAAAATTAGATCTCCCTTTTCATTTGGTAAGTTTTTTGGAAAAAGGGAAGCTACTAATTACAGATGGGACTAAGATGGGCTGCATTTGTGCCAGTAGAAAAAGGAGCGATCATGTTCAAATCTTTGTACCTGAAGGAAAAAAAAAAAAAAAAGGCAAATCAATCCTAGGCACATATGCTACAACAGAAGACTTGCCTGACTTTCTGGGTAAGTACAGTTGGCTACCTAGGAAAAATGGCCAAAGCACTCCAGCATCATTCACTGCTGCTTGGAAGGGTATTTTAATTAAAATAACTATGAGCTAGATTGGGAGGGGGAGGAGTATTGCTTTGTTTTGTTTTTGTTTTCCTTTCACTGTCAGGAATACTCTCCTAGACGAAAATACAACGTAAGCTGTTGAGGTGAAAACAGAAGTGAAAACAGAAATCACAATTTTTTTTCAGGATGATTTGTTACTGGAAGAACGGAGAATTAAGAGAGTGTTTCCTAGAGGCCTACTTTTCCTTGAGACTACACAACAACCACCATTTCACACTAAACTTGTAGATTTTTTTTAATGCAGTACTGAGCAATCAATTATAATTTTGATAGTTCAGTTAATTCTCATGACTGCTTAACTCCTGGGAGGAGAGTCATGATCTGGGAGCCAGGAAGTTCTGGCTCAGCTGCAAGCATTTACATTTGTTACTCATTAGATATCTTTGAATGCCTGGGATATTTCTGCTCACCTGCACCAGAAAGTGCAGGGGTACTTCCTACCCAGAAAGTCTTATTTCTTAGCTACAAATGCAGCTCTGAGATGTCCTCCAACTCCCGCTGTGTACAGTCACCTGCTTTCTGCATGTGGAGTTGCCCTTGCAGTTGCCCCATGGGGTATGTATTTACATGTGTTTTCAATACTCCAATGCAGGCCCTTCGTGGCCAGCATTCCCATGCTGCTTTGTGCAGTGATTCGTCTCTGACTCAGCTCAGTCTGGTCTCAATCCATCTGATGCCACAAAGTGTTTTTCACTAGTATCATGTCCTCCCTCTGACTCCAGCTCTTCTAACCTCCAGCAGCCCTGGCCTCTTGGTTCAGTGCCCATCTCTCAGGGGTAATGGCACCAACCAGCCCTGGGGTTGGATAAGGGTTTCAAGGCAAATTCATAGTGCTTGATGAAGACTACAGAAGTCCTAACAGGAAGGATAATAAGTCTTTCAAAAAATTATTTCTTTGTATCCTGTTATACCAAGAAAGTATATTACAGTCCATAGATTGTCTGGACTTACAAATGAATTCCCAATGTTTAATCTATCTGAATGTCTTTCTTGTGGTTTTTTACCTCACTGTAATCCTTCACTAAACATTTTTCAGCCATTAGCTCAGGACTATACATTTTTCATTATTAAACTGCCTCATGTTTTCATTATATCTGCATGTCAGATTTTACTTAGTGATATATCAGGGGGATCACCTCTCTTATTGCTGCAGTTGAATTCCGTTTTCTGAGAGAAATGCAGTTACTGCAGATGAAAAGAGTCTCCAAGAAGCTGAAGTGCCACAAAACAGATACTACAAAACAGATACAGTTACTCAGATACTACCAAAGCCATGCCTGTTTGTATGAACTGAAGTAATAGCCATGTAATACCAGTCATGCCAAGGGACTAAACTAAAAACCGCTTTGGGGCAAGGTGCTATATGTAGCTGTAGGAAACACCTGCACCACAGCTATCTAAACAGACAAGACAGATGAAAGGTGCAAGAGAAGAAGTATTGTTGCCCCATATTACAAACTGGGACTTGAGTCACAGAGTGAGTAAGTGATCTGAAGAAGGTCACACAGGAAATCTGTGTCATGGCTGGTTATTAAACTCAGATTTCCTGATTTCACACTGAATCCCATGATTACAAGACCATCTTTCCTGTCTCTTCCGGCTCTATCCATAATGTACCTTACCAGTTGGGCAATGCCTTACGGGAAGGAAAAAACCCTCCTTACATCCTGCAGTACGCTCTCACATGACTCTCATCCTTGACTTTGAGTCAGTGACCCTAAACGCTGAGTGAGAAACAGTGATTCCCAGCCTGCGGGTGCAGCCGTCCACCCTCCTCAGGGGTTCACTGATGTCCAACCATCTCGCTCTGCCCTGCTCCACTACCACAGCTCCCCTCATGTTCCCCAAGGCAAGTCTGAATGGAGTTTGCTGCTGCCACAGCTCCGGTGGTCTCTGCTCTTCCCTTTGCTGGTGGGCATCCAGCTAGTGGGGTCCCCTCAGCAGTGAATCTCTCGCCTCAAACCCTCAAACACGGCTGAGGTGGGTTGGCTGTGGGGATGCAGCGGCACCAAGGACCCAAGGTCATAGAGGCGGACTGAATTCAACCCCTCCTTGAAACCCGGAGCTCTCTCGCAGGCGCTGGAGAGGGTCAGAGTTGACAGGGCAGCATATTTAGTTACTCTCCTTGACACAAATGAAATAAGACCACAGCAATTGCAAGCTAGCTAGAATCTGTTTCTTAATGCTTTAATAAATAAATAAATAAATAAAGTAATAATAATAAAGTAGGGGAAAAAAGTGAAAAGACAGCTGCCTTAGGATGGGGAAAACCTATCACAAATATTTCCACCAGCAGGGGGACGAGGCTCCAGACTGAATATGAAATTTCTAGAAGCCCAAGGAAATCAGAAGACAAAGGAGACTGGGCTGTGACTCCAGTGAATAAGAGGTGGAAATGACATGTAAGAATGCAAGATGGGCTCAACTCAGCAAGCCTAAGATGGGAAGCAACAAAAAGCAAGCAGCAAATGCCTGAAATTCTGATTTTAACAGGAAAAAATATATACAATTTTATAGATTTCCTTAATTTGCTAAAGAAGACTAGTCCTTTTTTAAAAAAAAATAAAAATAAAAAGCTCCTTTGCTCCATTCTTATCAGTCTTTTGAGAGTTTGAAATATGTTTTTGGAAGAGTTAAAGAAGTAGATAGTAGAAATAAAGAGAAGATACTGCTAGGCAGCCTCCCCTACAGAAGGAGCAGCAAACTCATTTTCAAGTTTAAAAAAACAGGGCCATATGGCTGGATGGTAATGCTGGGCTGAACCCTATTTAATATGAGCATTAACACTATAGAAGCTGTTGCTATAGTAGTGACATCTGGAAGAAACCTTCAAAAGATTATTCTCTAACCTGGATGAAGGATTCTGCCAGTCTGTCTGTCAAAGAGAGCCTTCAGAGCAAATCAATAACAAAGATCTTGTTACCTGAATGCAATGTAATTTAGTGGCTAATCAGTCTGAAAACAACGGAAATATAGGAGAAAGAAAAGAAGGGTAGAAAGCAGGAGATATGAATAAGTAACAGCCAGGAAAGCAGTAATGATTCCAGAAACACAAGAATAAATATTAAATTTTTATATGCTACTATTCCCTGAACTTGGTCAGTAAAATAACTTTTTCACTCTAAAGAGATCGGCTAGATTGGGAAATCTAGCCAATCCTCACTGTGCATAGGCTCCAATTAAAAAGTGATTACATTGCCAAAGGATAGTGTTACTAATAAAGATGATAGCTGAATGCACAAAATACTGCTAATTGCCAGGGCAGTGATAAATGTGATGTCCCATCTTTATTTAATGTCATTTTGTAGAGCTGTTTTTCTTTATCCGAGTGAGAAAATTCCTCTTGACTAATTAAAATGAATCTGCTGAGCAGAGACATTCAGCAGCCTCTGAAAATTCAATTCTTCTTTGTAGCTGGCCTTTTCGGCTGAAAGAATATGTGAAATTGTTGCTAGAGAGAGAGGTTTGTTGAGTTTTTGTTTGTTTGTTTGTTTTGTTTTGTTTTTTAATATATCTATGCAAAACCTTTGTGGACCTGATTTATTTCTCCTAACATGGAAAAGAGCACTTGAAGCTGTGAGGTCCAATTCTCAACACTGCTTTGCACCTTCTGCAGGCACTGAAACCATGAAAGAGTGCAGGAAAATGAACAGTGCTGTTTCCATTGACTTCCACAATGTATAAAATAACTGCATGTAAAGCACTCCAATGTGAAATCAGGATCATATGTTATTGTGAGGTAACAGACTGTATGTGTGGACATAGCATTTAAATGCAGACTTATCCTTGAAAAACAATCTTAGAGATAGTAGTTCACATTTTTTCATACTTATTTTCAAAAAATCCAGACTTTTACATCTTTTAATATAATACTCCTGTTTGTTTCCTGCAGTGAACAAAACTATTTATTTATTGAGCAGACCTTGACCTTCACCAAAGATCTTATCCTGATCCCTTCAGAGTCAGTATGGGTAAAAACCTTGTCCAACACTGTCTCTGCAACATTCAGTGTAGCAGATGTGTCTGAGGGAAAAGGCAAGACACAGTTTCTTTCTTTTCTTTTTTTTTTCCTTTTTTCTTTCTTTAATTCTTCCTTTCTCTCTGTCTCAAAGCTTGCCCCTGAGCACAAGTTTGTCCAAGCAACTTGGGAGTAAGGCAAATCTCGGTTCAAAAGTAGGCATAGATCCACACTTAATATACTATTTATCTAGCAAAGAGAACAAAAGTTTTGCCATAGCAGGGCAGATTCTTGTGGGGTTGTCTGACATTCCACCTGCAGATGTCTCAGAAAACAAAAAAAGGGTTTTATAGTTCACAATGTTCTGGTCGTTCACAGATAAATGTACATGGGAGTAAATATGCCATTCATATTGATGACATGTAATACCAGTACTACTTAGATGTTAATATATAAAACGTGCTATTTTCAGTATGCCATAATCCTCACACAAAGAGTAATTCTGGATTTTCTTGTCCATGAATCAGGGCTAGACTGTGCAAGGTCCAGCAATGTACAGGGGATGAAAACAGAGTCTCTAGTTCAACAGACCTGTGTCCCTTAAAAATGTGGTTGATTTTAATATATATGGATGCTTAAAATTATTTAACTCTTTTAAACAGGGGTAGCTGTAAAGGGAAAAGCAAAGCAAAACTTAACAAAACAGAGAGAGAGAGAGAGAGAGATTTTGCTCTATTTCTGAGAAAATAATTAAGAAGTCCCTGAATGGCTGTTTATGCAGCCCTCATTCTGGCAAAACTCCCATTGGCTTTAATTAGAATTCACCGTGTTGGATCAGCCTGCTAATCAACTAAGTACTTTTCATTTCATGGCAATAAGGAGGTGTGCTGAAAATGCTATCATATCTCTAACCATCTTCAAAGCCTAGAATGTCTTCACACCATTTCATGGGTTTTCCCTTTCCAGTACTAAAAAAAAGGATGCTATAAAAGTCATGATTTAAATGATATATTGCAATTTTATGGACTTGGAAGCTAATTTTGCTTAGAAGCATTTTTATGGACTTTGGAAGCGGAGAGTGGGGGGAAGAAGAACTCCTAAGATCAAAAACTTTCCTTTTGTAGACAGAGGTTTTGGGGGGAGCAGTTTCTGCCATCTCTGCATTGGGCTCAATCGCTTCTTGAGTCTCCAATATCGAAAGACATTGCTGAAAAATATATGTCAAGAGGGAAGTCATGTTATCTGCCTTGCAAACAAAAGAGATTATTTTCAGTTTCTGTTATGAGCAGGAGAGAGAGGGGGTTCTTTCCAGGGAAAAGCTGTAAGATGTTTTGTTTAATTAGTTTAATTACAAAATGCACTAAGACTATTAGGTGAACATTAGGCTTTTTTTCATGTTCAAAACAGGCAGATGTTAGCAGGATTAAATCAAAATACTTTGTACTCTTTTGAAGATTTTTTTTTTACTCACAGACCTCAGCTCTTTTTTTTTTTTTTAGATTCTGTAATAGCCACTATTATTTTAGATTTTTTTTTCCAAATTTGATTAAAATTATGTTCATCTAACTCATGCAAGCCAGTGTTTATTAGCAAAGCAAGCAGAATTTGACCCATGGTATCACATTTCTGGAATCTGATGATTTCTTTTGTATTCATCCATTCTCCCGCTCTGATCAGATTCTAATTGTAGCCGAACTGCAGCTATTGTCTCAAAGATGAGTAACATATTTGTGGCATTTTGGGGGGGGAAGAAGGGGGGGGCAGAAAACATCTAATTTAAAAACAGGGTTATGTAGAGTAGTAAGACTTGTTTATTATTCTTTTTAAGGGAGATGGCAGCAGTAGGGACTGGGGAGCTTATATATCCAAGCAAAGGAGAGCGCACAGCTTGTCAAAAAGAAGTGATCTTTTTGCAGCTTCCCTCAATATTATCTGAGATTCCCTCAGTATTACCACACTCTCATTAGGCATTAAAAGACCAGGTATCTCCGGAATAAGAAGTGTGAAACAAGTCTGTTAACAATTGGGTCCTAAGGAAAAATTCATAGCCCATATTAACAGATAAAGCATCTCTGGGAAAAAAATTCAGCACACAGAGAAAAAGTCATAGGCAAATCTACCAAAAACTCACAATTAAATGTCAGCTAAATACATACTAAGACACAAAATTAAATAGTCTTAAACAAGTGTACAGATAACTCCATCCCAGAGATAGGCACAAGCAGAAATAATGTTACTCTGAAGTCACTGGAGTTATCCCAGTCTGAATTTAAGCCATTGGCATTTCAGGCACAAACATCCTTAACTATAATCATTTTATTATCTGAGAGTGACAACCTGAAATAACTGCTTTTAAGGGCATGCATATCATCAATCAAAAATTAAAATAGAACTCAAAATAAAAAGAGCAATAAACTATTTGTTCAGAAAGGCAGTTTCCAGTGCTAATACAATTACAAAGCTTTTTGACTTTTTCCACGGTTAAAAACCATTGCTAAATACTACCTCTAAAAACTACTTCTAAGGTTGCCTATTACTGGTCTGCAAATTGCTCCAAGATACATGCAAAGCCAAATGAAAGGTTCCCCAAGCATTCTTGCATATCAATAGAAGCTGTTTTCCAAGAACAAAGCTAAATGTAGTATATTTTATTGTATTACCCCACTGGCCACCTCAGTAAGACGAAAATGTAAATAGCTTTTTCAGCGTTTCATTTTCAAAAGAAACTCTGGGCAGCATCCCACCTCCACAATGGGTCTACAAGTGTAAGTGTGATTTCTTTATTTTCTCTGAGTCTATCTTCACAGCATCCGCTGGGTAAACAGTAACAGCAAAAGCTACCCAGCAGTGTGATGATGAACAGATAGCTTCACGAGAAATCCATAAAACACGGAAACCAGGATATGGGTAAGGCAAGAGAGACAGCAATGTATCACTGTGTATGAGCTAAAAAAAAAGAAAAAGCATGGTGGAGATGTGCTTTTGCATGTGCACATACAGCCCCACTGCCTACCTTTCACACAGGAAATCCCTTTAAAAGCATTCGGTGAAAAATACCAACTCAAACATTATTTCTGTACACAAATTGAGACACACAGTTCCTTGCCTGGAAAGAACTGTATAAATACCTTCAGGTGTTACTGCAATGCCATGACCATCAGATTTCGTTAAAAGACTAAATCTATTAAACGATTAAACCCTTAGGCACACCAATTCATGTCAAGTGTAAACATACGGTGAAACACTTTTAAATCAATTACCTGATGATAAAGGAATAATCTTCTTACTTAAATGAAAGCAATTAATGTACATCGGGGCTATGCATTTAAGAGGTTTCCAGGATCAGAACCATCCGTTTGATAGTGTCTGAACTCACACTTTCTGAAGTTAGATTAAATATTATTAGCAGATGTTGGGCAGTACTGAAGCAGGAGGAATTAGAAAAGCAGTAATGCGTTCAATTGTTTTCTTTATTCTCTTCTTGCAGCACATTTCATTTCACAGGACCTCGCGACAGAGCCTGTTACACAACGCCAAAGTACAGCTGCCCCTCTTGCTTTTTCTTTCAGTATCACTAAGTGTGACAGTGGGAGGGGAGCAGAAGTGGTGGCATGGCCGTGCTCAGGAAATCTTATGAGTTTGGGCAGCAGAAATGCCGCATGAACGAACCAAAGAGATGCCAGGGCCGGACGATACATCTTTTCACAGTCTCTGCTCGGCTCAAGATGCCGATGGCAGTAGGGCCAGGCAGAGCATCACTGGTGCTGGGCTGGGCGCATAACTCTTACACACCTCAGCCCCACAGCTGAGAGTTTGGAATGGCCCCAACACGCACCAGGCACGTTGGTGAAGAATGTAAGTGTCCAGTCCAACCAAGAGCATGTACAGAAACTGAATACTGGGCCTGCCTCATTTTACTTGATGTTGTTTTGTCAACTAGATGTATCTACTGCTGTTGACAGAAACTGCGGCCCTGGTCTTGCTCTCGACAATATCTGCCTAAAGAAGACTTGAGAGTGACTCCCTTTATCTCTTTTGCAGTCTGTTTTACACCTCCTTTCAGCCTTTCTGTTCCCAGTTCTGAATATGACATTGGTTATTTGGTTTCTGCAATATCATGGCATGGCATTGCTGACGAAAGGTTGGCGCTACCTGCTCAGGTCCACACGCTTCTTCTCCCGCAGCCTGCAGACCATTCACGTCAGCATGGGCCTCACCAACCGCAGCAAGCCCCAGGGGAACTAAGAGGTCGGGGCTACCCCAAAGGGATGGGAGCTCATGGCTCCCTTTCCTTTGTCAGTGCTCCCTTTTGACTTGCACCCTAATACCCTATGGCAATAGTTTCTCTTCTCACGGCATGGAGAAGTGAGAAGACTGCAGTCAGTGCAAGTCTTGGAAATTTAAGTTGTCAGAGGCAGATACAGCTGCAGCAGATGGAGACATACCAGGAGTCATGGGACTTCGTTTTCCTTTGGTCAGTCGACCTTTGGAACCACACCCTTCCTACAATTCAAGTTCTTTAACTCGGGCTCTTTTCCAGGCACGATCCCTTCTACATTTTCCTCCCTACCCCATCCTTTCTCTTCTTTCCTCTCTCATCCTCTCCTCAACGATACCTCTCACATCTGTATTTTTGCATTTTAGCTAAGGCCTTTACCGCATCTTTCCGTGTTGAATTCTTACCTCTGTAGCAAACATAAAATGAGAGTAGGGGGAAGAGCCATGTTGAGAAACACTTCCAGGGTTGTTACACCCATTTGTAAACTCTTAGGGCCTGGTTCCGTCTTCGCCCTATTCCTCTTCTGAGAACCACTTCCAGCAGGGGTGCACAAGATCCTGAGATATGGAGAGGACAAAACGCTGCTGAGTCTTGGCTGACTGCAGTGTGGATGACAACAAAATTCACTTCCTTCCACAGTTTGTTCCATAGCTTGGCTGTATAACCTGCACCCAAGATTTCGCTGAAAAGTGAAGGAATTCCCATCTCTACCAAACTGGATCCTCAGGGATATCATACACTGTATCTTAGACCGAAGTCTTATCTTACAACAAATTTTCACTGCTCTGATACTCCAGCTCTGCTATCTAGAACCGTGACTACGGTCTACAGAGTAAATGTAAATGTCAGGAAAAAAAAAAAAAAAAGTCTCCTGTTTCTACTGGACTTCATCACAAAATCCCCTCAGGCTTTAATGCACAGATTCCAATTCTTGCTCCAGTGACCAAAGATCACTTTTAGAATCAGGTCACTTGTAAGTATTAAAGCCTGGAAAACATAGGTTAAAATGACCCTTTTCTACTGTTTCCATACACAAATAATTGACTGAATTGCTTAATTTCAGACTCTTGTAGAGAAAAAAAAAAAAAAAAAGTTCTGTCTGAGACTCCCCACACCAGACTTAAGCCGCAAATGTGTTTTTACCGTGACCATTCCCCACTGCAAAATATGTGGTTTACATGGGAATGATTATACAGCCTAAGCTCTGGATGTCATAGACTTTCTGGTAAGGTGAGTAACGAAGAACATAGCTCTGATCCATCCCACACACACTAGATACAACTGTTCTAGTAAATCAGTTCCTCAGCCCTTTGCGTACAGCTCTGCCAGTTCTGGGTTCTGTGGAATTTTCTTTAATAAAGTATATGGTCTAAGGCCCAGCTTGAAACAAAAATGGTTGTTGCTTGCTGAGTTGTATGAACTTTGAAAATATGGCAATAAAATGGACACACATGTTCTATTATTATTATTATTATGCTTAGGGGCTACAAAAATAAATCATTCTTCAAACTCACATGGACAAAATGAGCAGTGCCTTCTGTGAGTGTCTGTACTTACATGTATCTGTTTACTTAGATGCATCTGTTCTTGATATCTCATGGAAAAATCAAATACTGTATCTTATGAAAAACTATCATTGAAGCATTGTTCAAAAAATCAATCCTAAACCAGAAGTCCATTAAAAAAATGTGAATACCTGGCTCTCTTTGCCTGGAACTCTCTTTTATTGTTATTAATAGATCATTTATCTTCAGTATGGTTGGAGATAAAAAAATCCTTTTTAAAGTGATGAAACGAAGAGATTTG
The DNA here is from genome assembly GCF_000705375.1 of Tinamus guttatus. The sequence goes on along the minus strand of NW_010580972.1, from coordinate 92,162 downwards.
CAAGTGCTGAAACCCCCTGATCTCCCCCTGCTCTCTCACCACCTGATACAGGCTTAAGGTTTCACAGTTTGTAAAAAGCAATGGGAAGTTTCCCCCTCGCCAGCAGCCAGGGCCAGTTGAACAGGCACCTGAGCAGAGAGGCGGCCTGTGGCGCGGGCAGAGCCACCTCACGGGAGAAGCCGCAAGGCCGGGGACACTGGGGCACATCGCGCGCCCACGCGCAGGCCCAACGCGGCCGTGGCCTCGAGGTTCCTCCTCGGGGCCCGGCTTTGCCCCCAGCCTGACTGTGACCCGGGCAGAACGTGCCAGGGGGTGGGAAATTTGCGCACCTCGTACAGGGCGCTCTGCTCGCTCAGGGGAGCAGCTCCCCGCAGGGAAACCCCTGGCAGCTGCTGGGCCGTTTCCTTTCAGCAGCATCGCTGCTCGTGCTTTGCACCGAGGCGGCTCCGACTGCCCCTTCTCCCCCTCCCACTCGTTCGAACTCGTGGATACCCGATCCACGCACATTTGTTTCCTCCTTCCCCGGAGCCGTTCGGCGCTCCAGTGACCTCAAGCCCGGCTGGCAGGAGGCTCGTCTCCCCCGGCCCCATCCCCTCGTGTCTGAGCAGCGCTAGTGGAGCAAGGCAGCGGAGCGGCCCCTGCGCGGCCACAGGAGTCCCGCGGGGCTCCCTGTCCCGCGTGGGACCCCGCGCGTGTCACCACCCACCCCCCGGCCGGTGCACGGGGAAAGCGGTGCCTGCGCGGCGGCTCCTTCTGCGCCCCCGGCCTGCAAGAAGCTCATTAGCTGCGGACATTCGTTGCTTTCTAATTAGCGGCGCCCGCGCCTTAAGCTCTGCTGCAAAACGCGGCTCCGACGCGATGACCCCCATGGAAAGCGGCAGGGGGGAGGAGGAGGTAGGGATATTTTAATTAAATTACCTCGCCCTGCTCGTGGAAAAAAAAAAGATAAGGAAATTAAAGAAAAATAAAAAGGAAAGAAGAAGAAGAAGAAAGAAAGAAAGAAAGAAAGAAAGATATTTTGGGAGATAATCCTTTTACTTTCTGCTTTCCTCTGCCCGCTGTCCCCGGGGTTACTCCTCCCGCTTCGCCCGCCGTTATTTCTTCGCGCGTGTCTGCGCCCCAGAGAGCTACCTGGTAAAACCGTTTGCGCAAAACTGCAGCGGGGCAGCCAGGACGAAAGATTTTTGGGGGAGGGGGAAGGGCGTGAAAACGAAGGCGATTTTTCCCGGCTCCAGGAGCCCCGACACCCCCGGGAGGCGCCTCGGCCCCGAGCAGCCCGCGCGGGCTCCCGTCCCGGAGCGGGGCAGGGGCGCGTTCCCTCCCTGGCATCGGCACCGGGCGCGGGGATATTTTCCTTCTCCCTCACGCTACTTTTAGCCACGCAGCACAGCTCCTGCTTTTATTGCTCCAAAACGTGCGGCGCACCTATAAGGAAAAAATAATAATAATAAAAAAAAGGAACTTCTTCTCCGTGGTTCTTAGGCTGAAGGGTGAATCAGCCACCAGCGGGGCAATTTCCAATGCTTAATGCTCAGGAAACGCACCCGAGCTGGTGTCGGGAAGGAAAATAAAGTAGAGGAAGGATTTTTTTTTTTCTGTTGTTCTTCCCGGAGGTTTATGAGGAAAAAAATCCCTTTAAAAAGATGTTTTAAAGTGCATGGTTATATCATAAAACAGGAAGGCCCTCTGCAAATGGTTTTAGGTCCAGCCTGAAGAGTTAACTCATTCCTGAGCGTGGCAGGGGTGGGGGGGCTAAAGGAGCTGCTGCCAGACCCACTTTTGGAGGCACTCGCAAAGGCCACTTTAAACACGGTGCCTCCATGGGTGCTTTATAGAACCCAATCCCCACCTGCACGCAGGTTCTGGGAAGCGAAATGGCCTGTTATTATCAGCTGAGTTCCCCGCTCGCCTTTGGGGCAAGGCAAGAGCAGCCCCATCACCGTGACGGGCATCACAGGCAGTCCATCTCACAGCACAGGTGCCCCGCGGGTGGAAATCAGATTCCAGGAAGCTGTTGATGTCTTCCCTAGTTTGCTATAAACGTAATGTTTAGCATAGTGTCTCGTTGCTCTCTGCTTGGTAAAACACGGCTGGATTGTCTGGGGGGCGGTCAAGGACAAGGTGCCTGCCGGGAGGAGAGGCTCCCTGAGACTGCATTGCTACAAAAAGCTCAGGGTCGATGGGCTTTGGGGTGGATGGAGACCCGTTGATTTCAGAGCAAAAGACAGGCCGAAAGTCCATACGTGGACACAGCCTCCTTGAGAGACTGTTTTCCTCCAGAAATTACCCTGCAAAATCATCCTGAGTTTGTTGACTGCTCAGCGTGGGGAAGGAGGTGTCTGATAATCAGCTCACTCCATATCTCCCGTAGACTTATAGATCAGGGCCTCCTGTCACTCCTGAAAATACAATCACGCCAGCAATAAACGCCGAGGGAAGTACGAAAGAGCAAGTGCTTTTCCTGAGCGCCAGCGCAGCAGCCGCCCGTGCAGCAGCCGCCCCAGTGAGCAATGATGCTCCAGCCAGCCCAGCTCTGCCCCGTTTGACCCCCATCTCCGCCAAGCAAGTGCCGTGTCCCCGGCAGCGCTGTCCTGGCACCGTGGGGGCCCGAAGCAGAGTGCCCTGTGGAAGCTGCAACCATGGGGCACAGCGCTGCTCTGTGCTCTGGGGGTGCTCAGGCTGCAGGAAAGGGGAGATCTGCCTCATATTTCTTTGCTAGATGGGAAAGCTGCACCAGAAGGGCTTTTTTTTTTTTTTCTTTTTTTTCTTTTTGGACAGAAACATTTCCTGTCTTCTTTACAAAAAAAATGTATTTTATGACCATTTTGCTGTGCAGACTTCTCCCTCTCTGGACTTTGCACAGAGTAATGCAACACCTTCAATCTGGGGAGCAGATACCTCTGCTAGGCTTGGTGCCTTTATCTGAGAATGTGCTTTTGTCTCTCTTCAACCTGGTCTTGCTCTTCAGTGAAAACGCACCTTTTTACAAGCTGTCAAACATAACACTAACAGCTGAGCATTCCTTGGGAAAAAAAAATTCAAAAAAAATATTTACTTAAAAATCACTTAGTATTTATGGCTCCTTGATTTTTTATTAGCCTTTTAACAATGTCTCTCACTTTAACACTAATCCGGAGGGAAGGGGTCCTCCCCGTGTCTGTATCAGATATGTCCAAAGGGAGAGGGGAAAAGAGGAGGGAAAAGGACACTTCTGGTGTTTCTAATTTTAAGATCACCTCAGAACAAACAAGATGCTTTACTGTGCTGTGTACTGCAACTGAAAGAACAAAATGAGAAAAAAAAAGGCACTCAAAACTTGATTTTGTTCCTAAATTACATATACTATCTAGAGAAAAACGGCATTCAAACAACCAGTAGAAAAGGCTGAGACCATGATCCCTCTGTCCTGTAATCCTTGCTCTGCAGAGGAGAAACAGTTCCCCCAGGGACCTCCGTTTAACCAGGTGTAACTAGGAGGAATGTTATCAGCAGCTGGAAGTTTGGCCCCTTGACACGAAGGTCTCAGCTCTTCTTCACTTTCTTTCCCAACCTGCGGATAGTCTGGCAGCTGAGCAGGGGATAAATGCATCTATCTTAAAAGGTGTGAGTGGTTACTTTGGCCAAATGCTTGACAGGCTGAGAGACTTTCAGAGAGGCTCGCGCCAGCCAGGTGAATAGGCAACAGGCTGGTCGGTGCTAAACGGCAGGCACCACGTCTGTAAAACACATTCAGCGATCTGCCTCTTAATTTGCTGGAGTGACTCAGGATGGATATCTGGACACGGCTGTGGATAACTCAGTGAAAACCTCTGGTCAAAGAGCAGCAACAGTTAAGGAAGCTAATTAAATATTGGATTGCATAGGAATGGGAGGCAGGCACGTGAGGAAGATTTGCATAAGCTTTCTCATCATGTAGATCAGTGGGAAGCCCCTGCCAGGAATAGGATCTCCAAAAGAAAGGAGAGGCTGGGGGAAAAGCAACATGAATTGTAAGTGACAGAGATAACACTGATATGTGAAAAGACCATGACTGATCTGGGGAGTATGGGATAATCAGGGGATGAGATGAGTAAGAGGTATGTAAAACATAATGGGTGATACACAAGGTAGATCGGGAACTTCTAGCCATCCTCATGACTTGTATGAGTAATATCATGAACAAGACAAGAGGAAATGGAAAATAGATCTTAGGAATTTTACCTACAGAGCATAGTTAATTTGTGGAACTAATTGTCATAAGGTATCATTAACACCAAGGTCTTGATGGAATCCAAGGAAATATTATATACAAAGAGTTACATTCCTAATTATCATTAGAATGTTTTTATATTATTAAATTTAGAAGGAATGCAAGCCTTCTTGCTTCATCTATAAGTCTGTCTCAAAGTTATAGGAGATAGGAAGAAACATGTTTAATCTCTAAGTGCTTTCTGTTAGGGTTCTTGTAGCTTCCTCTGAAGTACCTGCTACACACCTTAATCGAGACTGAATATGGAAAAGCCCTGGAATAAATCAGCATTACCTTTCCCATGTTTTTTCCTCTCTTACAGCAGCATTCTTTCCGGAACATGTTTTTTTTAGCCCATTTTCTGTCACAGAGCATGAAACCGAATCCACAGGGAACTAGTATCAAATACAACACAAACAGGTGAAGTGGAGCAGTGCTCCTCCTCTTTTCATTTTTGTTACACCAGCAATGTGGATTGGGTTGCCTCAGAGACTGTCAGAAAAATACAGTTTCCAAAGCATCCAGGAGATTTTTGAAGGTAGGACTTGGGAGCTGCTGAAAACACTAACTCAATACTAAATAACAGTGTATAATGCATAAACTGCTTTCTCTTCAACCTATTCCAAATAGGAATCGCACCATTTGTCCGGTTCTTCACATGTGGCAGAATCAATTTAACTTTCCCTTCCAGTTTAAGAAAATGCTACTGGAAATCCTTCTGGTGGTTTTAGTACAAGAGTAAAACCACGCAATGTAAAAATCTCTTAGAAGCACAAGAAGTCCACTTTATTTTTTTTAATAATTCCCAGGACTCTGATTCAGTAACTTCTCCCTGACAAGACCGAGCTTCAGTGTCAAGAGCAAATCTCTTAAAAAACTCCTTGCCACTTAAGAGGAACCTCCACACCTGCAACAGCTGAGGCAGCTTACAAAGCCCAATGCAGCCAGCCCTACAGTTGCTGGAGTTTGGATACTGCTTTGCACAGAAATATTATTTACATTACATAGAGAAAGTAAGGCACAATATCCTCCTCAAGAATATAGGAAGACCAGAATAGAAATCATCTCTATAATTCCTAAAAAAGTCCACCTTTCTACACTGTACTTATCTTGCCTGCCCACCTAAAGTAGTACTACACACATGCAATATTTTGTATGTGTTGTTGTCTCTATGACTGAAAGACATAACGCACTTTTATTTTTGTCAGCTCTTTTCTTTAGAACAGAGTACTGTTCAGACTCATGTATGCCATAATCACAAATGACACTTAAAACTACTCAAATCATGAAGAGAGCTTGCAAGTATTTTGAAATAAAAGTATATACCAGGTGTACATTTATATTCACCCTTCTTGGTCCTGCTTTTGAATGTTGTGAGTTTTGATACTGTGAAAAGTACATAAAGGGAGAGCTTTGAGCTCACTCATCTCTGAAATACCATTTACTGAAAAAAAAAACACATAAAATGCCAAGTCATGAAAAGTGAGGTAACAAATAAATAGGTACATGCCTTTTTAAAACTAAAAAAAAAAAAAAAAAAGAAAAAAAAGAAAATTCCCACCCTCTCACTTTCTGTATTTTTCTCTCTCCCCTCCCTCCCCCACCTTTCCCCCTTTCCTTTTGTTTTCTGGGCATCTGAAGGTAAAAGAGCTTGATAAAAATGCAGCAAAGGGGGGAAGGAGCAGGAAGATAACATTATTCCAAGCCCTTGTTCTGCTTTGTTAGGACAGATTTAATCTTTCTGGATAGGCCTGAATGACTGCCTGATCATCTCTTCACTCTCTCTTCTTTTATCTGGATTACTCTTTTCAGGGATGATATCTGGCTATTCTTATGTGGTAAATTAGGCTATTGTTTGCCTGTATTTCACTTATTGTAAAATGTTTTCTTTCTCCACTCCAGGCCATTGTTCCTGGGCAGTGAGTATGCCCTCACTGGGCAGGGGATATGAGCAGGCAGCTAGATAATTAGCTGCAGATTCTGCCCTGTTTTCACGGTTAGTAGTATCCCGGTCTGTCTACCGCTGTTGATTTCATGGGGATTTCCAGCAGAAAAGCATGGATTAAAAAGAGGCCGAATTAGGCCTTGTGCTTGAGGGGAAAATTAAGGAAAGATAATGAATGACGTGGAGTAGGATCATAATGTGCATTTAGTCTCAAGTAGCAATTTATTATTAGCAAATGCAAGGACATGCAGTAGATACGGTTTTTGAAGGAATGTTTTTTTCACAGAGTGATTTATCGTTGCCTCCTGGAATGGTAAAAGTGACATGATTAACACTAAAAAAGGGTAAAAAACCCACAAATGTTACAGTCATTTTTGCTCCACTTTATAGTGAATATCAAAACTATTGATGTCAAGTTCCAGGTGATGCACAAAACCCTCATGACAGGACAGTAAAATGTGTATTATTGGAGCTTCTCCTGAGTGTGTTGTCATTGGAAGGCGTATAATTATTCTGGGTTGTAATCTCTTATCTAACCATATCTTGGGAGAGAAAAAATAAAAATAAGCAATTAGATTTTGCTTGTTTGTGCCATGTAAAACTTGCAAGGTGTTTGGAGGTGCCAAGGAACCACATGCGTGCTCGTGCTTCACTCGGAGGCAGCTGTTGGCACCAGCAGAGCTTTGACTAAGTCCCACGGGCTGCCACCGCGCTGGTGCTTGGCGGGGGACGTGGTTACACATGTGTTCACCCAAGGGCGAAGGTGAACGTGTGCCCTGCCATGGCTGGTGGCTGTTGGGCCAGGAGAGCTCCCATAAAAGCGCTAATGAGGCTGCAGTGCCCGTTGACTCACTCGGCACAGCGCTGGTTCCCGACATGGTGCATGGAGCCACAGTTAGTGAAATACGCCTGGCCGCGTCTTGTGGCTGAGGAGCTTTAGCTCTGTTATGCGGCTCATGGGCCTGCTGGTGATCGGCACATCCTACTTTGGAGGTTTGTACTCTGAGCTCAAAAAAAAGCCCCATGATCCGGGGCCAGATTCATCCTCATGTAAACACAGGTTGCTGGGCTTGCTATTGGGGCAGTGCTGAGCGGCTGGGACTCAGCAGGGAGGGCCTGGGGTGTGAGGTGTCCCTACCACGCTTGGCATCGCCTCTCCAGTGGGATTTTGTGCCACCTCTGTTAGACCAAAGGTCGGAAACCACCAAGGAGAGCCGGGACCCTGCCAGGAGTGAGGGAGAGGCATCCGGGTCCCCAATACCGTGTTCTCACCACTCGCCGCCGCCCCCCCCCCC
>NW_010580972.1:44804-83558 GCF_000705375.1 Tinamus guttatus | reverse complement strand
CCCCCTCCCTTTTTCCTTTTCCTTTTCTTCTTTTCGGAGGGGGTGCGGGTGCTTGCAAGGGCTTTTCCCCAACCTGTCGCTAGGTATGTCTGTGTAACCGGAGCCCGAGGAGCCGCTGTCTGCCCCCCATCCCGCCCCCCACCGGCTCGTTTGCATTCAATAGAGGTGTTTGTTTTGCAGGTTTAGACCTCCAGACGGGCTGGAGGAATCGCCCGAGAGGAGCCACTTGGCAGATTGGGTTTCCTCCCTTGAAAGCCCCCTGGACGCGGAGCAGGTGGGGGATCAGGAGGGTCGCTTTTTTGGGGTGGAGGGTGAGAGGGGTGGGATGGATGGATGGATGGATGGAGCGGGGGCAGAAGGGGCTGAAGCTGGGAGGCTGGAGCCGTGTCCCCCCGCCTTTCCCATCCCTTCCCCTCCTGCGAGCGCAGGGAAGATGGCTCAAGGCTCTCGCTTTTGTTTGTTAAAAATAAATACTACAGAAGTTGGCAGATTTCTGTAGTTTTGGAGAAGTGGAGGCTCTCCAGGATTAACGTAAAAAATGTTGATGTTTGAGGAACTGCTCTTGCCCAACCCGTAAATAAAGCGGAGATGTTGACAGTTTGTCTAGCCTCTGGTAAACGAGAACAACAACGACGAAAAAACAAAAAAAAACAAAAAACACATTTCATTTCTTGAAGGGCATCAGTAATTGTGAGGATGGGAGGGGGAGGAAGGAGCTTAACTATTAACCTTTATCTGGCATCGTAAATGAGCTGAAACTCGCGCTTCTGAGGCTCCTTTTTTGCATTTGCTTTTCTCTTTCTCTCCCCCCTCTGCTTCCCTTCCCCGGAGATGGTGAAAGGTAAACGAAAATGATGATGCTGGTATTAATTGGGCAAGCAGGCGATTTTTTTTTTCTGATGGCTCGCTAGTAAATAAATGAATAAATAAATAAACGTCACGGGAAAGTTGCTGCTCGCGGTCGTGGCGGCGGGAAGGGCGGGCGGGGGGCGCGGGGCTGCCCGGAGCCGGGCGCTCACAGCGGGGCTTCGCCTCTTGTGTTCCCAGAATTTTCCCGGGAAGACGCCGGGGGACGCTTGGCAGGAGGTAAGAGAGCCTTTTCCCACCCCAAAAAATTACCTGGGTACTGGTGCTGCCGTCGAGGCCCGTGTGCCACCTCATGCGGGTGCTTGGGTGCCAGCGAAGTGTTTGCGGTGCTGCTGCTGGCCACAATTTGGGCATCGGGGAATACGTTATTTTTTATAAAGGATAAGCTGCTTTTACACACTGAGCTATTAGTGCTGATGAATCCCTCCTTTCCAAGAAAAGGATGCACTTTCTTTTTTTAAACGGGACGTAGCATATTTAGGAGAATGGGAGATGAAGACTGCAAAGAAAAAAGTTCTTGTTGAGACTGTTTTCTGCACGTGAAAGCAATGTGCCTAACTGAACGTGTGGGGCTTCTCCAATGCAGATGTTGGTATTAATTTCAGCATGAATTGGGGGGGAAAGAATTGTTGCACCTTCTTAATTGCAGCTTTCAGCAGTGTGTTGTAATGTTACTTTGTGACACGACTCTTGTCCGAAGTGAAATAAAATGACTCGTATATCTTCTGAAAATAAAGCGTGTCCAAAAACCAGAGTTTTTTTTTTTTTTTTTTTTTTTTTTCCTCTCCTTCCCGCTGTCTTAGTGAAGTGAAAGCAGAGATCTTGGGAGATCTTGGGGAAGAGACACGGGTAGGGGAGATACGGGATCTCAAAATTTGGCAGAACAAGTGTTTTCTTGGGGGGCTTTGGCAGTATTGCAAATCCAAGCAAAGCGTGCTGTTCCAGTAACGTTATTTCAAATGGCAATTGTAAAACTTTATTATTATTTTTTTAACTTCTTAGGGAAGAACAGCATCTTTCACTTAGCCGCCCTGATTTTGTCATTCTCTTCTCGAGCAATCGAAAATACAAAGACTGAGTAATGCTGCTTATTCTTGTGAGTCACAGTAGAAATCTGCTCCGCATAGTCGCTTCTGAGGGAGTTCCTCTCCTCCCTCCCCCCTGCTTGAAATGAGTCTGCCAGCAACAAGTGTGGTGTTGATACGCTGATCTGAAGGACTTGGGAACCGTGCCAGCTCGAGCAATTTAAATGACATGGTTAATAGTGTCTCCACTGTCCTTATCACACAGAAGTTGTCTTTAATAAACTCAGTGAACTTCCCAGTGATAATCGTAGATGACAAATTAACTCAAGTCCTAGTTTTCCTGTTCAGATGAATTCTGTTTTGCTGTGTCAGATAAATATTAAATAATCTCCGGTGAACAATTAGAATCTGCAAAATAGACCTCTCATTTCTAAATACTTGATTTCTTTTTTCAGACAAATAAGAGCAAAATAGATCATCTTAAAGCATTTCTATGCTATTCCCAAGGCTTCTACTGCTAGCAGTGTCATTAAGTTTTTCTGTAGTAGTATGTGGGATGGTGCATCTTTCAAATGAATACTTATGAAACACTACAAAAGGAGAAACGATCTCACATGAAATTATTATATGTATAACAAATTATTATATGTATAACAAACTAAAACATTCACATGAAGTACTTTGGATGGAAGTAAAAATGACTATGTTCCATCAATTTCATTTTGAAATAGGTAACTTGTTTGAAGCAGTTAATTTAATTTTGGACAAATGCATGCTTAGGATCAGTAAGCTTTTTCGCAGTAGAGGTTTTAAATCTATGCATCCCTCTAACATTCATACTCACTTTTCCCTTGTGGAAAGTTTGCAGCCTCAGGATAGTACAATTTAACTGCAGTTTGGACATATGATTATTTAGATTCTGATTTTTTTTGAGATATTTGCCCCTACAAATACCTACCCTAGATTTGATCTCCAAACATGCTAAACCTTGCCAAAAGCAGTAGGAAAACACCTAATAAAGTGTTTCACGTCTAGTAACTTGGTTGAAATACAGTATTGGGTGCTAAATTGATAAGTTTGGACACAACCCTTCTTAGTGGCCAGTCATTTAAAAATATATAAATAAACACAGATTTGCTTACTCTGGTAAGTTTGGTTTCTTGCTTCTTTATTTGCAAAATTCATTCTTTTGAGACTGGTGAAAATTAATTAGGTTCTACTTATCTTTTAAAAGTAGTGGGTGGTAGTTAAAGAATAAAAACCGTCAGTTACTTTCCTAGAAGCTTTGCACAGAAGAAGAAATCTGACATTTTTTATTGTGTTTTACTTTATGGATGGTAGCTACAACAAAAGTTAGCTTTTTCAAAGTGAATGACCAAACCTGAGACAGTATTGAAATGCTAACAGGAAACTTCTATGGCCTAGGAAAAAAAGAAGGGAGTATGTTTTTATTTGTGTGTTCATTATACATTAGAAATGTTAATTTTAGCCATTCCTTGATAGTAGGGACCTGTATGCCTTGTCTTTTTAATAGAAATGTTTGTTGATTCCAAGTAATGTTTAGGAAGATACCTGATGCTGTGAAGCCACAGTGTTTCTAGCAACTATTTTTAATATTTGATAACTGGCTGGATGTTTTGGGGGGTAGGAGTACTCTGAAATCACGACTTTCTGATACTCAGAAAGTGACTTTCTGGTACTCAGAATGTAAAGATAAAACTGCTCATCATTGCTAAGCCTTGTAATTTATGCTTTTCTTCCCTGCAGCCCTTGTCAAACCTGATAGCTCTTTCAGTTTCACAGTTGGCCTTATGTTCCACTTTTCTTTTTGCTTTGAACGCGGGCTGGGAGGCTTGTCAGCGTGTGCAGTCGCACTGCTCCATGCAGGGATGGGTGGCGATGCTTGAAACCATATGGGTGTTACTATTCCAGGATTTTTGCCACTGTTCCTGGTTCCCCTTTCTCATTAGAGGCAATGTTAACAGATTTCTTTATTAGCAATGTGTCAGGTTGGAAAGCGCATGTGAAATATTGTCTGCTTGCATATTAACCTTTTTTGAAAAGATTTGCTTCTCTAATCAGAAGCTGGATCAAATGCCCAGCACGTGTGTTTAGGTCCAGAAGGATGTACAGATGTAGGTGAGCCTAAGCCAGGTGAGCATAGGGTCGTTTCTCTGCTGTGTCTGTCTTCCTGATTTGTCCTCCCTTTTGGCTTGTTCATCACCCGAGACCTGAAATTGCTAACGTGTGTAATGAGCACGGTCTCCCTGTAGCGAGACACCACCGCTGAAGTAATCGGAGTCATTTTCAGTAAAGCAGAACTCTGCGTTTAGAGAACTGACTCTTTTAAGCTCCGCAGGGCAGGGAATTGTCTTCAGCATATTTTCTATAGAGTGCCTGGCATGCCTCTGTGTGCCAAAAAAAGATAAATAATAACAAACAGTAGTTGATAATTTACGTAGACATTTATGCTTTTTTATTACGGAATTTGCCTATAGGGTCCTTTCTAGCAAAAAGAAAAATGCCAGAGAGGCTTCCAGCTGGGGCAAGATGTGCCCTAACGGAGGGAGAAGCTTTTAATCGAAATAGGACACACATTTAATCGATAGTATCTTCTGTGAAGCCGTCGGGCCAAACATCAACTGGCGTAAATCAGTGTATCCACAGAGTCTGTGGAGACGCAGATGACTCGCGCCAGATGATGTGAGTGTCCTTTTTGGCTTTAACAGTTTTCCTTTAATCTTCTTGCCATTTAAACTTTTACTATGATCTGCCCACATTCCAGAAGTGTGGAGTGAAGATGGGATAACGTTTCCCTATTTCTTTTTCCTCTTCCTTTAAACCTTTGGTGGCTTTTCTTTCATATTAGTGCGTGTGCTTTATTAATTGTATGTTCTAACCGCCGTCCGTGCCTGTGAATGTACCTGTCCCCCTCAAACTGAAACCTGAAATACAGTGACTCTAAATACTCAGGAACATTCCAGTCCTCCTGTCTAGCTTGCCAGGTGCAGGTATATTATAAATAGCTTCCTGATGATACTGTATTTGTGATTAAAGGGTCCTAAATACTGTTGTTAGCAACCCTCTTATTAGTAATTTGTTTGATGTAAAGAAGCTCCGAAGCATTGCCCCCCACATCCATTTTCCCAGAAATTATTTTACTGTCTGCCAAGTGTCTTAATGTTTTAGTGACCAAACCACATCATTCATGAGAAATAACTGAAAATGGTTAGCGTGTGCATCTTGTGCGGTGAGAAGAAGGAAAAGATATTTGAGCAGTAAAGAGGAAGAATAAATGATTTTTTTCTTTATCTTCCAGGCCCTTAATAAACATTTTTGAAGGCAGTGTTAGTAAACTAGTTCTTGGCAGACATGGGAAAACTGTCTTAGAGCAGGGGGCTGCTCATTTTCAAAAGTTCGAGCTAAATCCTTCTCTTTCTTTTTGAAAGTGTAATTCAGGTTTTAGAACTTTAGCATAAATGTTCTTAACCAATCTCTCTTTCCTAAGCAATGAAGTGAAATAATGAAGTTTGTTAGGTATTTGCCCAAAATTGATGCTTTTGGAAAAAGGTGGGAATTTGAGAATATATGTGTGTAAGTTTGGATTTGAAAGCAGGGGAGAAATCAGAAATCCTCCCCCTACTTCCCAGCAATTTTGAGAATGCGATTAACTGCATAATCAATTTTTTTTTGTTCAGACTTCTCCCCCTATGCCTGCCTTTTTTTTCCCCTGAGGTTTATAGACTAATAATATCTTAAGTGGAAAAAAAAGCAATAAGACGAAAATGTTGTGACCAGATGCTGCCTTGATAAAGGTATTGCCAGATAAAGTGTGGATCCTTCAGGTGGAAAGGAAAGCATTGCATTTCCTTTGAAGTGACCGGGAACCCACTTTCCCCTTTCTAGCTTGCTGGGTCTGCAAAGCTATAAAGGACTGGAGCACCTAAAGCTTTCACCAGCATTTTATTAAAGCAGACAATATATGTAATTACAACATTTCAAGTGATTCAGGAAAGATATAAAGAAAACTAGTAATATATGCAATAATTTTGGTTCCTAGACGCACTCGGATATAGATTTCCTTTTGTAGATCTGTAGTCAGGATTTCGGATAAAAACTGCACTACAAAAAGTCAGGAATTGATGCCATTAAAAAAAAAAAAGTTTCAGAGCCTAAACTGTGCTACAAGAAAACAAAGAGTCGATGCCATTAAAAAAAATGTTTCAGAGCCTATCTTGATGCTCTTTTCTACCGGTGATGCAGTCTTCACAGAAAATGAAAATTTCCTCACAAAATTGTAAACTTGACTATAAGGCATAGTCATTTTCACAAATGTGTCCCTTCAGTACGCTTCAAGCTTGTGCAAGGAGAAATGTTTTTGGTCTCTTTTGTGTTTGTTTTACTGTTAGAAGCACTTTGCGAGTCTCAAATTAGTCCTAGTGGGACACCAGCTCTGGTTAAGCTATGGCAGTTTATAGCACCTGAGGATTAGATATAATTCTCACTTCAGAGCTCCGACCTGCTAACTTTAATATGGTATTTGCAAATACCAGTTAATGATGAAGAACCATAATGCCATAAAATTGCATTATGCTTTACTGTGTCTGGTGGGGTTTCTATGGTGGCAAATACTTCTTTTAAATTTAATTCATAGGTAGCTAACATAAAGTGAATTCTGTGTTCAGTTACTTATGACTGTAAAAATAGCAGCTTGTGAAATGGAGAATGATTTTTTTAAAATATTTTGATTTTTTTTAAAAAAAAAAACAAAGTTGCACAAGTGTACAAAATGGGACAGGCAAATATTGGGAAGTGACTTAGGGAAACTATGGTAAGGTTGATTTGTTTTTTCCAAGTGAAGCTCAGTATAAAATTAGAAATGACTGCTTTTGGAGGAACTTCACCCATAATGAGAAGAACAACGCAGAGAGATTTTCCTTTCAAGTTTTAGAAATATTTTAATTGCGTTTTTAAAACAGTGAGAGAAGTGATATGTTATGGATAGCTTTTGTCTCTGGGGATTTTTTTAGGGATACATCTCAGAGGATTTTATATATTAACTACAGATCATTCCCAGCCGGTCACAAAAACTCTGCATGATGCCTACTCGTGTGAGGGGTGTTTCTTTCTCTTTTGCTTTTTCTTTTTTTAAATAAAAGTTTTTGTTTGCTTCTGTATTACAAACAATTCGAGTATCAGACTGGACCCACTTCATTTAGTAGCAGAAATTGCCTAACTTTGGTGCATGGGGATTTTACCCTTCCACCCTCGTTCTGCAGTCGAGTTTGTACGAGTTAGGTGTCCAGTTATATGGGCTGCAGTGTGAGGGGACACATGGGGACCGTGCACAGGCAGGATGCTGTTTGTGGGGGATGTTGGCAGCATGAGAGCTGCGTGTTGTGACTCGGCCTGCGCGATTTCAGCGTAGAGTCATATGAAAATCTATAAGTATCCTTAAAAATAAATCTGGTTACCCTCAATTTAAACGTGCATTTGATGGAATCCTGAAATCATCTAATTGAAAGTGCTTTTCTGCTGTTAAATGACTCTCCGTTAAATGTTACAGGACTTTAATTAGTGAAAAAAAGAAGAAAGGAAAAAAGAACGGGGGCGGGGGCGGAAGAGAAAATATGTCTGACCAAAGCAATTGTTAAAAAATGACACTATTTGATAAGATCATCTACCAGAAATAAAGGGGAAATGAGATCTGACCGAGGTAAAACCAGGTAAATAGCTTTCAACTCTGCTTTTGTTATTCAAGAAGAAGAAGAAACAATAGGTGCTGTTTAGAGTCAGGAGGTGCCCTTCTAACCTCTGCTACTCTTAAAATGCCTGAAGGTTATTGCATGCTTCTGCGTGGCCGCTTTCGTGCTTGCGGTTCAACTTTTAATATTGGAACAAAAGGAGATGCAGTCCCGACCTTCTGATAAACACAGCGCAGCAGAACAATTGTGGAGAAAAATAGGCTGCGAAATTCCTCACCAGGCTTTTTTATTTTTTTTTCCTTCTTTCCCTGTTGCTGCAGCGTATTAGCATATTTGCAACAGAAGGAGAAAAGAGCTGTGTCCGTCCCCTGTTAGGCTGCCAAAGCTGCAGAAGGATTTATATTTTTTCTAAAAAAAAAGCAGGCTCGGTGTTTTCTGGGGAGCTGGGATTTGTTTTTGCATGGGATGGCACAGCCCAACGGGACAGTCTCGCTGCATGTGAGGAGTCCTCGGGGGCCGTATCTGTTTCTGCAGGATTTCGAACTGCTGCTGCCCGGACAGAGCAGGATCAGCGCAGCCCTAAAGGCAGCCCGGCACAGAAGCACCTTCCTCTCAAGCTGCAGACGGCGCCGGCCGTGTGAGTAACGCCAAAAAGCCCCGGCGCTGCTCTGCCCTATCGTGGGATGCTTGAATTCGCCAGTGTCATCCTGGCGTGTTCAGAGTGCCGGGCTTATTGGGATGCTTTGTGCGCGGATACCAGTGCGGCGCAGGCAGAGAAAGGGTTGCCTTCCGAAGGTGTCGTGTCCCAGCGCCGCTGGAAGTGAAGGAATGTCACAGTTTTAGGAATGTACACCTGCGAGCGCATAGTAAGAGAGGATCTGTTTGTGTATTTTCGCCGCTGACATCTAGATCAAAGGTCCCCGAGGTGGTGTTGTGGTGAGAAAAAGGGAAAGGGGCCACACGTCTCACCAGCCCTGACCAGCCTTGCTCGCTACTTGCACGTTTTCGCCAGGAAACCATTGCGAAGCCTTCTCAGAAAAGGTGACTGGCTTCCAGGGGTGCACTTACTGCACGCGAGTATTTAGTTACAGAAATGGTGCGTCTAGGTCTAAGTGGTTAAAATAAGAAATCCTAGCCACAAATGCTGCTGGTTCAATACCGAAAGCGATGTCCACCTTGCATGGGACAGCGCTGGGATATTGTCAGAAGGGCTTAACAACTCTTGTGTTGTAAGGGAACGTTACGCCAGGCTCTGCCGGAAAGGCAGATGAGCTGGCAAACATCTCTGACCCTTTAGAACACACGTACAAGCTGAAGCATCTTCGGCCCTTTACAAACATGTCAGCTGAAAGAGAAGGCTGAAGAGGAGCCCGTCTCTTGCCTTGCAGCTTGTTCACAGTTAAATGAAACGCATCCCAACTGCATCCCAATCCCCCCACTTGGGGCCCTGGGAGTTGTTTGATTAATCATCACTTTCAGCCTGCTCATTAATTGTTTTTTCTTCTCACATGGGCTAATGATAAAGATGTTTACACCTGGGAGAAGCAATGACACCTGTTAATACTTCCCCTGTTGTTAGCAGTCTTTAAAAAAATAGATTTCATCTTAAATACATATAACAGCTCTTGTTTTTTATGTAAGTTATGAGGCAGTTATGTTGTTACATACTTGTGTGGTACGAATGTGTGTTATACATCTGGCAGCAATTCTCATACTACATTAACTTTTTAAAAATAAGAAATACTAACTTTTTTAGTACAGATAGACTTTTAGTATCAAATGTTTGCTCGCTACAGTGGCATACCTGAACTGATTTTTCTGTAACTAAGGTATCTTACATGAGAGTCAACACTGTCCCCAGCACAGTCAACAGTGTTTTTTCTGCTTCTATTATATCAATATTTTGGTCATGATAGACTTCTTGGCAGCTTATGATGTAATTTATCATGTTGGTTCAGCACTGGGGCCTTGTCAGCACCAAGGAATTTCAGGAAGAATTTTCCATTGGCTCAACTAGACCAGTAGCGGCATCGTGAGAATTTTAGATGAAAATCCGAGTGTAGACACGGCCTAGGGGAAATTATTAAATGTCTGATTTCAAGAACTTTTGCAAAGCAGCACTAAGATGGGGGGCTGGATAACTGTGGTCAACAAGGGCTTCACTTGCTGACCATGCTGTGTGGGTGTGAGACCTCTTGCAATCTTTTTTTTTTCCAATGTGTTATGGAATATTATTCACATTTTGGTAATACACATTTTTGTTTTTCCCTGTGGACTCTACATGCCCAGCTTGCTCTGGATGGATTCATACAGCGCATTATTTGTTTACTGTATTCAGGTCCAGGGATCGGGATGCTTATTAGTGGAGAGAGAGTATTGCTAGGACAGTTTCATTTAAGGTATCCCCTCAGAGATAGTGGGTTGGGTCAAGTCTTCGTTTTGCTTTGTGCAGGCTTCTTCCATAGAAAGTCACAAGCTGTGTGCAATTTGCAAATGTTTGCTTTAGTTGCGCAGTTTTCACAGTGTGTTCCCCTGGTCAGAGGGTGGGGGAAATATGCAGTAAGGCCCACGACACCATTTCATGCAGCCCTCGGCCACATGGTTTTATTTTATTTCTGCATTCTGTTGGCAGGCACGAAAGGGGGTGTTAATTCATGGCCTGCTAATTTTGCTTGGAAGGTCTCTTCAGCCGGCAGCACAAAAAAGGGTTACGAGCCTTCCCTTTGCCAGTGGTAACCGTGCAGCAGCAGCACGTGCCGTTACGATCACGAGGCTGAATTGTTATAATTCCCTTTTCGTGAAGCCTTCAGCCAAGCTTCTCCTTTGCTTGCCACTTCTTCAGAAAGCAGCAGCACATTTGCCTGTCAACCTGTGGTGCTGCAGTCCTGCTAGGACAGTCCTCTATTTCTTCATCAGGCAACTAATGAAGTAGCGGTGTGGCTTTAGGGTACTGCTGATTATATTTATATATACCCTGTTTATATACCCCCTTGTATTTACAACCAGTTGTTCTTGCCGCCCACCCCACCGCTCCACATTCCCGTACGTTCCATCCTCGGTCGCCGCGGGCCTAGCGCCGCCTGACCCCGTAGGAGCCGCCTCAGGGACCTGGCAGACAGGAGGCCGACCCAGTAGCACATCAAACCGCTGCCAGCAGGGTCATCTCCCTCAGCTCACCCAGGGACAGGGGCAACAGGAGGGACGGGGCAATGGTAACGGGTACTGGTAAAGCTGCTGCAGCACCAACACAGTTTAGACCTCTTGGAAGTGTTGTGAAGGCACAGCTTACTAATACTAACATGAACCTTCTTTCCTAGCACCAGTGCTATTACACATTATTTCTAAGAGGGAAATACTTCTCTCTTTTTCTTCTTTTTCTTTTTTTTTTATCATGTGTCTGAACACATGAGAGAAGAAAAGTTAGGGACATTTTATATATGCTGGGCCTGGGGAAGGGGACGGAGTGGGGTTTGTTTTAATGCTATAAAAATCCCTGCACTTCCCACGGACTCAGAGCTGCTCTGTATTGTTATGTTTTGTCCCTTCTGTATTGCTGTACTACGTCCCTTTCTGTTGGGAGTAACATTATTACGCCGGCATGACAATTTCCAAATTAGGAAACTGTACCACTTCAGCTTATGCTTAGAGAAACCTAAAGGAGAAGGGTCCAGCCTGTCCGTGCCCTTCTGCAGTTCCTGCTTTCTGTAAAAGGCTTGGCAATGCCAGAGCAGGCGTCTGCGGCCGAGGCGGGGAGGGCATTTGCACTGTTTACATAAATATCTTTTTCTGGAAGAAACACCACTTGTTGTGCTTTATACTTAAGGTGACCAGCTGGTGGGGGGAAATGAATTTGTTCCTCTTGAGCTTGCTAAAGGGGCTCTCAACACTTGCTGCTTATGTGCTTGCCTTTTAAATATGGGAAACATCTAGTTTGATTTTTGTTCTCTCCTCCTGTAACAAAGCTAAGAGCTAAAGCAGGAGTCATTTCAGGCTGAAATTGAATTTCGTGAAAGATCTGACATTCCCATCATCTTCTTTTGGCCATGAGCTGAAGTGTTTAAAAATAAAAGGGGGAAAGGGAAATATGTACAACATGCATAATTTTAAAATATAAAAAAAATCAGAATGTGATGCAAAGAAAAGTGCCCTGCCCTGCCAATCGCTTGAGTTTTCCTCTCTGATGTCTGTGATTTTAAAAGCCAGAAAAAATAGCTAGTCAGACTTCAAGAAGAGAGGGGAAATAAAAGCCTGTCTTCCATGGAATAACATTAAAATGGATTAGTTCAAGTTTTCTACTTACAGAGGCTTTGCTGCGTTCTAATGATTTATAGGGTAAAGTGATTTTTTTTTAATTTCTCTTTTCCACTTATATTTAAGTGGGATTTCCCTCAGATAAACACAGTAACACACACTCAAAGACCCTTTCTGCCTCATTTAAACACCCCGCCTTATCAAAACTCCATTTCCATGAATGATGGATCTGGGCTCTTGATGGGAGAATGAAGTATTCAATTACCTTATTTTCATGTGCTAATGAAGCAGAATGTGGCTTTAGGGGGTTTCTTTTCAGCAAGGTAGCCTGTTTGGTTATGCACATGCCGCCTTCTTATGTTTCCTTCCATGTCTCTGTCTACACTCAAGCGGTGGTCTTAATGGGCAACAGTGGCTAATCTGTCTGCGGGACAACAAGCCCTGGCTTCTTCAGCTCAGCGGGGACGGCGCTGGCCTGTAATTAGCAGGGCCATCAAACCAACTGCTTGGCTCAAAATCATTTCTTTTGGCACCTCTTAGGACAACTCTATATGCTGAAAATCTGTGAATTTTGGGGTTTGTTTTGTTTTGTTTTCTCACTTTTCTTTGCGCCATGGTGTGTTGATGTCAGCTCTGGAAGCCTTAGCCCAAGCGACAGGTTTGCCAGTTGGTAAATCTGAATGGCTTTCCTCGAAATGGGAAGTGTAAAGTTTAAATGTTTGCCATCCTTTACTCATCCGAGTTTAAAAATGCAGGTGTATTTGTCAGTGAGGGTCAAATGGGAAAGGCAGGGTTTTCTTAAAGTGTCGTGCTGTTCTTGATCCAGATAAGGTGTGTATTCTGCTCAAATACAGAGGATTCTTGTTCATTTCTGGTACCGCTATATCCTCTTGCATCCTCAGGTTTACCTCTGCGAGAGATACTGGCCAAATGGTAGGATCATTTATATTGCTGAAGCTAAGCTTTATCTTGGTGAAACAGGACAGAAATGTTTAAGGCCTTACATGGTAGCTTCTTAAACACGGTTGCATGTTCTTTTAGCAGTGTATAATGAGAATTAACGTATCGTGGGGGTTTCCTAGCAGCTGTATGCTAGGAATTATTGTGTCAGCTTCACCACAATGGATGATGGAGGGAAATAACCGTCCTGGAGTTACTCACTGCCAGTTATGAAGCTGAGGAATTGGAAAAAGGCAACAAATTTCCCTTTTTTTCTCTGCCCCTAAAAAAAGAATTATAAAAGCTTTAGAGAGTACATTGCAATAAATATACTTTTTTTTTTTCATGAGAAGAGTTGTAAAGAAAGTGAGGACTTGGCTGAAATAAATAAATAAAGGAACAGTCACCTTTAATTAATTCTCTTGTTGGGCATTAATCCAGAGGACAATAGACTTGATAATGAGTTACATTTTCACCTATGCTTCATAAAGAAAGTTCCTAAGAATTATTCAGTAGCATAATGAATCCCTGTTCCCACTAATTAATAGAAAAAAGCAAGTAAAAGGAGGAGGTGTAAATGAGATGGAGTAATGTTGGGTTTGTGAGGTGCTGCACATTCTTTATTCTTCTGGAGGAAAAATAAGAGAAAATAAGTGAAAAAGAGAAAACTGAAACCTTCAGATAGCCTTTTGATGCAATATCTCAGGAATGTACTAAACTAAATGTAGTGGTGAAGCCCTGTCTAGCATTAAAACATGTGAAAAGACAAAATCTAAGTAATAATAAATTCTCAGCTCTCAAAATGGAGGAGACTCCTGTATAAGTGAAGTTTTAAGAAACTGGTATGAGGAATGGTGTTAGTTAAGGCAGACAATGATCAAGGAAAAGCCACGAGCAGTAAGATGAACTGGCAAATAACATAAAGTTATGTATGTTAATGTTCCTAATGAAAGGAGCTTGAAGTACACAAGTAAATAGTTAACTGGAAACACAGATTGTCACTCAAGTTCATGACAAGCCAAATTTGGTTAATGTGTCTGATCTTATGGTTCCCCTTCAAGGAAATAAGACTGATACTATGTTCTACTGTGGCCTTTTAATGCTGCTTTCAGGCAAACATCATAGCCCACTAGAATGGCTCCCAGGAAATTCAGCTCATGTGAAGGAAATTCCCAACATGTTTCTCCTCCTTGTCTTCCTGCTCCCCTTGTAGGGGGGATTTCCATGCCTCGGTGTTACTGCTTGGCTATGCCAGCCCCAAGTGATCTTGATGGAAATAAGGTGGTTATAACTCTGCAGAGTGCTGGCTGCCTTTTGGCAACTAGGACGGCCTATGATGGGGTAAAGGACATTACAGCGACTCTTTTTTTCTCCTCAATTTGGAGAAGTAGCCATGTGTTCTTTAGAGGGAGCAGGGGAAAAGAGTTCTGCACAGCAAATACTTTGTTTGCCAAAATATGCTGTTCTGGAAAACAAAATGATTAACTTGACTGGTTATGAATTTAATTGATTGTTCCGGTTAAGAGTTGGGGAGTTTTTAAATGGTTGAGGGGGGAGAAGAATGTTTTCAAAATGTGTCATCTCAGTGCTCCCCTTTCAAAATAAACTAAGGATTTTTTAAATACTTAGATTTTGTTTGGGAACCCTTGATGAGGCAACTTGTTTTGTTTCACAATAATTAACATTTTTCATTTGTCCAGAAGCCAAACATTTTCATTTTGCACAAAATCTCTCCTGCTGCCTTAACTATTTCTGAGCCAAGTCTCTTTTTCCCCACCTTTTTTCTTTGTCTCTTTCTGAGGTATCAGTAGGAGAGAGTCTCATATCTTAGTGTGCCTTGAAGTTACTGAAGCAAGGTTTTGGTAATTTTGGGAAAAAAAAAATACATATATATGTATAAAGGGAAGTAATGTAGCAGAATGTCTCCGGACTTAAAGTAAACTATTCTTTATACTGATGAACTCAGGAATGAAATCTGGTACTGTGGTCAGTTTGGCAAGAACAGGTACTTAATGTGCACGATGAGATATTACTAAATTTGAAAGAATAAGAAAACAGCACTCTCATTTTACAAAAATATATTCCTTTCCCAGAATAAAAAATAGTTTGGTACCATGATTTAGGCTTCATGCAAGCGCAGTTATTCATTTTAACTACTGTCCGTTTCACTTTCTGATCCTCATCTGCCAGCGCATCATTGCACCAGTTGTGTGGGAAGCGCTGCAGAGGTGTTCCTGCTCACAGGCATGTTTACAGGAATTGTTAAAAGTTAGGAAACTCTCATATTTGGTAAAAGTTCTCTCAAAAACTAAGTTTTTTCACTACCTTCCATTTTAGAAATTAGTATCACAGAATTGCAGAATGGTTGAGGTTGCAAGGGACCTCTAGAGATCATCTAGTCCAACCCTCCTGTTCAAGCAGGGATAAATCAGTATGCTAGGAAAGAGAAAAAATATTAAATATGTTCTTTAGATAGCATCTAGATTATTTCAAGGAGAAATGTTGAGTTGACTTCCTAATGAGATGCGTCTTGGACACCATGATATAACTTTGTATATTTAAATATGCAAGATTTATGGCCACAAATGTTTTGTGAAAAGCAGTTACCACATTTCATCTCATTGTGGAGTATGAAGTAGCTATGGAAGTTGTATCATTATGCAGCTTGGCTTTTGTATGTAGTGGGCATATACAGCATAACCACTGGGTTTGGAGTACTGAATGGCAGTACTCAGTGCCTAGAGATTTGTAAGAGTTTTATACGTATTACTGCTTCTGAGATGCGCAGACTTTCTTTTTTTCTGGTTATATCTGTGTGAGCTCTGTATTGAAAAATATAAAGCAGATAGATAGTTTTGATAACCAAGCAAAAGCAGAACATGTAGAGTTGCCGGAGTGGCCCACTCCTGAGGTGACCAGAGCATGATCAATACCAGAACTCACATCTGAAACAAGGTCCCACCGTATCCAGTGAGACAAAACAGCAGGGCCCTTTGATGTGGCGGTAGTGTAGCTCAGCTCTGTCTCTACGGACACCTCAGCGCCACAAGCTCGATTTGTGGGTGAAAGTGGCTGGAAGTGCGGCCCATGCCGCCTGTCCTGCCTGCTGGCTGCGTCGCACAGCGCAGCCGCCTCAACTCCACCTCAGAGCAAGTCCCCCAGCATCCATTTCATGCCTTTCCTCTGAACCAAGCCTCTTTTGCCCAGGCACTTTGTCACTGTAAAGAAACTAGCTTTGGCATACCTGGTTTGGCAGCATAAGCCATGACAGGGCCTCTCTTGCAGTCATAATTATTTACAATTAAAATGTATTTACATGGAGGCACAGATGCTGTAAACTTTCAATGAAATGACCAAGAACAAGAAGAGCCAGTTGTAGGGCAATTGGAAAAAAAAATCAAAGCTAAATAAAATACATTTTTTGTTCTAGTTCCCCCTCCCGTTCATGCTACTTCTTCCTTGTGCCCCTTCCCTATTACTGCCCTTCTGCTATACGTTTTTTCATACTGTCATTGTCTTGAAAGTAGCTTTATCTTCTAGGAAAAAAAAAAGAGTAATTATTCAGGTAGTTAAGAAATATCTTGCCAGTCACATTAAGTAAATTAAGCTTGGGTCTAAGTTAAGCATGGTCATTAGTCCTCATATTTCATTCTTGACGCAGTGTCAGACAGTTTGAGAAGGAACGATCCTTCCTGAGGAGACAGCAACTGCCTATGTTCCCCTTACAGTAGGGCACTCGGTCAAGCATGCGTATGAAGGGGATTTACTTTCCTTTCTACACGTCCGGCTCTTATGTGAAGGTGGAAACAAATGCGATTTAGCATTATCATTAGGGATGTGTTCAGCTTGACTGATGACATTAATAGGGTCCCGCTTATCGCAACAGGCTAGACGTTGTTGTGGCTTTGAATGTCTGGATGCGGTTGGTAAGGTGTTCGTGAAGCCTGTTCCTCCTCCTGATGCACACACACGTGCACCAGGTAAGACAGCCTGCTCCAAAGGTATAATAGCATCTATTTTTATCATCATACTTTCATTTTTCAAATCACACCATGTAATATTTACTGGGCCATAAAAATACATGGTGAGGAGTTATCATATATACATAATCACAGCTGCAGATACCAAAGGGAATAAAGTCCATCCTGTAAAGCACTCTGTGATGTATTTAGATGGGACGGAGTTTTTTGAGGTCTTGATGTTCTCTTATCTACATGTTACTTTGCAAACCTCGGTGCTCCACTTCATTGAGAATTCAGCTCTCTGAGGAATGTGTTCAAGCGGGGTTTTCTTTGAAGTCTCAATTCATGAACTTCAGATATCTGTGCTGCCTAGACCCAAATAACTCCGCTTTGTCTTGAATGGAGTAATAAAGGCCTCCTCCCTGTCATTTTCTCAACAGTAAAAGGGAAAATAACGGAGGAAAAAGTAATGAGCTTGATTCCTGCGTTGGCATGTGGGCAGCAGGTGTTCTTCCAGTTACTCCCTTTCCCCAGCTGTGGCCATAAACTGCTCCTGCTACTGGAGCAGGAGAGGCTGAGAATGCGAAATGCAGCCACTTGATTTGTGTCCCCTGGACTGCTCCCAACCCTGATAAGGGCCGTGTCAAGGAAAACAGAGCTGTTTTTAGGTCCTTAGGTGTCATTCGCCAGCCAAGCTGTTGTTTCTTTCCCCCAGATATTCCTTGGAAAAAAGCAGATAACATGAAATGATGGAAGGTGTGTGTGTTTATACACGCACACACACATTTTTTAACAGGTAATTATTAGTAGTAAATTAGGTACTTTTTTAGTCAGCCATCAAAGGCAGTTCATGCCCCCTAGCATATTAATCCATCAAACCCTGTAATCTTTTGATTTTGGTTATGTTTTAGTATCTTCATAAGGTAGAACGATAGCCATAGCACATGTTCATGCTACAGAACAGTTTGGTCAACTGGCTGGTTTGCTGAACTGGCATTTGAGATGAAACTTCATGTTAGGGGTTGTTCCTCTACGCATCATGCACTCACTTTGGGAATTGCTCCTCAAATGCATCACTAATTTGGATTTTTCACTTACCTCTGTAAGGGACAGAAGAAAAGCTGATCGAAGTAGCTCATCTCTGTTAGCTGTGAAACAGCCATGACCTTGTTTGTTTTGAGCTACTTTTCGGATGAAGACAGCATTGACATTTCTTTCCCCTCCTTTTAGATTGATGGGTGGAAGCAGTCCTTGGGATTTGGCTATTTTCAAAACAAAATATTTGACCTGAAAGGTAATATTTATAGCAGGCAGCTAATAGAAAACACTCTTGCCTCTCTGCCTCTCTTTTTCTCATGTGTATGTGTGTGTGTGCGCTCTGGGTTCCCTTCTGGGTTTGACCTCTGTGGGTGCACACCGTGGCTTCATTGACTTTACCTTCTATTCCTTTCTCCGCAGAAATGAATCACTGCGAGCAGCTAAGTTTGGTATGCAGGGAAGCAGGGTGCAGGAAGTTCATGGCAGTCCGGTGCCACTCTGACCCTGCACAAATGTCCCCTCATTCCCGAGTGATGGATGGGGCAGCGATTCTGCTTAAGTCACTTTTGAACTCTGAAGGTCATCAGAGAGAACTTATTCTCTCTTTAGAAGGAGACCCTGAAGGGATGTTGATTTAGTGACATCTAGCAAGGATTGACCCTGTCAGTCAGTGTAATAATGTTGTAGCAGGGAATGATGTTAGCGTTGGGTCACTAGATCTAAAGCAGGAGGCAACAATAGTTGGACTCCATAAAACCCCTCCTCTTGGGTCACTGATTGGATCTGGCAGGTGGGGAAGGGGTTATTTTGGATGAGGTATCTTGTTGAGGAAGCAACTGCTGTCTCAAGTTGCTCACAGCAGTGAGTGCTTGGTTTTTAGGTTGCTCACAGCAGAGAGTGCTGGGTGAGCCCCTCTTGTTTGCTTCCAAGCAGGCTCGCACACTTGCTTTTTGTTCCTCAAGGAAAACGTATTTTGTCAGTAGGGCAGTAGGGTCTCAGGAGAGCTTAGAAATGTCCATGTAAATAGAAATGGCGTATGTGAATTTTTAGGGTGCAGTTTCCTGTGATATTTGGATTTGAACAAATCTAATTTTCTCATGTTTAGACTCCTGTGTAAGTCCATAAATCTGTTACTGTTTGAGTGGATTTGCCGTGACTAGGGGTGGCTGCCTGGAATTTAAAGTAGGCATAGAAGAGGCAGTGAGGAAGAGTGCCTCCCACCATTGAAATAAATACAGTAGAAGCAAAGCAGTGCAAAAGCAGCATTTAGAAAGAGATGGGGAGAACAAGAGCAGGCACAAATAAAATTCTGACCTCTTTTTCCTGTTTTCCATAATGATGGATAAGGACTTCCAACCAGAAAATGGTCTCTATCCCAAGTGTTATGGTTGGCCTGACACTGAGGCATTCCCAACTCTTTTATCCTGGACACAGCTTTAGGCTTTCTGTATATTCAAAAATGTATTATATGTATTGTAATATTTTTTTTCCAAACAAAAATGGTTAATGCACCGACAACAGTGGCTTCACAGCAATCCTGGAGCTAACACTTACATAAAAATTCCGCATTCCATCAACACTGAGATGTTCCAGTGGCTATTCGTTTTAGCCCAGTTCAGCTCACAAATGTCGCTCATCCGCTGAGGAAGTTGGAATTTCAGCAAATTTAAGCTGAGTGTTTAGTAAAGCTCTGTTTAGACAGGGCTGTGAGGAAAGTGCATGGCAGAGCTAGGGACTGTGCTCAGCCCTCAGCGGGAGGTTGTTTAGGTTAAATACCAGCTGCCTTAGGATGGTGGGAAAAGCTTCAGACAGAAGTTTTATTTATTGGGCTTTGGACAAAGTTGTGGCCTTGGAGTAATATTTTAGGATATCTGCAGGACAGATAGAAGCGTTTTCCTCTACAATTAAATGTTCTTTTTTGGACTGAGGATTCCTGAATTCAGCTACTCCTGTGCATGTGCTCTGATGCGTAACACTGCTATCCAATTTGCCCTCCTTCGTTATCGCGTTACTGTGAGACCATCATCTTCTTGCTTCTTGCTTTCTTGCCATTTTTTTTTTCCTCCCTCAAGAGAAATCAAGGCAAACAGAAAGGAAGATTTTCATGCTTTTCTCATTTCTCTTGAGATTCTTCTTCCTTTCCCACCTTCCTTTAAGGCTTTTGTCACCTTGACCTTCCTTCTCACCTTTCCTGTGCCCCCGTCCTGCCCACTGGGTGGGCTTGCTCCTTCCTTCTCATCGCCTCCCTCTTTTATTCATGAAATTAAGAGTTATGGCCGTTTGCTCTCTCCCTGGCCATTTTTCTGCTCCTCCACACCTGTTTCCTTCACTCAGGTTTCCTTCCAAGTTTTAGCTTGCATTTTCTTTGTGACTTTGGCTCTTCAATTTCTCCTCTGCCCTGGTGTCCCCTGTCCTTGTTTCGGACTCGCTGCCGCCGCCTTCTTGTCCATCCGCCATGAGAGAGGTTGCAAGATGGCCGAGCGGGCCCCAATGTCCTGGTGGTGCCACCATGATGTGCTTGTGCCTTCCCTCGCCGCGAGCACGCTGGGATTTGGTGTGATTTGCATTGTTTTATTTTGGCCTCGGCCCTTTCCATAATTAATGTCCATAGGAAACACTCAGATGACTCTGTAGCACTAGGCTCAAATTGCAGAAAGCAAGGTCCAGTAACTTGCTTTCAGAATGAGTGAGAAGTTTATAAAAATCGCCGAGAGGAAAAATGATAGTCATGCAGTTAATGTCCCTGTAAACAGAATGAGTGATTACATAAACAAATGCAGCCAGCGCCTCCCAAAAATCAAAAAACGGCATATTTCCTGTAATGCTTCTTCATGTTTAGACGGGCCGCCTCGCCTATCTATTTCTGGCTCCATAAAGTGTTTGAGCGATGCAAAATACTGGAAATTATAGTTAGACATCTAAAGCTCTCCAGCATTTCTCACTTAGTCAAGTAAGTGAGATTTCCTGTTTTTCATTGTCATCAGGCTGCCATGACGGAGGTATTCTGTGCAATTGCTAATTATATCTAAAAGTTTTCCTTTTTTATTATTATTTTTTAATAGTCATTCTGAGTTGTCACAAAGTTTTCCCAGAATAATTTTTACTGAGTGCTGTACGTCTTTTGCCTCTATTGCTTTTCCCTGAGTGTATCGGAGCTTGGCGGTGCCGAGGAGGGTTGTGCCTACCAAAGGAGTAAATGGAATAATTCAAAACAAATCAGTCACATGAGGATGTTGGACAGGCCTCTCTCTCTCTCAAAAAAAAAAAAAAAAACCCCAACACGTAGGCATAGGCCAGCATTGTATGTCAGTGGGAAAATGGTTGGGAGATGCCAGTATTACAGCCATGAGCTATTCAAAAATAGTCAAATGCTAGAACAAAATGAACTAGTCTCATGAGCAGTGCTTTGCAGCTGTGTTGGAGGAGGGTACAAGGACTGAGGTGTCCAGTGTTGCAGTGAAACTGAATACTCATTAAATGGTTCTAGCAGTGTTTAACATTTTCCTGTCTTTTTAAGAAGTCTGAGATTTTTTTGTTTCCAGTAAAATAATTTCACCGGTCACATTTATTACCTGGACTTTGCTAAGTAGGTTAATCAAATTGTAATTTAATATCTGGACCACAAACATAGTGTCAACTGTGCAAAGCTTTGTGGTTGCCCTTTCAGGTCTTAGATCGTTGCTATTCCTCTTCCATCCTGCCCCGCACAGACCTACTGTAAAAATTTAAAAACTTATTAGCTCTTAGCTAAAATCATAGGTGAAGAATATTAAGGCACAGAGCACGCTTTTTGAAATAGTGTCTCCTAAAGACTCTTGTAACATTTAAACATGGAATATTTCTTACGGCACCTGCCTCATTTGAGCATTTTGGGGAGGGTGCCATGTATGTGCAGTTTCACTTCATATCCTGACAACAAAAGGAATCCTGGAAATATCTTTCCTGTTTAAGAAACTGTCAACAGATAATGGAAAATTGAGATACTTAAAAAAGACACACCTTAAAGAAAAATCTTCCCTGATCCTCAACTCAAGCAGTATTACAGTATGCTAAGAGCTGGAGCTGAAGGCTGACAGTGAGCCGGGACCAGCTTCCCCGTCCTAAGGCATTTATTGCAGAAGTTGTGAAAGTTGCTCACCTGAGTGTGGCACCACCTCAGTTACATGCTAGGTGACTGTCATCTAGCAGCTACACCCAATCTGCCAAACAGAAGCCATCAGGAAATGTTTGCCATGGGAACTCTGTTTTGGAATTATGCAATTGGGCCCACATTTGCAGGAGACTCTTGGTACTATGCCTATATTTGAAAAATTTTAATCAAGAATTTTTAAAGCACTTCTGGATTTAGTGCTGGGTCTGTGAGAACCCTGTCAGTACAAAATCAGAGTTTCCTGTGAGCAAGGCCAGTTTAGGGCCTTTTATGTTGTAACATTTTCACTTTCCCAAAATACAGCTTAAAACTATAACTAATGTGGTTAGGAAAACAGACAAGCAGCTTCTCCAAAGCTTCTCCAAGAGCCCAGTTGCTAAAGTGATCACTCGTCAGCAATACATGAATAAATCTATATGCAATAAATACCGTTTTCTCTTCTGCTAATCAAAAGTGAAACACACTTACTCTTCATGTAAACAGGACTGCTGTTATGGTCTCCCTAGTTTGGATCTCATTAGTGCATCACAGTTTATTTTTCTGAAATAGAATGAATGGGGAAAAAAAATCTTCTAAACTCCCTGAGGAGAACCCTAATATAGATAATTTAAAATGTGGTGTCTCTGCTTCTATAAATTGTTTGCATGCTATGCTATGCCAAAGTTTGAGATTTCTTAGGTCAGGAAAGAATGATGAATAACAAAACTGGAGCTTCCCCCCGCCCCATGTGGAGGTGACTCCCCTACCAGACATTTCTACCGATACAAAGAGAATTCCTTAGACACCATAAGGTTGCTATTTATTCTCTGAGCCTAAATTATAGCTATGCAAATTGAAGCTAGAGTTCTCAAATCACTGCCTCATCCCAATTCCCAGGAGGCTCTCAGTTCCCAGCTGAAAACAAAACTCCAAAATTTTCTGTGGATTTCCGCAAATCCTGCATTCAAGTTGTATCTGCATCCTGCCTTACAGATTTGGTCATGGCTCCTGGCTCTAAACAAATGGCAAGATTTCAATCAAGAAAAATACAGTTTTAACTTGGCTTTGTATAGAAACCCTGAATTTCAATATCAGCTGTGAGATTTCAAGCCAAGATCATGAATTAATAAAAATTTTAAGCTCTCAACAATCTGACAGCCTTTTATCAAAGGCAATTAGAGAGTAATGCTTCCAGCATACGTGGGAAAGTATCACATGGGCCTGTATTTGATTTGTGCATTCATGGTAGCTCTGAACAGAGCAGCCTACAGTGTAAGTGTCAAAGTAAGAACATTCACATTGCTCTGTCGCTGTGAATTTGATATTGAGTTATGGTGGATGTATGAAAACTGTCATGCATAAAAAGTACTGTTTCAATCTATAACAAGATATTGCAGAACATCCTTGAAAAATGCTCTGTGGCTATCACAGAGAAAAAAAAAACATTTGGGTTTAATGTGTCTTCTATGAAGTATTATATTTTACTGTTTTATGCAGTTTACTATCTTATTTTTAGACTAAAGAATGAATAAAAGTAAGGCTAAAAATTCTGTAAACATTGTAAGTTTTGCCATGGCAGCAAAGCTATGTCTACATGTTTGACAAGCAGGCAACTGAGAGAGATAGTAGCATTCATAACTGAATTTTTAATTTGTTTCCTTGCTTGCTCATAATGGTTCCTTTTAGGCTGATTTCTGTTTGGCTGTATACAGAGGGCATCGAGCCATGTTCTGAGACAAATATATTTTGTTTATTTGGGAAAAAAGTATATTTGGATGTTGGTTTTCCTTCAAATGATTAAGGGAGAAATGATGTTTGATTTAACTTGCTTTTCAGTTACAAAATGATCAACGATAGGATAATGGCAGAATTAACTTAGAAATTGTACAACTGTTTGTATTTGACCTGATTTCCACATTTGGGCTAGTTTCCTTTTCCTGTGTATAAATATCCATAAAAACATGCTGAAAAATTCAAATCTCACCTAGTTACTCACTTTGTTGTGGCTGCTGCTATCTTTATGAGTTTGATTCTACAAACACTTATGTAGCAGTGTTCTGCTTGATGGCCTGTTAACACACATTGTACAAAAAACAAAACTCAGCTAATTTTATGGTAGTATTCTTGTCAGAGTCACAGAAATTGGAGAGAAAGAAAAGTCAACTTGTACAATCTTTGCAATTTTATAGGCCTATTCCCTAAATTCCTCTTATCCCCGAGACTCTCATCCCATGTTTCTTTTTGATTGTTTTTATTACTTATCAATTTATTACCTTTATTACTTATCAGTACTTACTACTTATCAATGTTATTTCATAGATCATCAGATAGCACATGTTGTCTAGGCAGAGTGCCCCTTAAGCTCCAGCATTTAGCGATGCTGCTCTAATCCACAGAGCACTGTTTTTCCTAAGGAAAGAGACTGGTAGCTCTGCTGTTTATAAGTTGGCTACCAAGAAGACGTAAAACCCCATACAGTTCTGACTGTTCCTCTGTGCATGGAAAGTACAAAATAATTTAAGAACTGTGTTTCTCTTTTTTACTCATTTGATGTTCCGAATAAGATTTCAGCAGAATTGCTTTTGAGATACATAAAAGAAAGAAAAAAAAGGTCCAAGGACGCCGTTTTTTTCCCCCTCTCCGTCTCTCTCTCTCTCTCTTTCATGTCTTATAAAATAGACATTGCCTTTACCAAGATTAACATCTTCTGAGTTTTGAATGTTGGATTTTTTTTTTCTGTATTTGGATCAGACTTCTCTCTGGGTGGGGCGAAAAGTGAACTCTCCTAACATACAGTACAAATTAGGTCTTTTTGAAAACAAAGTCTTAGCTTAAGAATAGCTGTATTTTATTTCTGACAAAAGAAGGGAAAACACAAGTGCACACACTAAATCAAGAAGTCAAATGTGTGTAATCTGATGCCAAGTGTAAACATGTATGGGCTTTACAAGGCTTGCTGACACTAGATACTCTGATTTTCTTTCATTTGAAAAAGTGCTTTTGAGTTTTCACAGTAGGGCTTGCAGGACGCAGTCAAAATCACCAAGTGAATAAGAGCAGGTCTGTATAGCCAGCTCATGTTGACTTTAGCCGTTTTTATATTTTTATGGATCTATTATCTTCAGCTCAGATCAGTTAATATAAATTTGGTAGATCTAGCTCTTTTTTTTTTCTGACTAACTACTTTGGCAGAAGGTTTGTTCAGTGAATTCTATAAAAAGCTGTTAAACAGTCAAAAAATAGTTCCTACTAAACCAGCAAAACTGTTTGATTTCAGCTGAGGTGAAGTATCTAAATACTTCCAAGATACTGGCCCCAAAGACCACCTCAGTTCTCTCCAAGTACTGAAGGGCTTGAGTACATTCCTGTGTTCACTAAAGGAAAGAAAACGGAGTGCAGTGGTTAGCAATTTAGTAAGTACAGATGGGGACTCGTCTTCACTACTGTGAGATTGCTGTAACAAATCATAGGATTTATGCAAAAGTACTGCTTTAAAACTGTAAATTTTCAGACTGCTTAACATTTGTCCTGAACAGCTCCAAGATGCGTCAAATATATATCTGTGAGAGCTCTGGTACTGAGTATGGGCAGGATAGATCCTAGAAGTCTACCAAGCTTTTTTTGACATTTTTAATGTTAACAGTATTTTTATAGCTGGGTACTTATTTTAGACATAGCACAAGGGATTCTAAGTACTAAAAAAAACTGTGTTCTGAGTTCAGTGAGTGGGACGTCTTCAGTTTTGCCTCTGATTATACTGCATAAATGTGAAAAAGTGTGTTTCATTTTTGCTGGCTCATGCCTTAGCACAGAGTTGCCAGATTGTTTTGATATTGTTGTGGGAGGCAGATGTCATGACAGGAGTCCTCACATTTCTTCTGAAGGTGGTCAGACATTCAGTGACCCTTATTTCTAACAAACAGGAAGGCATCTGACCAAAATGCCCCTATTTGAGGAATTCTGTGCTAAAAGACAGTACGCCCCACAGTAGGACTCCTTGATGTCCTGACACGTAGGGAAAGTGAAAGATAGCAGTGATGTTGCATCACCTTCCTTCCAGCCATCCTCCTCCTCTGCGTGGTGGTGAGCAAGGGCCCATGGCACAAGTGAGAGCAGCCCCAGGCCGGCTCCAGCTTACACCAACCCATGCAGTCCCTAATATAGGCTCTAGGCCCTTGTCACTTCTGAAAATTCAAACACTAGAGGCCAACGGAAGAAGTGGATGGTCACTAAGGCCAAGATGGAGGTGTCCAGGGACCTTTGGTGGTGTCTCGGGTTGGTCGCACTGCAGCAAGGCCCCCAGCGCCCCACAGTGCAGCTGGGAGGCCATGAAGGTGACAGCTTCCTCGTGAAGGTGACAGCTTGGGCTGGAAGAACTGGTTGGATCATGGACTGCCAGCCTGCGCCTGCCTCTTTTCCAAGAACTGAGGGACACATTTTTAAGAAAGGATCTAAAAAATGCGAGACAGACTTAAAAAGTGCTCTTCTTTCCCTCTCCCCTCCCCCATTTTTTCCATGTTAAAAACCAGAACTGGCTCCTAAAAGCCACTTGGATTAGTATAAACTCTTGGAAGTGTCACGTAGCCCCTGGAATAATTCCAAATAAACTCCAGCTTATTTGGAAAAATTGCTCCTTGAAAAAAATGCACAAACATTGGTCTTGATCCAAAGTCATGAAGTCAACAGGGAGACTT
This sequence comes from Tinamus guttatus, assembly GCF_000705375.1. Next base: position 56,948 of record NW_010580972.1, on the reverse strand, counting down.
TTATTTCAGAGGGCTTTGGATCTGGCCTGTTGATGCCTACGATCAGAATGATCGTCTGTTACAATAACTTGGTTTTTAGATTCCTATTGTACAGATGCCTGTAAAGTTGAGGTGAAGAGAGAAAGAAGAGAACAACCTCCAGTTGCCTGGGAATTGAATGTCCTCCTTCCCCCTTCCAAACTCTTTGATACTATAATTTGTAGACTGTCGGGTTTTTTTTAGAAAGATTGGAGATGTTTGTAACCATTTAGAATGAAAAAAGTGAATTAGCTGTGCCAAGGGCCTTTAATGTTTTAAGTTTCTTTTTTGCTTTCTCAAATTGCTCAGTTTGATTCACTAACTCCCTACAGGTAGTTTAAGTACCCATGACTCCAGAAGAGTCAGAGAGAATGGCAAAGAGAGCAAAGAAAGTTTGTCATAACTGATGTTTTAACATGTTCTTCAATGTTCTTGTGAGGAGGAGAAGCTTAAAACTGCTTGTGAGAGCACAGTTACTATCATCTGCCCTGCATCCATTTTGCGTATTTTTTACCAAGAACAGTGAACCCAGTGCACTTGCTGTATCAGAGAACTGCAGGCTTCCCTGGAAGAGTGCGGTTGTTAAATGTTTGTTCTTTGAAAGAACAAAGTGTCAGTTGAGAAGCTGAACAGAGAAATTGACTGAGTTAAGAGAGAATTCTGTTCATACAGAAAGCAAACAAGCAGAAATCTTTAAGATCAATGCAGAGAATACACGGTCTTTCTTTAGGTTATCACTTGTAATATAATCAAACCCTAGTTTTCAAAAACTGTAAGTCATGCTCTATGATCATGAATCTGGCTTAAGAATCACAGGGTATGAAGGTAATTTTTTTTTTTAGCCTTCTGAGTTTGGTGGTATTAGATTTCAGTTTCAAGCTTTTGTTTGTTACCAGAAGAACTAGGCACTTAATTTCTTTCTCTAATGAAGGCTGAGATTCTCTAGGAAAAAAAAAAAAAAAAAGGAGGGAAGGGAAAGGAAAGGAAAGGAAAGGAAAGGAAAGGAAAGGAAAGGAAAGGAAAGGAAAGGAAAGGAAAGGAAAGGAAAGGAAAGGAAAGGAAAGGAAAGGAAAGGAAAGGAAAGGAAAGGAAAGGAAAGGAAAGGAAAGGAAAGGAAAGGAAAGGAAAGGAAAGGAAAGGAAAGGAAAGGAAAGGAAAGGAAAGGAAAGGAAAGGAAAGGAAAGGAAAGGAAAGGAAAGGAAAGGACCCACGATTTTTGAATATGAGGCTTTAAGAAAATTCTGTGTCATGTGACTCACAATAGCACTCTTAAGAGTTCACAGCAGCAGGCTAGCATATAGTATGGGATAGTGATAAGCAGGGTTTCCAAATTCTAGTTAAATTCTAGTTAATTCGTTCTGTTCCCTACCTACTATGATAGATCTTATCTTATTTTCATTATTATCATGCTCACAAATGGCTAAGGAGCCACCTGCCACCCGTAGCTGTACAGGCAGCAGCCAAGATTCGCGCCTCCTGGACCGCACGGGCAGGTGCAGGCACACGGTTTTCTCCACAGTGTACTGAGAAAGGAGAAAACAAGGGCAAAAAGGTGTGAAAGTGGGCTCTGCCTGTCTCTTAGAGCAGCTCTAGTTAGCTGTCCTTTCCCAGATGCTGTGTGAGTAGTGGACAAGTGCCATTTTTTTTCTGGCGACATGTCTGAAAATTGAATAGAGACTGTAATTTTTCAGGTGCGGAAGAACCGGTGAGAGTGCATCTGAGAAAGTGATGCACTGGCAGAAGGAGCAGCACACGATGTTTTGGTTGGTTTTCCAGACCATCCTGTTAGGGTTAAAACTATAGCCCTACGCTGCTTAAGTATTTCATGTGTATGCATTAGTTCCACTTCTCAGTCAGGTTTGGCCTTTTTTTTTTTTTTTTTTACACTTCCTCTTGTCATTGCTCTTCTAATCCCATCCCATCCCATGATGTTGAAGAACCTCCTCATATGATTTCCCAGCTTCATAGAAATTTATTCCTGGTTAATGAGAAATACTCTATTATCAAAAGGTCTTTTTAATAATGGATACCCAGAATCTAAATGGGGTCATGTACTGAGGTTTATTTAGTTTCTTCAACATTTTACATTCCTCCAGATACATGATTATTTGCTAGCATGTCTTTTAATGGATGATAGTATGTATATGTGTGTAGATGTGTGCACTTACTGTGAGTACAGAAATAGGAGAAGGGAGAAATAGGAGGAGAAGGGTAAATGAAAAATCGGAGTGAATCACAGGGGAGATAAGTGGTGAAAATGGGTAAACAGAAAGCTCCACTTCTGTGGGAAAACATGGAGGAAAAAAACCACAAACAGGAGAGGAAACAGCCAAATCTAAACAACGAATTGCAGCAAAAAGCAGCAGCAAATGTGATCTTCCAGAACACAGTGTTCACAACAGACATGCGTCATTGCTGAAGATCAAATAATGCGGGCACTGCTTTCCTAGTTCCCCATCCCAAGACCTCCACTGAATACCCAACCTCTTCTGTGCACCTTATTTGTTCAGTAGTGGACTTCATACGATTGATTCAGTTCTCATTAAACTGATTTACTGGGCTCGCTGGCTCTGCTCAGCTTCAGTTTATTCCTACTTTGTTTAAAATTCGGGAAGTGCTGGGGGAGGGGACAGGACACTAATGGCCGTTCTCGTGCAAGTGGAGTGGTAACTGATTTATTGCAAAGGTTATAAAGGAAAAGTATTAAGTGTGTTCCATTCTGCTTGGCAAAGCCATCCTGCACAATGTCCAACAAAACCCTGAGAGTGCTGTTTTGTACCAAAAAAAAAAGAAAAAAAAAAGGAAAAAAAAAAGAAAAAAGAAAAAACGGAGGAGGGGTATGTGTGTGCGGAGGGGGGACGCTCCACCAAAGATGTGCTCTTCTTCTTTTGAGCATTAATTAAGACTGTAAATCACAGGCAACATGAAACAACTGTATTCGATGGAACGTGGACAGTTCTGGAGTTCTGCTGTGCTTGTGTGATCAGTCTGAATACCTACACCGAAACACTAATGGGAGAGCAAACTTCAAAGAGAAATTTTGGCATGAAGAAGCGGTCTGCAGGACCATTACATGGATAAAGTTGTAAAATAGACTCCTCCGTGCAAATTGGGGAGGGAGGTGGAATGAAAGTTTGAAAGGTTTATAGGAACTCAGACTTCTTTTCCTTTCATGCACAAAGTAAGTCTCACATTAATTTGTTCTCATCTTAAAATAGGCTTGTATGTTTGTGTTCTGCATAGAAAAGGGGGTAGGAGGGTGACAGCAAAAAAAAATGCACTTGGATAACAAAAAGCTCAGTTAGTTGTCTTTAAAATTAATTTGTCTTTCCACATAAATAAGTGGAGGAGCTCTTTTGTCACATCATAAGCTTTATTCCCAGGTTTATAACATTTAAAGGCTAAATTTATTATGATCAGGTAAATTTATCATCTGCAAAGCATCGGTTACAGAAATTTACCCAGTAATTCATGCACAAACCACATGTCCTCTGAATATGCCAGAGCTTGTTTTTAGAACACCACTTAATCTTGATTTAAAGGCACTGTCTACTACAGAATCCCTGAAACTCACATCAGGTTGTTTGCTTGGCTCTTATTTATTTAAAATGAATGTAATCTTTGAATTTACTCTCTTACAACATCTTGTCTCCCAAGACAAGGGTGCTTCAGCAGAGCTGCTGTCATATAGTTGAGGTGATCTTTTCACCCATGATAGAACATTGTTTGTTCCTCACGGTACTTTGCTGTAAAACTACTGGATGCGAGTAGCATCTTTATGAAAAATGGCCTATCCTTAACAGTTAATTCACAAGTAACTTATTTGCCAGAACAACATATTTTCATAATTACCAGGAGACTTCTGTCCAACTACTTGTTATCCGGAATTCCTGAAAGCGTTCTTGGTTTGCCAAGTGTGGTTTAAGATACAATTCATAATGTGGGGGATTCCAGAATAGCCGATGAGGTTAATTTTCTTTCTTGTAGAAAACGCTATTGTAATATCATACAATCTCTACAATATGATATTGTAGAGAATAACTCTGGGAAAAAAAATAAAAAAATAAAATAAAATGATAATAAAAAAAAACAATAACTCTGGAATGATTTATCTTTAGCATATAGGATTCCAGAATTCTCTTTGCAGCAATAGGCCCCTCGTTTGCCATAAAGATGCTTCTTCCACTGATCTTTGTAATGTTTGTAATGTGTGACCTTTGTAAAGAGAGATATGGTACCATTATACTATGGCAAAGAATACATGTTAATACAAATGCTTTATTTATATATTTAAATATCATATACTATTTAAATATCATATAAATGCTTATGTAATAAACAAGGAAAAGTGATCGGTTCTATAATAGGAATTAGAGGATTTATGAGATAGGAATGAGAATTTGAGTATCTTGAACCAGAGGGAAGGTTTGTAGTGATAGGACTCATCACAAGATGCAGAAAGAGCCAATTTATGTGCATGCCACTTCGGTTGTCTTGGAAAGTGCTTGATGTAAGGCACAATATGTTCACTACTTTGCCACTATACTAGTGCTTCAAAACAGTACTTTTCCTTTCCTTAATGACAGAAGGAACAAGTTACTGTTATGTTTCAGGCAGCAACTTCATTCTTACTTGGGAACAGGATTTTGGTGGCTTAGTAGACAGTACTTTTCAGAAATACTTGGATGTTGTCAAATATGAATAAATATATTTTTCATATAACAAGCTGCCCAGAGAGTTTATGGAGTCTCCTTCTCTGGAGATCTTCAAAATCTGCCTGAATCTGCCTGTGCCACATGCTCTAGGTGACCCTGTGTGTGCAGGAGGGTTGGACTAGATGACCTCTAGAGGTGCCTTCCAACCTTAAGCATTCTATGATTCTGTGATTCTATGATTTTAATGTTCTTAGAGAGATTCATGTAAAAGGAGCATCCTGAGCTTGCCCAGCTTGCTTGCATAACCACTGATTTCCACGGACCTGAACCAGTGATTCTCAGACATAGCCAGCACGGCTGCATTCAGCCACTGGTCTGAATCCGGGGTGGCAGAACAGCAAAACTGTGAGCAAACTGTGGCATTTTTTACCAGCGTGCTTGCTGTCTCACAGTGCTCCTGTATCTGCATGTATACGTAGGTAGGTGTGCTCTAAGAGGAGGACGGACTCATGGTGAGTGTGCTGACTTGCAAGGAGGCACATCCCAGCCGTATTTTCTGCTCTGCCTTCATCTCAGGCAGCTACCTGGGCAGGTAGCTGGGATATGGCATATTTTTCGCCTCCCTTCACCTGTCCACATTTGAGTCAGCTCTCTCAGAGCTTCCTTTACCGTCAATGCAGAGAAAAAGACGACATTTCTAGCATATTTTATCAATCCGTTGCAGACATCTGCAATATAGAAACTTTCATTTAGTTAAATGAAACCAGTACTTCGCACCAGGCTTTAAGACATCTGATGGTGCAGATGGGTACAGATCTAGTTCTAGGCTGCCTCTCTATTCCCTAAGGTGACCAGGGATCTTTAAAACATGGCTTCTCTGGATTAGCACTACTGCACTGAGCAATAAACAGTGCAAAGAAGCCCTAGGCCCTGGAAATCTGTCCTGCCAACTTGTCAGAGTGGTTGCCAGTACTTTTGACCCAGCCCAGCCAGTGCTTTCAAACAATTCCCGGGCGCATCCAGGGCACTAAGCACAAACCAGGGATCATTCCTCATAGCAGTGTGGATGCAGCCCAATTTTAGAGGCTAAAAGATAGTAATAGTGTGGGCACAGGCCATTCTCTGCACCCTGTCCTCGGTGCCAGAAAGCAGCTAGAGCTGTGTTTAACTCGCCAGCCTGCCTGTCTTGGCTCCCTGCTCTTAGTATAATGGTGATAGTGTTCCTGCCTCCAAGTTGTTTATGAGCATAAGTTAAAGCTTGTGGAAAAATCACTCGGCCAGGGTAGTTTACAGCCAGAGCAGTTCCTTGATCCCTTCCACACACAGCTGTACAAATGCTCCTGCCATTACAGCTCCAGGAAGATTGTGGTGGGGGAAGACGAAGCTGTCTGCAAGGTAGGAAGAGAACTGCATAACCAGCATCGCTGCCAGAAACCTGTTCTCCCAAGGACCCCCTGTCACCTTCACCTGCCCATCCGTGATCGTTTGGCTTTTGCGATCTTGGCTTCAGGGAGCTCCCGAACAAAGGCTTAAAAACTCAGCCCTTACTCAGATAAAACTCCCAGTGGTGCCCCAGGGAGTTTTGCCTGACGAAGGATTACAGGATGGTGCTTTAGCTTTTGCAACGTGTATTGCCAGTAGCTGCACTTTAGTTTGTGTATGACTGTGCCCATTCGGAGGGCAGCTGGGCTCCCGCTTGCTCACACGGCATTTAGTGGAAACTTTTTACCTTCCTTTTTTCAATGGGAATAGAGTTGGTGACTTGCAAAGAACTGACATCTGTAGAGGTAAAGGGAGAAGTAGCCTGCCAGCAGTTGCCTTGGGTGAGCCTGAGGAAAGGAGAAGGCTGCAAAGACCTTCCAGGCAAACAGCTGCATCTGAGTTTCACAAAGCGCCCATTGCCAGGGACCCGAGGTCTGCTGGACCCAGCAGGACGGTGGCTGAGCACCTTGCAGCCCTGTGTCTGCTCCACTTGTAGGTGTTTTGTTTTTTTTTTCCCCTCCTTTCTCGGTGTGGCGGGTGTGCTGCTTTATGTCTTGAGTTTCTCTCATTCTGTGATTACTCATGGTTATTCCGCGTTAGCAAGGGCAGGCAGATATTATGATATCCTCCTCTCCACCCACCCTTGTCAGCAGGTCCTGCAGTTTCTACTTCCTTGCATAAGCGGTAAAGTAGTCACTACAGGGCCAGCGAATTTGCCCTAATTTCATCAGCTGGAAGGTGACTAGTTAAGATCTAACTAGCAGTCTCACACCCAGCGCCTGACAGGAGTGACTGGGTGTCTTTGAAGACTATTAAGAAAATAAAAATTCCCCACACTGTCATATAATGGAAATGAGTATACTTCAGCAGCCATCCATTCTAATCTGGTGGCCAGTCCTTAGCAGCTTACCAAGCCTGTATTTAACCTATTTCCCTAATGGCAATTAAGAAATGTTTTCATTTCCCAGGGAGAGGATTGCCAGTGAAATCCCCTTGCCTCCCGCCCCAATCCCCATCCTGCGCCTTGCTCTCTCCCTCCTCTTCCCCGCACCCCAGCTCCTTCTTCCTTAGCCCAAGGCATGCGCGGCATTCCCGGGGTGTTTGGGTAGCATGCAGCGAGGAAGAAATGATTAAGCAGCTGAATGTTTGAAATCCAGCTAAATGCACCGATTATTATCTGCTTAGGGCTTTCTTATCTGGAACTGTGTGGTGCTTAATGGCAGGGCCATTGTTTTCAGCTCAGAGGTATTAATGAAGGAATCAGGGCAGCGGGCTGATGTCAGAGGTGGCTGAAAGGTGACCCGCCGCACTGATTTCTCTTACTCCACCCCTTCCTAAGTCCCTTCCAACTAGTTCAGTAGAAGGTTTAGTATTTTTAGAATGGGAGAAAAAAAAATGCAAGGCAGGTTGCATTTACGTGTCTGGTAAAAGGATTGGGAAGGCTCCTAAACATCCTGCTTAGGAGATGTACGCGCTGAGCTCCTGCTCTACTTTCTCACAAGTGCTCGCATGGGGCACAGTGTGAAAGCGCTCTGCCCTGGGGCACACCCGAAATAGCCACTGGCCACTAAACTGCAGCTAATGCCTTGACCTATATGGAAGGTGAGGTTTACTTTTTTTTTTCTTTCTTTTTTTCTTTCTTTTTTTTTTCTTTTCTTTTTTTTTTTTTTTCTCCAGTTGGAAGAAAAAGCTCCAAGTAGCTGCTACCAAGAGTTATTTTCTTGCGAAGGGAATTTTTGCCATAACACAGCCCTTCTTGCTCCAGGGCAATGCAAAGGTTAAGGAAGTGTTTCTTTAATCAAGTATTGGTTGTATTTTGGTAACATTTCGAAGTTAAGTTACTTTTGTTGTTGTTTTTGTTGTGTTTTGTGGTTTTCCTTGTTTGCGTTTAACGTACACAGTTATTAAATACAAATTTGGCAAACGTTGTGTGAAGAGAAACCCCTCTCTGCGGTATATTTAAGCTTTCTATCATATGGCACAAGCAGTGAAAAGAGGTAAAGATTCAAGGAAGATTTACATGTCACTGCGATGTAATTGTATTTTAATCGTACATTTTTACTTCTATAATTCTTCTTGTGATGGATTTTATCTACCATCCCATTGCTTTCTTCTGAGGACTTGAAAATGCTGCTGTTTTCTTTGACTAGAACCTTATGAATTAATAGTATTGTTTGCACTGTTGAACTTGGCAGCATGCTGCCTGCAAAGATGGTAAATGTGAACAAAATTTCATCAGTTTCAGCATTTTCATCAATTTTCCATGGACCAAGCTAAGAATCTGGGGAAAAATGTGCCATCAGAGACTGACTTGTGAAGCTCTTTATGGTGTCTTATGGAACAATAAAATAAAAATAATAAATCTATAAAAATAATAGTGGTGTGATAAGGTAGCAGATAAAGAACTCTAGAGTATATATCCAAGTGGGCCTCAGACAAGTATGAAAAACTTGCCCATTTATTTATTTATTCATTCCTTTTAATGAGACAACCTTTTCTGTAATGCGTAATTTAATCCGAGTCTTTGTGACTACAGTTAAAATTAATGTCCTTGCTGGTGTGCGATTACCCAGTTAGGACTTCAGTCTTATCTAAATGAATGAGTGAATGAATACTCCTTCCTTTTTCTTCTTTTTTTTTCTTGTTTTTCTTTGTTTCAGTTTAATTTTTGTCTATAGCAAGTGTAGTAGGAGAATTTTGTGCCTACTGAATGAGCTATCTAAATAGTTCACTAGTGAAGGCTAGACAGTAAAAGAGAAAGCAGAGGCAGAGGAGAAAAAAAGAGTGGCACTGAAGAATAATATACACATCAATGCCAGCTGTTTTCTTGATGAATAAGATGTTCTAAGCGGTAGCTTTTAGAAACAGTCTGTTGAAATCTGTTTTTTTTTCTTGACATGTATTCCCCTATACTTCTATTTTGCCTTCTGACTCGACCCCTGTTGTTTTGCCACCGAGAATAAAAACTGCTAGCATTTTGATCATGCAAGAAAAATCTGGAGAACCTTTAAAACTCATTAGCTAAACGTGCTAAATAAATTGATCATCACTTGGAGTCTCCCATGATTTAGGCCCACAGTTTCTCTCAGATCAGCAGTAAAAAGCTATTGAAATGTGAGATTACCAAGCTGAAGCAATCAGTCTGAAATGATTAAGAAAGACGACTATTCTTTTCTTCAGATGACCAAAAGTCATCTTGTTAAGAGTCCCTTATCTTCAAGCTGGTATTTCACAACTGTTTCTTTCTTTTAAAGTTTGTGTTTCCTGTTAATCACAATCTCTGATACAGTCCTTTACCTCATATGCTCATATGTACGTTTGTAGGTGTATACTGTTCCCATTACACTGTAAGTAGCGGGGTCTGTCTTTCTCCTCAAATTATGCTGTTTTTTTTTTTTTTTTGAGGAAAAAGTGTTTGTTTATTTCTTGAGTAGTTTATCAGATTATGGATCAAGCCCAGGGTGAAATTTTGTTTGCTGAACTTATCTTAAACCTGAGAAGGGGAGGAAGGTTCCGTTTAAAGGTCAAAGTGTTTCAGGGTTTGAATTCAGTCTATTTTTCACCCTTTAAGTATTCCCTTACCCCACCCAGACCTCCGATTTAAGAAACTTTTTGAATGCCTTGCACATTTGTTCATCCTGTATTGAATTATTTAATGCAATTGTACATGAAATCCCAAAACAGTTAAATATGCTTGTACATTTTATTATCATCCAATGCTTAAAATATCCCCTGTGGGAAAAGAAAAAAAGAGGAAGGGGGGAGAGTGCTGGAGCTGACAAAATTCAGATGCTAATGATAATTAATTTATGTAGTGGCGAAGATAGGTGCACTGCCAGGTGCTTTGCAGACAGATAAGATCTGGTTTCTGCCTCAGAGAGTTTACAATCCGAGGGCCGGGGTTTGCACGTAGTTACGCACACGAGTCCTGCCGCTGCGCGCCGGGCCGCGGCCCGTGCACGGGGGCTGCTCACCGGGAGCCGCAGCGGCTTTGCAGCTGGTTCCACCGCGAGGCACTAATGCTTTGGCACGATCATTCAACTTGTTTAATAAGCTCTGCACTTCTGAAGGAAAAAGAAAACACGGGGGTCACTTTTCCATAAGGAAAATGAAAAAATTGCGAGATTTTTCAGGGATTTTTTTTTTTTTTAGGATGCAGACTATCCATGTTAGATACAGGAGTCTTGTTTTATGGCATGCTGACTTAAGTCATATTTATTTGTTTATCAATCACACAGGAGAAAAAAATCATGTGATAATATGAAGGGAAAAGTGTTAACCTCCTTCCTCATTTGTCCTGATGCTGATCTGAGGCCATATTAAGAGTGTTTCCAGTGAAATTGCTTTCAAGTCTGGGAAAATTTAATCAGCAAAGGCCTTGGTAGCAGTAAATTTGTGGCAGCAGTCCCTAATTCATCTTGTAATTCTATGACAGGCTCTCAATTGCCCGTATTTGGCCAGGGATCACCTCAGTGGACAGTTAATGAGAGAGTAGAGGGAACTTGAAGGTCAGTCACACTGACTTCCTTTTTCTTCTGGGATGCATCTCTTTTATTGCACAGTTCTTGGTTTTTATAATTTATTCAACAGAACCCCTTTTTGCTTCCTACAGAGTGGAAGGCAAAGTCTTCTTTGTTTATCTCTCTCCTTTCCTCTGAAGTTTTATAAAATATCCCTTACTGGAAATCTCAAAGCAGATTTTTTTTTTTATTGAAATTACTAGCCAGAACTACACTTTGGCCAGACAATTTATATTTTTCTGCTTGAATGTGGAAATGAGAATAAAACTTCAATAAATGCTTCCTCGTGATGTTTTGAATGTGGAATTTGCACGTCAACATGTACATCTCATCTCAATGCAATGAAAAGATTTTTGTGGTTGGCCTAAGGTCCTTAGTTACCTAGTAAGGTGCAAAATAATGAATTTGAGTTTCAGAAAACTATGAGATTCTAAGGAAAATCACACCAGAAGATGCATTTGGGACTGCTGGATTTTGACTGGACAGTAGTTGAGCTGGAATAGCTTGTGTTTATTGAACCACTATAGTAAGGGCTGCTGACCTGACAAAACACAAGGTTTCATTGAGGCATGTATACCTTAAAAGACATGCAGAAAATAAAGAGAATATATCCAAAAATGTAGAAATGAATAAAAGCACTAGCGGCCCTTTTCGTCTTTTTCGTCTTTTTCGTCTTTTTCGTCTTTTTCGTCTTTTTCGTCTTTTTCGTCTTTTCGTCTTTTTTTTTCTTGTTTAGTCTTTTATAAAATGTCTGTTAACCTCATTTTCTTTTTTTCCCAGGATCTATTGTTTCTTTGGAGGACATCAGCATTACCCTTTTCTTATCCTATTCACTCCCTCCCTCAGATTCTTTTGTCTTCTCTCTCTAGCTTCTTGCTCTGCTCTTTTTGCCTCCTTTCCTTATTATTTCCTATTATTTCAAACTTTTTTTTTTTGATTAACCTTCATTTTGGCTCTATTCCAAGTGCAGTATCTTTTTCATTTCGGAATCCCCTTCCCCCGTTTAGTCTTTGTCAGAATAAATTTTGTAGGACTTACCATGATTTGACAATTTAAGATAAAGTGTCTTGAGTGACCGTTCTGGTTTCAGAGGAAAAGGAAGTTTTGAGAAGACGAAGTAGCGGTTACTCGGTACCTAAGCTCTTAGCATCCTTTCAACAAGATCACTGCTACTCCCTTTGAAGCTGAACTCAGAATCCATGGCAGCTTTTGGGTAGCTTTGTAGCCTGTTAAATTAAACCTGCAAAGTCTTCTGCTGGGGAGAAAGAGGAGATAGGAAAAGCAGAGAGGGAATTTCACTTTCTTCCTGGTATGCAGGGAGAGCTGAAAAAAAAAAAAAAAAAGATTGACACAAGCTTATTTTTCAAGATAGATTTAATTCAAAGCAGTCATTACCTGCATTTTATGGTGGTTATCACCTAGTCAAGGATGCCCTTCCTGTAAATACGATAAAAATAACCTTTCTCAAC
>NW_010580972.1:9543-44729 GCF_000705375.1 Tinamus guttatus | reverse complement strand
TGAGGGAGCCGTCCTGCGCCTTAGCGCAGCGCGTGGTGTTTGTGCGAGCTGGCGCTCTCTGCCTCTGCCTCCGGGACCGCTTCCTGCTGGGAGGATCCTGGGGGTGACCCTGTGTTCGGCATCGTGCATGCGGAGCTGCCCCGTGGCACAGGCAACGTGGGCAGAAACCTGCGCGCGACCAGGGTCCTGCCTGCCACCCAGCCTGAGGAGATGGGGGTCAGTCTGATCCTTGCTTTCTGCTGCGGGACCCTTTTATCTCAAGGAAGCATGGGACACGTGGGTGAGCTCCCCTACTCGCTCTCTGCCTTTCCGTGGCTGTTCTTCGGCTCTCCTACCCAGCCCTATCCTTTTGCTTCATCCCTTCTCCCTTTTTTTTCTGGAAGAAGGGCTGCCACTCCTGTCGTCTTTCCTCTGCTTGCAACCCAAGGAACATAGGAAGGTGAACTGGGACTGGTGAGAAAAGGAGAGGGAGAAGAAAGTTGTGGGAGTGAGAAGGAAGGTTTTGACGCCCAGATGGGTAAGTGGGGGCAGCGTGTTCATCCTATACTCCAGGGAAGTTGGATAGGAGAAAGGTATCCGAGGTAAAGAAGGTGGATAGGTCAGGAGGTGGAAGGAAACTCTTCAGGGCCCAGGAAACCACCCTGCTGCCACAGATGTGCAGTTGCCTCTGAATCATAGCAGTAAGCCTCAAACCATAAAGTACCACATCGGGTTGGATGTTAAACACTGCTGGCCAACAAAAACTCAACTCAAACCTCATGGAACAAAAATGGGTTTGTTCTTACACAAATCAGTGGTGGGGGGGCACAGACTGGCCTTTCACAGTGACAATAATTCATTTCTATGAGTTATGAGTTTCCAGCTATTGTACAAGGTACCACTCCGAAAAAGCTTTTTGGAAGTGATCGATTGTTGTGCATCTTAATTTTTTCTTATATTTGTATAAATCAGAGTAAGCAGTCATATTTGAAACACTGGAGCTGTGAATAATTGCAAAGCAGCAGATCTGCTTGTGGGAGGACATGGGAATTTTCTGGGGGTTTGAGGAGACTGTTAATTGAATGCTAATGGGTAGCAAACTTCACACGCATCATAAGCTGTATGAGTTTTGAAAGTACTTTTATTAACAATGTAAAAACATCTCAGGAAACTTCTCATTGTGAGAGAAAAGTATTAGTGCTTATCCTGATAGGGTTAGTTTCCACAAGGGATTCCTCTATGGAACGCTAATCAAGTCCATTCAGAAAAGCCTTAATTAATTTAATTAAAAACTGTCAGATCAAACTGATTAGCCTGACATGCAGCCGGCTGGAAGCAGGAGGCTGCTGCACATGCTGTAAGTGTATTGAGGTGGGCTGCTTTCTGCCCTCAAAGACATACGGCCGCTCCGGTGATCAAAGTCACCTTTCACTGTCATGGGAATAACCATTACGTCTCCCCTAGGCAAGTGACCAGCTTATTTTGGTGTAGAATATTTCATAACTTCACAGCGCCGGTAGTTTGGGAGGGAATGGCAGGTACCTATCTCCGAGTGTGATTGAAGGAAAGTGTGAGGTGACCTTTCCTACCCTTTTGACAATGGGAGTACAGATTAAACATTTTTCATCTCTTTGCGATTCTCTGCCTTAATCATTGGCCATGACCACTGCCACAGTGGCAAGGGGGAGAGCGAGGCCGTGTCACGTGAGCTCCTGATAGCGCTGTCGACACAGGAGGCTTCGAGAGCCGCCGTGGGACAGTGCAAGTGGCCTCTGTGCTGCAAGGAGGAGAGGCGCTCCGCAAATGCTCCAGTGCTCTGGGGAACAAATGCCACTGGGAGCGTCAGGAGGGGAGAAGTGAGTGTGCACTTGACAGCGGGCCATGCTTTGCCATCAGGAGGCGGGTGAAGCGGTGAGAGCGACGGTGACTTCTCTGTTTGTCGTGGGTAGCAGTGGTACAGAGGTGACAACCTGCTGCTGTATCCACAGCGATTTCTGCAGTCCACGGTTGTGGGGAAACATTTTATACATCTAACAGGGCTAAAGTATGAATGGTGTCAATCCATATGTGAGCGCACCTATAGAGAGCCTTTGCCTGCTTGTGGATCAGAAGGATTTTACGCAGATCTGGACTACTACTAAATAAGCAAGATAAGATAATGACTACATTGAATTATCTTTTATAAAGGCAATTGGAGGCAAAAGTCTGCCTGATGATAAAGTAAGGCAAATAAGGAGAAACCTTCTGAGTGGTTTCTCTATTTGCTAAAATTGCAAATGTCATTAAGACTGCTAAAAGATGAAGAAACCATCTGTTAGTGCATATTTGGGTGTGTTTTTTAGAATTTTTTGGTTTGAATATATTTCAGGTTTTACTGGACTGAAAAATGTTCTCCTCTGCCTTAGAGTGCATTCATTCATTTCATGCATTTTTAAGATAGGGTGAGAGATTTTACAATTAGGCAAGATCTTTTCTGCTATTCTGAGGTTTCTTTGTTTACTTACTTTTGTTTGTTTGTTTGCTTTTCACGTAAAATTGATTATGAGCATAGATATTACCAGGGTTGAACCTTCCAAAGAGTACTGCGTACATATGGGGACATGTGTATCTTCTTTTCTAAGGCAAAACTGAGGTGGAAACTGAGAAATTGTACAGTGTAATATCTGGCCGTGCTAGTCCAAAATATGAGGAACCTCCTCAATATATAGGCTTCTTAATCCTACAGCTGCTAATAATGATGTGTGGTTTCTATGGCAAACATCAGGACAGTCAATGCAATCTGTGTCTCGATCCCTTTTCCCTTTCCACTTCCCCTAACCCGCACATGTACTTATGCTGTGTTTCTCATCTTCAAAGCTTTTTTTATAAACACTTTTATCCATCGTTATAATAGGATGGATTCATCAAAAGGATAATAGCTAGTGGGTGCTCAGGTTTTTAGACTCCAATCCTGCAGGCGCTTAGGCATGTGTTTTGACTTTACATACTGTAATTCAGGCTTCAGTGGAACCATTCACAGTGCATTAAGCTAAGCATATGTGTAAGTCCTGGAAAGATAGGAATTGCAAAGATTAAATACCATTCCTATTTGCTAGAAATCAAAAGGTACATAACAGTGACCCTAGCTATAGAGAAGCAGCGATTCCCAGGGAAAGTGCAAGCAGCAGTTGACATAAAAGACCGGCCGGTTACATGCAAGTTTTTGGTCTTTATCTCAGGAAGGACCAGCACGGCCCCCTCCGAGGGTAGGCATGTACATAGTAAAGCTTGTTTGTCGTGTTTACTACTAAGTGTCTATCTAGTTTTAGCAGTTGGGCTTGGCCAAGCTTTTTGCCAATGGAGTTACAGAGGTGCCTTTTTGACAGAAACAGAACATATGTCTATGTTTCATTTGCAGCTATTTTTTTCCTGACTTGTAACTTCCCAATTTTTTACAGCCTTGTCAGTTGAGTTGATATTGATATCCTTGAACCAGGCGACGTGGCTTTAGTTTGAACAGTGAACCTGCAGTAAAGAGAGCATGTTTGGTCAGCGTAGGATCTTATCACTGGAGAAACACGCTTTATTGAATGATTGAGGGTCATAAGGGTAGGGTAGGGTGAATGTATAAGAAAATAAACCGCTAGCAAATATATTTGTCTTTTTTGAAATCATACAATATTTTGTCTTCTCTGCTATCTTAACCTAAGATATCATGTAGGCACATGTAGGGCTTTTTTGAGTCTGCACTTGTAATAATCTCCATGCTGACTTACCCAATGATCAACCCATGATGAAACCTTTCTGCAAGAGAATATATTATAGTGCCTTCTTGATCCCTGTTGGTGACAAATAAGCTCTAGTAGTTCCTTCCTGGTGGAGAACCAAAGTATCAAAGTCTATCTGAAGCGTTCTCCTTTTGGTTGTTTTTTCCCCTTTTTCCTTGGAATCTTCCCAACTTCTTCACTAGTTCTGTCTTAAAATAGTGCAAAACTGATTTCTATTTCCATGTACTCATTAAATTGGATTCTGTTCTAAATTTAATTTTATACTTACTCATTTAGTATCTGCTTTAAAAATTAAGATTCCTGCCACGTGATTGAGAGTGAGTGGCAGGCGCAAAAAAAAATTGCTATTATGTAGGTTGGTAGGCACAAGTAGGCAAGGAAAGGACTTTTAAAGAAATATTTCATAGCAAGATATAAAGATGATCTTTTCTTCCCATAAAACCACTGTGCTTTTTGAATCAGTCTGATTTTGATTTTTTTCTTTTATCTTTTCCCTTCAGCTATTAGCCTAATATATCTATGAGGAAATAACACTGGACATTATTGATCTATTTTTTTTTCCTCCTGGCTCCTAGGTCACAGTTTAGGCCCTAGTTCAACAAAGTACTTAAGAAGAGGCTTATCTTTAAGCACATGTTCAAGTAAATGAGAATTAAGCAAATACTTAAGTACTTTACTGAATAGGGATAGAATTAAGCACGTAGTTAAATGTTTTGCTGAATCAGGGCCCTAAAATTAAAAATTAATCTTATTTGTGCTACAAAGATTGAAAAGCTAGGCACTAGATTTGGATCTTGCATTAATATAAATCAGAAATAGGGTAGCACCAACTGTCACAAGAAGAGTATAGAGGTGTAAAAATGGAGTAAAAGTGGTGGTGTGAAAATAGTGGGAAGGGCATGAGAGTGCTGGATTCAGTTCCTACTTCTATTTTAGACTATATTAATGAATTTCATCTGTCTCTTTTGCTTCATCTCTGCCACTGGTGAGACATGGAAGGTATAAAAAAGTCACACAAGACTAATAGTTTCCTAAGTCCAAAGTTGTAGGAGAAGGTGCTTAATCTTTCTAAGCCCCAGCAGAGCCTCCACTTGCCCAAGCTGCACGGCTGGGTAGTTACAGCTGAAGTTTTGTTGCCCTTTAGGTTAAGAGAAAGTAATGGCAGCACTGAGTCGTCGTGTTTGACCGCAACAAGTCTTTTATGAGACTCTAGGGGGAAAAAAGAAAGAGATTTGAAGCAGCACATTTGAAGACATGCGGTAACCCACGTTACTGGAACATGCGCGGCCCAGGCAGGATGAGGACGCGGCTTTCGCTGCCTGTCT
The DNA here is from genome assembly GCF_000705375.1 of Tinamus guttatus. Next base: position 39,658 of record NW_010580972.1, on the reverse strand, counting down.
AAACAGGGGAGGGAGGCATCACTTTCCGGGGGCTGCTATTTTGAAATCAGGCTGGGACGGGAGGGATGAGGGCAGTGGGCTCCCTGAGCATGGCCGGGGTTGGCGGGACGCTGACCTCCGCCCGGCTGCTATTTTGCTTTTCCCCCGGCCGTGGTGCGAACAGGTGCTCGGTGCAGTATAAAGCTGCTCGGGATAACTGGCGTGACTCCGCGCGAGGGGGACGCAGGCAGGACGGGGCTGGCACGTGGGAGGTCACAGCATGGAGGTGACCCTGCGCGCTCAGCGAAGGGGCCAGAGTGTCCGAAACTTGGAGCTTCCTCTGCAAGCCCCAAGCCCAAGAGATGAGTCAACACGCCGTGGGTCTTGCGCCTGTCTTGCTAAGGCTCCTGGAAATGGCCAGCTGTAAGAAACCAGCCTTGCCATGAGAGAACCACCTGCTTTCCTAACTGACCGTGTGTGCCAAGCTGAGCACACCCCACATGCGGGAGAGAGCTCTCCAAGCACAGGTCCTGCAGCGACAGCCGTGCGCGCTCAGCCGGGCTCCTCCGCGCGCTTTGAGAGGGGTTGGAAATAGCACCCTCAGTCTCAACACGTATCACACCTTGGCAAACACTGGCCCTAAATCAGCTGTAATACACTCCTTAAAAAAAAAAAAAAAGGCAAGCATAAATCCACTGTGTACATCTGAAGTGAGAAATTCAGGCTCTTGCTTAGCCTATATAGATTATTCCTTCCTAAATGCAGAAGGAAAAACTCAACACACCCCAAGCACACTGAGGACAAAACCAGTGTATTTCAGACTTCCTCAGTTATGGGCAGAGTAAGCTGGTGTTTCAGCTTTGTGACCATGGCTAGTAGGGTACATGTTAAGTATTTCACAAATTGTCTCTTTTGTAAGGTTTTTCTAGAGTAACTTTTCCTCAGCTGATGAACTCAGGCTACAAACAAATGAGATTGTTAAATCCATATTAAGTGATACATTTACAACTGTAGCACCAACTGCTGACAACAGAAGCACTGGTTCCAGGCAAAAGTTAAAAATTTGATACATTTAAGATTTTCACAGAACAGATTAAAAAAAATCATTGTTAATACATTTTATTCCCTCTTCATTAGGTTTAGACTAGAGTGAATATATTTTATTAGTGAAATTTCTTCTGATTTACTTTATGAAAAGTGTGACAAGAAACAAAGCAGGGAATTCTTAAATAACTTTCATTCTTGTGTTGTTTGCTAACAGCATACTTACTTAATTTGACTTTGCTTGTACCAAGTCTATGCCAATTAATAGTAAATGTTACTTTCTAGCTATCATGTTATGACTTTCTAGTTATCATGTCATGAAAGCTTCCAAAGTACATAATGACTGATTCAAAAAATCCTTCGTTCTCGCAAAATAAAAGTTACAGCAATAAATCTTACTTTATTTAAGCTTTTAAAAGCACTTTCAGACAACAAATCCTTAATTTGTAGCCCAGAGTTATTTTGTCAGAATCAGTTTTTCCTGACGGACTATTCATGCATGAGTACCGTTTAATATGGTGAATGCATTGACATATAATAGAGAATGGTATAACAGTGAGCACATATTTCAAACAGATAATGAAATATTGGCAGTCTTGAAACATACCTGATTTTGTTTGTGAATTCCTGGTGACATTTTTTTTAGTTAGACACAGAATCCCACTTCAGCTGTTTTCATGAATTTTTCTGTGAACTTAGTTCAGGGCCCAGAAAGGTTAATATTTTAAATCAGAAATTTTGAAGTTAATCTGAAATTAGGAATCTGGAATGAAGGAGTGGTTTTGGACCCCATCCTATGTTAAACAAAACTGCAGTTTTGGCTATTTTGTTAGGGAATTCTTTTTCTAAGTATAATAAAGTTATCATGAATACCATTTGAGATTAAAGAAGTCTTAAAATCATTTTCGAATGCATTTTTTGGATTTTATTTTGTTTAGATGTGCTTTTGCACTAACATCCATTTTATGGCAATTTTGAGTTCCATTGCACTTTTCAAATAGTGCTACGTTTGGATGGAAAATTCGTTATCAAATCTTTAACCTGATAGCACTGGTTCTAAAGACTGTCTGGAGTACAAAGGTTGAGAACTGCTTGAATCTCCAGAATAAAAGCCCATATTATGTACCAATATTGGGTTCTCCATTCACATCTTTAATTTCCATTTGCTCCACATCCTGCCCCCATGGATTCCTAATGGAGTGAATTGCTTTGGCCTGTATAATTCAGTGAGTGAAAACCTGTCCTGAGACTCTTCAGAGGTGTTAATCTATTTAGTACTATGAAGAAAAGGAAAAGTTCTAAATTGTCCACCCTTGAAGCACTGATATTAAAAAAACAAATTCAGCAGACTGTTTCAGTGAATACAAAGATTTAATGTTGTTGGTATAACAGAAGTGTTTTCTTCCACCGTTAAGCACAGGTATAACAGATGGAGTACAAACATGAGACGACTCGTAATTTGTTACCAATAAATTATCTCTTTGCAGCATTTTCTGTGTTGCTTCTAGCACTGTGCAAATTAAAATGTGTGTTCAGAATACTGAGTACTAAGCTGATCCTGTGACTGCTGAAGTCAACAGAAAACCTTCTGTCAACCGAACTTTCAGAGTTTACTTTGGTCAGCTCTGCAAGACTCACAAGCTAAATCAAATAAGGCCATTTATGTCATGAAATGAGAAGTAGTGTAGCGCTCGACATACAGATGCCAGATACCCAGAACTGCATCTAGAGGCCTGTGACAGGTACCTTGGGGCATATTCTTGGAGCTTGAGCCAGGCACTGAGGCTCTCCGTGCTGCTCCTTGGGAGCAGAAATTGTTCTGGAACAATTGTCCTGGGATTCTCAGGAGCCAGAAAGCTCCTCTGGGAGCATTCACTGTGACACAGTCCCATTTAATTTAATTGAATAGCTGGTAGACAAATGATTTCTCTAGTGGATAAAATTAATATAAATGAGAATGAAGGGTAGGCGCATTTTGGCACTCCTTCTGTGTACTCCTCTTCATCCATAGGTTCCCACAAAATTAGAAAAACCTGGGTTGCAGTCCATGAAGGCATTCTGCGGCCTGACTCTGACTGTGGTGGCAATTAATGCCCAGGCCTATCTTTGAGACCGCAGGCTCTGGCTCTCAGGCAGAAGTACAAACAGAGATCTTCTCAAGGTTACAAGACAGCGTTCAAGTATGTATTTGGCTCCCAAGTGTGATGCATTTACCTCTGTTTTAATAAACGAAAGAAAACTTCAGTAGAGAAATGCAATTTCCTCTCCTTGCATAAACATAACAAATAGTATTTATTACCTTCCCCCAGTAAAATTTCTTTCATATTGTTCTAATATAAAATTAACCAGCATTTTTACACTTTTTTGAATGTTATGATGGCATTGCCTCATTAATATATGCCAAATATTCTTCCTTATTAGCCAGTGATGGCTGTAAATCATTTCAAAAGGCTTTGAATGTTCTCAACTCGTAGTGATATAATCCCGAATTTAGGATGTTCAATATTTTTGAGAAAATTGTGTTGTGTGTGGCGTGCAGTTTTCAGATACCCGCTCTCTCTCCTGTGGTATATCGTGGATTATTTGCCTGGCTATCTAATCTTGCTGCACGTGAGAAGCTGCCATTCACAAGACATCTTATCAAAATACAGAAAACCGATGATGAGAGGATGACAAATGATGAATAAACCATGTTTGGCCTGAGCAGTCTTATCTCTGTCCTGTAAAACAGGCAGTAAGGAGTGGATGCTGTTTTAGCAGCCCATAGGAGCTGCGGTCCGTGGTGGGAGCGGGAGCCCTTCCGAAGGCACCGGCGCTGCTCCGTCTCCCGTGGCCCCCCCAGCCGCCGCTGCCTGTTTGTGCAGTGAGGCAAGAGTTTGCTAATTCAACAGTTCACAGCAGTGTTTGGGGCAGAACCTGTGGACATTTAACCAATTGAACCATTTATTGCTGTAATTGAAGGGGTTAGTCGCTGTTGATTAACTAGCCTTCCTGCCCTGGTTGAATCACTCGAGTAACCCTTGGTCCCTGCCTTGTGTTTTTTAGCCGTTCCAGCGGGATTATTGGCACTTTGGGTGTCTGTGTTCAGGCTGCTGCTTCAAGGCCAGGGCTTTGCATAACCCGTTTTGTGAATTCAGCAAAAGTATTGAAAGTATTGGTTTAGGCCAGATTGGGCTTTCTTTCTTTCTTTTTTTTTCTTTCTTTTTTTTTTTTTTTTTTCCTGGAGGGAGGTGCATTTTATTACAAAAACAACAGCAGCTAGAAAGAATGGCAGTGAAATGCTGAAGAAATCTCAGGAAAACTGCATTTTGGTTTGAAAATGAGTGTTAGCCTCTGTAATCTCAGAGGCTAATCTCTGTAATCAAGATAGCACTAGTTTATTTTCCTTTCACGGTCACCTGTGCTGTCTCCATCCTCGTTAGAGTGGATCTGCAGCGAGGGTCCCGGCATCATGGCTGTGGCATCCAGCGGGAACCGCAGGGAAACCTCTGCAGCACGAGCAGTTTTGGACACAAATCTCTTGAGGGGAACTGAGTGCCTCGGTGGTGTTAACAGGCGGCTTCTCCCCCTTGCCAATGAAAGCTGCTCTAACTAGAACTAATTGGCCATTCCTAAAGTGCAATTAGCAGGGATATTAATCTAGGCCTGACAGGTGTGAAAATGTGCTGCTTTGAGTCCCTTCAAAAGACAACCCTATCTGATCAACTGCAGGGGCAGCCTCAAGCAGTTGTGTCCATAAACTTGCAAACTTTCAGTTTGTGGGAACCGAGCAGCCTACTTTTATTAATCATATCCGAGTCAGGCAACATTAGCCCAACAAAAATGGATGGGGAGGAAGTTCGCTTAATACTGGCCTACTGCTTGGTATCAGGGCCATCATCAGTAAAGGAAATGCTTATTTCCGCCTTTATTTGGGGAGAGGAAGAAAGGGGAATGCCGTTTTTCTAAATGTGTTTTAATTAGAAAGATAGATTTGAATTACTTTGAATTCAGGATCATATTCAGAGGTTTTTTTTTTTTCACTTATAGATCACTTTGATACTCTCCACTTTTGATGTTCAATACCTTTTGTATATAGTTATTCTTCATCTCCCTCCATGAGCACACAGACGGGTGATTTTAATACAAAGATTAGGTTCTAGGTTCATCACCCATGGGGATACTAAATACTACTGGTTTGATAATCTTCTGTTATGGACATTTAGGACTGGTTCGAGGAGCTTGGGTTGCAACGACTTGCAGCTTGGGCTGGAAGCTAGTGGTTGAGCTTCTTTACAGCTGGTGTAACTTGCCCAGCTCATTGGAGCTACACTGATTTACCCACCCAGAGATCCTGAATTTGAGCAGCAGGAGTACTGTGGAAGTTGAAAAGAGTTCCGGATAAATCTGCAGACAGCTGCTTGTGCTAGTGGGCTTTGGACTTAGAAAGAGACAAGGAAATTTGTGTTTCCTGTTTTAATTAAAAGGGATGCTCACAATGCAAGGCTAAAAGACAAAGCCTACCCCAAATACAGGCATCTGTTTTGCATAAAATAAATGCATTATAAGTGTGAGAAATTGCTTGAAGATGGTTTTCATATTGAAAATTGTATGTATTTGTGTGCATGCACATGCATATATATGGCACAATTGCCTACAATTTTCTCTTAAGGGTGGAAACCTTTGTTTTATTTTGTTATTTATGGTCTGTTCTGAACAAAGCAAGCATGATACTTTACTAGATCATCCTTCTAGAAGTACCCCAATGCCTAGACCACCATGATATTTCTTAGAAATATCTTAGATTTCCTAGAAAAGTGGGTGTCTAGAGGAGGTCTCCCTGGTTACATAGCCCTGGCATCTGCTGTGAATGGCAGCTTCACCACAAAATCATTTTATTAATGATCAAGGTCCATTTTACCACCAGTGACAACATTTTTTTTTTTTTGCCTCAGTGCTGTTGCAGAAACTTGCACCTCTCAGGCTAAATAACTTCTAGCTTGCACTTGTTCTAGTCAGTTTAGTTCTTGTGTGAAAATCCTTTGCTGAAATAGCTCTTTTTTCCTTGCTTGTTACTCCAAGACATATTTATGGAGCACAACCATAACTTCTCCCAACCTTGGCTAAGCAAGGCTTGCTTGCGCTGCACGATGGAAGGTTCAGAGGGCTTCAGGAGTATGAGCAGTGACTGAGGTATCCTTAGAAACAATATAAAAGTGTCCCTGGACTTAAATTTGCATGCCTTGCTGAGCCCTGGGGCTGGTTAACGTAGCTGCTGATGTGCCTGTATTGATCCCTTGATCTATCTCTGCCTCTGGTGACATTGCGCTGTGCCACACTCAGCATGCTTGGACTCTACAGTCTTTATGTGCATGGCTAGACATTCCTTTCAGCCTTTTTTTTTTTCCTGAAAAAGACTCTACTTTCTCCACTCTCTACTTTCTCTCCTCTTATTGCCATTTAAATTAATCTTAGTTTAACATGTACAGCTGGCATAGGAAAGGACTCCATCCTTCCAAACCTGTCATTTTCTTGGAACCTGTTGTCAAGACATTTGAATTTTCTAATGAATATGTAGGCTGAATATTCAATTCTTGATTTAACAGAGATAAGCTGTCTTTCTTTTGGTAACCCTGGTGTGGGAAAATTGCTCAACAAAGGAAAATTAGAGAAAAACTAGGGCATAACAGAAGTTAGGCATTACAGAGGCTTGCTTGGGGTGAGAGACAGTTGCCACTTCCAGAATGGTTAGTATGTATGGAATCTACTGTAGTAACAGATGTCTCCATCCCAAAAGTTACCTGCCTCCAAGGAACGACCACTCCTCACCGAGCATGCTCTCTACGTTTTTGATTGACTCCAGAGACTTTTAAACCAATCAATAACAAAAGTAAGAATGACTGGAGTCACTCAAGCTCCACCTAAATGTAAATATACATACATATATATATATATGTATGTATATTTACATTCACTTTTATATATATAAGGTGAACTAAGGCGGGAAGAAGTTAGAGGGAAGATTTCATCCAACTTCTTGCTTTGTAAATGTTGCATTTGAATAAATCCTGCTATTCGTGAACTCGACTACTTGTTTTGAAGGCAATCAGACCTACAGTTGACAGACTGTGAATCCGATGCTGCCAGATTCAGGCCTATAGTTATCACAGATTTGGTATACCTATTAAGAGATGAGTCCAACTGCTCTCAGTCCCTCTGAGGATCAGCTGGAATGCAAGGGAATTCATCTCTTACTAAATTTGCTGCCCCCTTCAAACTGCAACTCGCAGGTAATGCAAAACATCCAAGAGGAAGGAGGGTCTTGTGATTGAGCCAAACTGCTATGATTCAGGAGGCGTGGGTTCAGCTCCCGTCTTCAGTCAGCTTTCAGTCAAACCCTGAGGAAGTCATTTATTTCTTCCTCTTACGTAAAATCTGTGATTCTTCCTGTCTTCTCTATTGAGTTGGTAAATTTGTTTCACCAGCCATGTGTTTGTAGGCATTCGGCACATTGGCAATTTGGTGTTTTATGGTACTGCAGCAAAGGATGTGTGTCTGTAGGTACGAGGGTACCCTTAATAAGTACTGTTCAAGCATGGAAGTTCAAGGAGCCCTTCTTGGAAGGGAAGATGTGACCCATGCACCAGTGTACTACCAGAAATCTTCCCCACTCTTCTTCCCCCCTCTCTTCTTCTCCCTCATCCCTTCTAAACCAACCAGAGTGGAAAGGGATAGAAGGAGCATCCCCCTCCCCACCATGAAATCAGAATATGTTATCAGTCTTTTCTCAGCCAGGTGTAGGAACGAGATCATTCAGGCTCATTTCAAATGGAGTGCAAGTTGTACAGTCTTGCACATTGGTGACTGAAACTATTGACTGACTATAGAACCAAAGCTATGTGCTCTGCTGCAGCTGAAAGCAGGAGCAAGTGTGGTGTTCGCAGCATTGTTAGCAGTGGAAGGAGTAAGTTCTGTTGCTTCACCTCTTCACCTTTTTTATATACAAAGCGGGATCACAATGGAGATGTTTGTTCCTACTTGTTTAACCTCAGAGGGTCTGGGCAGTTGCTTTCTTCATACCTCAGCTGCATTTTCATTCCTATTCAGGATTTTCATTAGTGAGTTCTTTTTCAGCTGCATGGAGTGACGATTGATAGTTGCACCAAGATCTTTTCCTCTTAGAAATCCAACCTGGGGTGCTGCAGTTGCTTTGGTTCAAGGACTGTTGTGCTCTACCTTTTGATATCTGAGCAGAAAAAGTAAAACAGAGATTAAAATAAGACAAAATGGCTAAGTAAGCATTCACGCAGTACTGAAAGCAAGTGGCAGCTCTTGGTTGTGCAACTGCTCAGAAAGGAGAGAATGAATAATAGCTACCAGTGTCCCGAGTTTGAAAAGTCAGAGGAAATGGCAGCAGGGAGAAGCAAATGAAGATGGATGGAGCCCCAAAAGGGTGAAGGGAGACGTGGTCCGTGCTGGGCCAGGACGGGCGGCTGACTCCAGGGTCAGCTCGGCGGTGCGTTTTGCAGGGGTGTTTGGAAAGGGCATGGTTTGAGAGCTGGGCTTCCTGGCGGTGACCGCTCGCGGCTCCGCGCGCAGGTCAGGCCGAGGTCACCGCGCGTTAACTCAACACCTCGAGGAGGAGAAAGCTCTTGGGGATAAACTGCCTCACTATCACCGTCTCAGCGGCATGGAGAGCGCTCGCATATGGCTCACTCAAGAGTTTGCTTTGTTCCGAAATACATTTTCTTAGCATAAGGTTGCCATGGATGATCGTACCTCTGCCCTGGTTAAATAAAGCACATTCACCTCTGATTTCTGCAATACGGTGGTTTTGTTTTGCTTCAGTTAATTCTTTTCTCTGATTCTGGCGCCTGTGTTACTGGGCCAAAGCTGCTGGGGCCAAGTGGGACCTCAGCATCTGTAGAGGCAGCAACATCCCGCATGCCCTAGGCGGCCCCAGGCACCCCTGGGTGCTCCCACTTGCCTTATGTCCAGGCATTTGCCCCCTGTGTCGCAGGGATGCCTCGTGTCCCGCTGGCCATGGCGCAAGGACACCTCCGGACTGCCGCTAGCGCCGCCACGGCTTGGTGTCAAAGCAGAGAGGTAGCTCTGGCACCTTGGAGCGCACCAGTGCCGTTAGGGGTTGCACCAAGAGTGGCGTCAAGAACGCATCGACTTGATGTGAAGGGAAGGCAGGTGGCGGTTGCTTCTCAGATGTTGTTGTAAAAATAAATGTCAGAAGTAGACCATTTAGATATATAGAGAGATAGATAGATAGATACGAGAAATCAGTATATTTTTGTCTCTAATATCATTTGTAGAATCCAGTTTACAAGTGAGTCCCAATGCAGATAGTCCTCAGTTGTTGTAGGCTTGGGTTGCATTTCCATAAGCAGAATTGCAGGGGGAGCGGAGTGGAATATATGTGCGGATTCAAGGGGAAACAAAAGCTTGGAATAGTTAAAATGCTCAGGCATTGCAAATGAACTCTGCAAAAAAGCTCTGCAGGTTGCAGACTGCTTTCTTCTTGTCCAGGCATATATTTTATGTATGTGGGTACATCAGTAGATATGTAAAAATACATATGTCTGTTTTCAATAAAAGTATTCCGCAATCTAAACCTTTTCCAGAAGACAACTTAAAAACCTTAGGCTTCACATTTTCTTGAACAGGCTTGTTCAGGGAAACGAAAGAGGGTGCTTGACAAGATTATGGTGTTGCTTCTATACATTTCCTTTATTCTTGTGGCTAAAAGGAAATTACAATGTGTTGTTAAGTCAAAGCGTGGTCTGTGGAGCTGAACCAAAGAAAACCTTTAAATGGACTAAAATTCCCCTTCTGATAAAAGGGAAAACTACACAGCAGACAGACAGGATATCTTTAATTTAAGTAGTGGGTTTAGGTATATTAATTTGAGTTCAAAGCATCTTTCAAAGGGTATGATGCCCACATTTTTAATTTTACCTAATACTGAGCATCTGGTGTAGACTGGTTTGTGGTACTGAGAGCAAAAGGAAATACATTACTCATAGATGAAAGGAGTGAGGGGGGAATCACTGTCCTGACTAAAAATAGCCTTTTTTTTTTTTTCCCACCAGTTAATATCAGCTGGAGGTTTGATTAAATAGTAATTGTCTAGAAAAAGACAATAATTGAGTGTGACTGTTTCCTTTCAGGGGCCAGGCCCAGGTGGTGAAAGTTAAGTATTGTCCTTCAGATAAGGTCCTGAAAGCAGTTTTCCTGGATGTCCACTGAGCCCTTCTGTAAAATGTCCTTTCTGGGTGCGGAGCTGCAGACAGACACAATCCAGGTCTATTCACCGGGCCGCAACAGCTCTCAGGGATGCAGCGCTGATTTTATGGCTGTATTTCAGATAGGGGCTGGCTCACCTCTTTGGCTGGAACTCTAACCCAGAGGCGCAGAGATCACAAGAGACAAATGGCTTGAATTAAGAAATGGAGATGACATCTATAAAAGTCAGAGCATGTCTAGTAGGCAACATGTATAATAAGACTATAACATTATATCTAATAAGGATATTGGAAGGCTGTCTGAAAATCCAGCTTCCGTTCAGATCTGCAAGTTCAAACCAAAATACCTCAGCTTAATGAAGTTTTCTGTATATTTATTGATAAGAGTCCTACGGTCTTTTACTGAAACTCTTTCAATCCAAGTTTTCTGATGATTCTTTTAACAAATTTGCATATCTTTATTTCATTTCATAGTGAAGAAATACGTGTTTCTGTATAGATTACTAGTACTTTCTTTTACGTTTATGTAATGTTTATGTTTATGAATTGCCCCTTTGTGCTTTATAACATTAATATTTATCACTTGTCTTGGCCTTCTTGTATTATAAATATCTAAATACTATTTAATTAACCTTTTCAAGTGTCTGCTGAGCCAGGGAACCATGAGATAGAGCCAAGTAGGAAATGTTTTTTTCTGCATTGTGAAAGGTTTCAAAATGCTGCTGGTCTTGAGTGGAGGGCACTCAAGGCTCTGGTGTGGAATTTTTCATGGAAGAGAAGAGAGCTTGAGAGACCAGCCAGTCTGCTGCAAAATAGCCCAAAGTTGGAATATTTGCTCGGGAAGGGAGAAGCCTCTGTTTCGGTGCTTTGTTCTGCTCCTTGCAGATTTGGGACTCTAACCTTATGCCTCCACATCCTGAATTTGGGAGGTCAACGCAGGGCCGAGGAGCGGCCGAGGCCGGGAGCAGCCTCCATGGCCGTGCCTGCCTCAGCTCACGCTGCCTTTGCTCCGACTTGGTGAGTGCCTCCCAGCCCCAAATTTCACTTGTGTTAGAAACTACGTATGTATTCATGCAGGAAACCTTGCTTTTCTAAGGTGAGGGGAAAGACAGCAGGTCAAAATATTACCAAAGAGTTCACACATATGATCAAGAACGAGCTAGACCCGTAGCACAGGTGAGGGTGCTCAAAGCCACAGCAGAAATTGATATTCTTATTCAGTTTGAGAATTGGGATGTCTTTATTCTGTGGTTTAAACCACTAGACCACACTCTTACTGAAATTGGTAGGAATTTGCATTTTTATTTAAGGAAACTGAGGCACGGAGAAGGTACATGACATGCCAAAAGCCACGTAACAAGCTTGTGGCAGAGCTAAGAACAGAGCCCAGGTTTCCTGATACTGGCACCTGTGATTTAACTAAAGTATCCCGCAAAGGCGAGACAGGAAGTGGCAAAGTATTTAAAAACTGAATTTCTAAAAGTGGGGACTGTTTGTGCTTCAGTTAGTGTTTTCCATTTTACCCAAAGGAAAGATAAAGTCATATTTGTATCCCTACCTTTAAAACAAAACCAAAACAAAACAAAAAAATTGTTGGGCTTAACAATGACTATCACCTTGGCACCTATTTCAGGAAACTGCTGGCCTTCTGCTAGCCACAGATTGGTAGGATAAAAGGAGAGGCCGCTGCCCATTCAGAATATAATCCATATCTGCAGGGGGCACGGAGATTTCTTCACCTCTGGGAGGCAGCCTGTAGTTTAAAGTAACTAGAGGCTCGACCTTCTCATTAAGGTACAGCACATCATACTGAACATGAGCACAGACTTCAAAGAAGGGGAAAGGGGGCTTCATCTAACAAGGAGGGTGGCTTGTTTTCTTGCAACAAGACCAAATATATGCATAAAGTACATACAAAATTTTGAAGGGAGGGTTATTGGTTAGTTTGGGAAAGCAGATATTTTCCTGTCTTCCTCTCTTGCAAATACAGTGGAAAAAATGTGTCATTTTGTCTACATTTATCTGTGTTTTAATAGAAATGGGGTCAATATGTCCTCTGAAAACAGGCTAAAATAAAGGAAGATTGAGAGTTCATTGCTTCCATATTTTGAGCCTATGACTTCCAAAATCAAAGGCCCAGTAATCCTAATGGATTGACTTCCAAAATTCCTTGGATTTGTATTGCTGGACTTGTCTCTCTCCAGGGCTTAGCTGGATCCCTGCAGATAGATTTTCAGGTTTATATGCTGTAATTCCACTTAGTCCAGCTGTAAAGTTGTGGTGGCTGAATTAATACATTATCGGGAGGAAAAAAAAAAAAAAAAAAGGGCAGAAAACACACAAAAAACAGTGTACCTACAAACCCCCTAGCCAGTATATCAAATCCTGAGCTGGGAAAGATGGGCATTTCAATTAGTTAGTTGTGTGGCCTGATTGAAGAACAGCTCTGTGGCTAACAAAGCTTTGTCTGTAGTATCAGCTTGCTCCTCATCCTAGAGGACAAATAGAGTGGTTGGTCATTAACGGGCTAGCCATCGGGTAGGGGTTTTGTTCTTAAATGGGGGCTTTGTCTTATCCCTGCTGTTTAAGCCCTCTCCAAGCACTCCTCACCTGTCATATCTGTCATACATTTAATTCATCACGCTCTCTGGTCAAAAGCTACACTGATAGTATCAAAAGGAGAGGAGGGGGCTTCTTATAACTTTAGCGATCAAAGGAGATTACCAAGCAAATAAGATTTTAATGAAGACGGCAGGTTTGGAGAGGAGAATTTACTGCACTGTGAATCCCTAACACATAAAGGTTCGTTTTATCTGCGTAGTATTTGAGAATGGAATTCCAAACGGTTACAGAAAGAAGGATGGATACACGTTTTGGTTTGTGGATTTAATTAAAAGCACGGATGGTGGAAATGTAAGGGGCGGCGGGGGGGAGGGAAGCCCTTTTATTTCACTTTTAAAGGTCGTATATTTAATCTGTAAATATGAAAGGTATAGCAGACTCTTTTAACGTGAGCTTGTTGCGATGATGACAAATACACCAAGTAATCAGCTGCTGAACATATACTTGTACTGGCAGGACAAGACATTCTGTTATTTGGCCTAAGTTTCATAGTATTAATCACAGTCCTGAAATGTGCTTGGCTTCACTGTAACCACTTTAGAGACAAATCAAACAGGCAGTTTTCAGTTCCAGCCTTTCACACAAGATTTTACTGTGATCATGTATTACTGGGGCCAGAGACAGAGAAATGCACCTTTTGTGTTGGCCAGCATCTGCCAGGAAATCAGCCCTGTGCAGAGTGAGCAGCGAATAGTGAAATGCCTTTTGCTTAGATGTTTACAAGGAAAAAGCACTTGCTACCCCATTGTGCTTTGTAGTGGACTATCAGCCTGCAATATCCGCTGCACAGTACATTAATTCACAATTATTTTCTATTAAAGCTGCAGTCTTTCCATAGAGAAATTATCCAACTTGGGGCTGGCAATCCAGAACACTTGCTCCATTTTTTTTTTTTCTTGGAAAAGTGGAAACTGGCGGTGCATTATCTGCTACAGCTCCTACCGCTGCTGGCTTGCAGTGAAGTGTGGAACAGCCAGTGCTTCCCGGGGTCGATTAGCAGCGCAGATGCCCAACTGGAAGCACAGAGCAGCGCTTCAGCGACTGCCTGCCATCCCCACAGGGCACAGCCAAGCGTGCGCTGCGCGCCGCAGGGCTGGACAGCTTTATTTCTGACATTTGCCCTTGTGATAAAAAGCAAGTCACTCCTAATTGCTGAAGCCTTTGGCAGAAGAGCAGGTAGGTGCAGTACCAGAGATGTTAACATCTTTTATATAAAGACAGGGAGAAGTGGCTGGCTAACTCTTTTTTTTGCCCTTTTTTTTTTTTTTTTAGATTGAATTTATAACGTGGGGTCCAGGAGGAGATCGTTGAAAACATGTCAGTGCTTGTCAGGCTTTATGGTTTGGTGTGGAAAACTCCAATTCTCACTTTCCACTGAGTAATACTGAGAGTTCATCATTTGTGTGGTTTTTAACCTGGCTTATGAAGTAAGAATATTTATTTAAGAAGCGATACACTGCTGCCTGCACTTCAGCTGCTTCAGCTTCGGGGAGGTCCCTCCAGCTGACATGCTTGACATCTGCTGAGGAGATGGGCCTCGGCACCCTTCTGATATTGGAGTTAATGTCTTGCATTTACGTCAAGGCTGGTAGCTCTCGCTTTAGTTGTTTTTCTGTAGCCCCTGTTACACACAGAGCACAGTGAACTAGTTTTACTGAAGGAGAGATGAAAAACCATATGTTGTCATCTGGCGACATCAATTCAATGGAACCAGAGTCAAAGGCAGTTTTATTTGCAAGTAGGATGAAGATTTGGTCAGCATCAGTTAGGAAATTCTGCTTGAACCTTGCTTTGAGCAGGCATTTCAACAAGTAGCTTCTAAACCGATTTACCTGAATCAATAATGATAAAACCTGTGTGCGAATAGAGCCTGTATTTAACAAATGCTCTCCCCGGTGCTCACACCAGTTTGGTGAGGTGGCATTAGGACCACAGGGAGTGGGTCCATGTAAAGAGGGTTGGCATGTGTGCCAGACACAAATGTAGGGGGTTGAATTTAGTGTTGGCTAAAGGGTTTCCACACTTTTATCAGCTGGAATTCCTCCTCTTTTATTTTTATTTTCTGTAAGCTAATGGGGCCAGAGGCTAACCTGCAGTCTTTGCCTTCACAAATTAAAATGTCCGCAAAGTGACACAGCTTACAGGGAGTATGGACCAAGAGTCTTGACTAATGTGTTCTGATTATACATCTTAAGAGGTATTTGCAGGACCAAAGTACTTGTGTAAAGAAGTGTTTTTTAAAATGACATAAGTCCACATGACAGCATATAAATGTCAAATGACAGAGCAGCTCGTGGGTTATTGTTACAAGCCTTAACCTTTCAGGCGAGTTCTTCAGATATTCTGCGGTTGCAGTTTCATTGCAGGAATGTACTTGTAAGCCACTTTCTCCCAGGTTAAATCTGCCTACAGAAAACTTCATAAACTCTTTAGGAAAAAAAAAGGGGGTGTAGGGGACACTTTTTATGTTTTAAAGTGAAAGCTTGTGAAGCATATCACTCCATACTTGACAGGAAGAATGAGAAAACAATATACCTTTTGGAACTGGGCATCAGTTTTCTTCAGCAGAACAAAAGTCACTGTGCCAGCGCTTGGAAATGCAACACGTAAACTGTTCTTCTGGCTCATACTTTATTCTCTGCATCAAAGCTTTCATGGGGGGAGGGAAAAAAAAAAAAAAAACGGAGAGTGAGAGAGCGAAAGAGCCAGGCTCTTCAGAGCCTCCAGTGACGCGTGCCAAACACGTGGAAGGTAAATCCCCTAATTCAGGCTATTCTTTCAGCATTCCCTGGCGGGCAGCCAAGCTAAATATTTCTGCCAGATAAAAAATGCACCCTCGTATGCGGCACTTTCTTAACAGGATGGCTCTCTGGCTTTAGCGGAGGGGGCTTCTCTGGGGGAAAGCCAACATGTGTGTTCTCTTATCTATTTATTTATTTTATTAAAAAGGAGCTTTATGGGCTGTGATTGGATTAACTTAGTGAACCCTGGAGGAAGAGGAAAAACAAATTGGGAAGCTGGTTTAGCACCCCCACCTTTTTGTCATCTTCTTTTGGGATTTCCTGGCTGGCTGCCACCTTGAGCCTGTTGAATGTTCTTTAGATCAATCAATTAAAAAGGCTTTAATATTTGGGTGATTGGAACGCAACATATGGGCTGCTGGTGCGGATGTCATGTGGTGCGTTCAGTTAATTGAAATGATTAATAGAGGTGTTAGTTTCTTCAAGACTAATTGAAGAAGGAATATAATTGGAAGCATGGACTAACCATTATTGTTGACTTTTTTAAAAAACAAATTGTGTTCCTTGAACATTTTTTTCCATAACTATAAGCATGCAAGGGGATTTGCTTTAGCTTTCTGCAGTGCAGCAATTTGCAACACAGTGATTACTGTACATCAAAAAATGCAATCTATTTTTATGTAAATGAACCTGAAAAAATATTTCCACACTTCTCATCTTTTTTAGCAACAAGCATTGACTCTGTGGATGCTTGTTTGTCTGCAGATCCTAACTGGATTTAAACCATCTTTCCAGGCTCCTTGCTACCTGTGTGGCTGCAGCATTCGTTCTCAGAAACCCATCGTGAGTCTCTCAAGGTCTGTTAGGTCAGTTCTGCTCTTTACGCAATGCGCTGTACTAATGTTCCCTCTACCTCTGTCCATAACTCATCAGCTTGACTGTATTTCAAAGGGAGCCAGTTATCTCTGCACAGAATTGGCGAAGGTCTGATTTTAACCATCAGAAAGAAATGTGAAATGAGAGAAATTCAGAGGATTAGACTGAAATTGGATCCTCTGGCATCTCCACCTTCTTTATGAGTAATCAACACATACTCTTTCTTTATAGTACTGTGCCGTGATTTTTTACCAAAATCTTTAAGCTAATGGGAAATGCAAAACCAAGGTCATGAATTGGCTGCAGAAGAACATCTGGCAGCAAGGAGAGGGTACAAAGGATGTGTCTTCTGAAAGTAGCTTCACTGATAAGAGCAGCTCTCACATTAGAAACGGGGAAACTGAGAAAATGTGAAAATCTCCTGCCCGTAATCAGCAAGCACAGACTGGTTTACTGGACACTGCACTAGGAAGAGCAGTGCTCTCTCACTTGGGTGCTGTGGTTGTGAGTACTGCAGAAAAATTTCAGCTGGGGATTTCTTAAGACTGAAGATCGTGGCTTAAATAATGTGTGACTCTACTGGAAGATAAGTACTTACCTTTGGTAGAAGAAAAGCAGGCAAAAGAAAAGTCAGTCAGTTCAGGTTTTTGAGAGCAGATAAGCCATGTTTTTAAGTACAATATTATCAGATTAGACTTCTTTTTGCCTGCTTTTTGTAGTGGAAGAATAGCATATGCACAATTTGGATGTTTTGAGAGAGAACTGTCTTTTTGGAGAGCACATAGGGATTTTCAGTGATATTTTCTTTTGTACATGTGGTGCGGCTTTGTGCATCTATTTTATCAGCCAGAAAAGCTGAACAGAGAAGTGATGGACAGGTTTGGAGCTTTTTGTAGTATCGTATAGGATGGTTTTAATATTTTAGTGTCTTCCCACACAGACTTCCAGTGATGCTTTGAAGGGAACTTTGTGTCTGCAAAGACTTTGAGCCTCCCCGGAAGATGTGGCCTGCCTTGTGTACAGATCTGAGCGAAGCGTTTGTAGAAAGGAAGTGGCTGTCCTGAGCTGGGGGCTGAGAGGAAGGGAAGACATTAGGTCTGATTGCAAGCTTCCCTTCCTCCCTGTTGCCTGATTTGTGTGCAAATAGTGTAAATAGTGCTAATAATTTTAGATGAGGAGTGTGCCAGAGCAGATTAGTGCAAATTAATCTTTCAGAAATCTTTTTTATTATTATTTCTTGTTGGCAAGATTAGTCACTAGAGGGTTTTTTTTTTTTACTACAGCAAACTACTGCAATTAAACACTTGTTTATTTTTTAAATGTAACAGTAGTGAAAATAGTAGCATTAGCATTTCTGCTGTCTCCAGTGCCATTTAAGATTTAGTATACAAGCAGCAGAGCCTTATGTAAACTTTTTGGAGACTGAAGGATCCTCTCTCTTTATGCAATCCTACCATGTTTTATAATTAATACAGTTCTGGTGCATTTGCCATGGACAACTAAAAGAGGAATAGCAGAGCAAGGAAGCAAGATTTAAATCTGTGCAAGCGTTTCATGTGTGATGTGTGTTATATTCATATTCTCACACAAAGGAGAATTATCTATACCATCCTCCTAAAATTAATCTCAGTAAATGAATCTCTAGTATAAGCAAGGTTGGTAGGATTGCCTCTTGGTAAGACTGGCAGACCACCCCATTAGGAGAAGCTATTTTTAGGTGTTTGTAAATTTACCAAATTCTAAACACGTGGCTCAGTAATATCTGAGAAGTTACTTGCCTCATAGTGTACTTTTCCCAAAAACATGTTCTGTTATTTCCCAATACTTAGCTGTGGAAATTGTGCTGCTAACATTAAGAGTGTGATGACCTTCTTTTTGAAGAGTCATCCCTTCTCTACCACTGCAGGCTCCATTTTTTTTTTTTGGAGCAGAGGTTTGAATAACAAGGTCAGCAGGTGGGCAGTGGATGGTGCAGGGTATGGTGGCCTTTGTCAACAGCGGTGCTCAAATGCCATCCTGTCCCTCCGCAGGTCAGCTGAGAGCGCTTCCCTGCCACTGGGGCTGCACATGTGCTTTACCTACCACGTGCCTTGGTCAGAGCAAGACAAGGACCAGTCTTCCCCTATCTCCATTCCCAGAAGAGCTGCTTTTGAGCTAGACTAGATGGTGGCAGACCAGCACCCTGAGGGGCTGCTGCAGGGCACAGCGCTTATTCAGTGCTTACTGCTAACCCTCCTGAGGCTGAGAACAGTAAAAGGAGCTGTTTTTAAAAGCCTGTGCAGAAGAGCTGAACCTAGAGAGGATTAGGAAGGCGGGGAGACTGGGCCTGGAGATCGGCAATGTCGAGGAGGAGGGAAACTGAGAGTAAGGTTGGTACAAGAGCGAGGGATTTATCTTTATGGGTTATTGTAGACAAAGGCAAGCAAGCTCGGTGTTAAAAGCGGGTGGGATGTAAGCCAGCTCTGATCCAAAAGCTGCCTGACTGCATTAGCACGGTGCTAAGCCCAAGCTAATATATCCGGCTTCTCACCAGGGCTTATTAGCTCGGGCTCAATGCCACGCTAACATAGTCACAGGACTTCCAGTTGGCTGGACACCATGTCTGCTCAAAGTGTGAGCTGAGCACACTGCCACATGTCCCCTACCCCAGCCCTGAGCGGGCCTTGGAGCCCGAGCTCGGGCAGTGGCCGAATGCCACAGAGGGACAAGGTGGACTGGGAGCTGGGTGGCAGAGAGGCTGGAGCAAGGATGATGCTGGGCCCAGTGGAGATGTGGTGCACTTCACCTGCCTGGCTTCCATGTTCTTCAGCTGATGAGGTTTCCAGAGAAGCACCAGGAGATCTCTGAAGGCCAGAATACACCATGCTGCTGAGCAGATTGTGGAGGCCGAGCCAGCTAGTCAGTGGGAAGAGGGAATGTGGGGATGGAGAGTATGGTGTGTTCTGGGTCAGAAGACGTGCGGCTCAGATGAGCAACCAGGAGGAAGCAGGAGGGACTGAAACCGGCTTGATAAGAAGACTCCCACAAGGAGTCTGGGTGTGGGGAAAGGAAAGTGGGAGTGACTGGAAAGGGAAACTAAGAGAGGTGTCAGGAAGGACAAGACGAGGACTTGTTGGGCAAGGAGACAGATGAGGAGTCTGAGCTGAGGAGGCTGAAGAAGGGCTGAGACAGGAAGAGATGGAAGGAGGAGCAAGCTCCTCACCAATCTGGGACTGGAGCCAAGATTCCTCGGCCGAGTCCTTCCTCTGCTTCCAGCAAATCACCTGGCAAAATCCCCTGGCAGAAGTGCCCCAACCCTTCGAGCGCTCATGCTGACCCTGACAACAACATATGGTTGCTTCAAGCCAGGGTTGCTAGCTCTGCTGGCAGAGAGCTCTGTGGCACACAAGAATATCCTAGTCCTGCTGATGATCTGTGTGGGTGTTGGTGTGATGCCAGGTCATAGGATTTCTCTTTTTTCTGTTTGCAATTTTAAAAATCGGGAAACAAGAACTGTTTAAGAACATTACTAAAACTGCAAACTCAAGTACTGCAGAGTATAGGTTGTTTGCCTAACCTCAATTTGATCCTCTTATGCATTATGATACAGTCTTTAATTACTCATTTAATTACTGTTTTTTCTGCTGGTTACTTGCCTCATTCATGCATCAGAGGAGCTTGCTAGGGGAGATGAATTGAGGTGGTGTAATAAAATGTTGTCTTTAAGACACCTTCCCCCCCATCACACTTGCTGTAGTGTAAGAAAGTAAAATTGGAATTGCAGGGAAAAGGTGGTGTTCTGTCTAGGGCAAGTGACTTCCGTTTTGTGGAACTAGATGCTATTTCTGCCCATGATTCTGAATAAAATTCATGTCAGTTCTTTTTTTTTTTTTTTTCAGAAGGTCATTAATTTAGTCATTTTTTTTCAGCGCCTCATTTAAAACCTTGCAAAATGCAAGGCCATCACAGATACCAGTAAGAGAATGTCTTGAACATATATAGTAACATAAAATGCTGAGTACACTGGCTTCTCTGCATCCCAAAATTAATGTATACTTTTGATGTTAATGTCATTGTGTCTCCACTGTCCTTCTGCAGAGTGAGAATAATAGTAGTAATACCCCCATCAGCATATGGGGAGGTATTGTGAAAATGAGATTAGTCATTATTTGATATTTGTGAGGCATTCAGGCACTGTGATTGTGATGAGCAAAGTGGAAAAATACAAGACAAAACTGGTCAATGTGTCTTCCATTTGAACAGCCTAAGCTAAAAGTAAGGCGTTGAAAGAACGGTAAGGCATGGAGAATGAAGAGGAAAAAAAAATAAAGGAAGAATATGATACTTTATATGCTAAGAGTGCAGAATTATGTTCTTTCCTGGTATTTTCTAAAATTTGTGTGCCCAATTTTGTACCATAATCATTTAATTTTGGAGCACTTCTCTTACTGCAGAGTGTGGTGTTGTGTGTGCTGCTGTTGTCATGCAAATCTGATGGTCCACTGTGGGTTTTTATAGAAATTTGACTCATCTGCAAGGAAGGAAGGATGAAGAAGCAGAAGAGTGAACTTTTGGAAGATGAAACTCTCCTTTCCCTGTGTTTGAGCAATCTGCCCTCTTATGAAACCTTTTGAAATCTCATTTGCTGATGTCTTCCTGACCCCCAAATTTATTCTTGTGCAAATGTTTACACCCAGTAGAGATGAAATCAGTAAACTGAGAGAACTTATCTGGCTTATCAGAAACTGTAGGATTCCAAAAATACACTAGCAACACTAGATCTTTTGTGGAGTTTTGTTTTTTGTGTGTGTGTGTGTGTGGTGTTTTATTTTTTTTTTCAGTTGTTTCTGCAGATAGTTGACAGATGGTATTGCAAATCAGGTTTTATGTATCTGAAGGAGCAGAATATTTTTTCAGTTCAAATGAAGCTGAGTTCATGCAAATACCAAGTTCGTTTTATTTTCTGGCCTTCTCTTCTGCTCACTAGTTTTCTTTGAGATTATGTTTTTGATATGTTTACTGATTGATGTGGGCAGTTTTAATTACACTTGTTTGAGTCTGAAGATTGTGATTAATATATGTATTATTGCAAACTGCATTTTCTAGTTTTGCTCAGGTGTACAGTTAACATGATGTTTCTGTTCTCAGAGGGCATAAGCAGAAGAAGAACTAGAGACAACTTGGAAGTAGGTCTCAGTGCAAACACGGATCTTTTCCAGTTGAATACAGCTTGTGTGTAAAGTTTCTCCATGGGTTGGACTTGCATCTCAGTGAAATCAAACAAGGCTTTTTCCCACTGATTGCCCTTTCCATCAGTTTTCCTTTTTCAGTGCCTTTTTCCTGATGATCCAGACACTAGATTCCTCTGCTTTCATTACTGAATGAAAGGGTACAGAAAAAAAAATCAGAATGTTTTTTGAGACCGTGGCCTCCCATATCATGTCATTAGGCAATAGGTAGGGAAATGAACAGTTACAACCCATGGATTCATGGACATATATAAAGCCAGAAGATGCGTTTAAACTTCATTTTACATCTTAGATTTTTAGGGTCACTAAATAATTCAAAAAAGAGAAATGTCTTTAGAAAGAATATGGAACATATGAAAAGGAGGGAACAGCGCTCTAGTAACTTAGTGAAAACCAAAATAGTCTTGCTCGTCCCAAAGTGACATTTTTGAGTTTTTGCTGTTCAAAGTTTTGGCGTTGCATGCAAAATTAAAGGCGTTGTTGAGCACTCATTATCTGTATGATAAAAGCGGGAAAATAGGTGCAAAATGGGTCTTGTGCAAGGTTGTAATTTACCTTTATTTCAGACTGGCTTACACATCTTAATACATTATGACAATCAGAATTATCAAGCCACCAGGCGGAGAGGAGTTTGTTCTCTTAATTGCTCTTGTTAAGCCTAATTACAGAACGGGGTGGAGTGGCTGCGAAGGGGAGGGAGGACTCTGGCAGCGAGAGGAAATCCTAAAATCCCCGCGGGCCGGCCGGGTGGCGGGCAGTGCCGAGCAGCGCAGCGCGTGCGGGTGGGCGCGCGCGGTGCCAGCGCCGGGAGCCCATGGAGCGCGCTCCCTGTGGACTAAAAGCCTGCGATGCGTGAGCCGGGGAGCCCCTTCGGCGCGGACACATGAAGGTACAGCGCCGGTCAGCAGGGAAACGCGATGCCTTTTCCTTTACGGGCTGGATTTATGAATTTAGCGGTTTGCTTCGTTTTGTTTTGTTTTTTTTGCATGTTTGTTGTTAACCTGCTAGTGTTGTGGGCAGATGGGTTTGTGGGTGCACCCTTTGGCATTCTTGGAACAAGACCTGCTTGCGCACGGCTGTGGGTCCATCTCCCAAATTCCGTTTGGGCAGCTTTCCTCCATCCTTGACTGCTTTCTTGGTGCGACCCCCAGGTCGCATCACTCCTTTAGGCTTTGACATGCCAAACACGCATCCACAGAGCCCTCCTGCCCCGTGTTATCCCACGTTGTCTGTGTGCCCCACATTGCATGGCTGGCGACAGACGAGGGCCATGGGCGAGCCCCTGGACAGCAGCTTCCGTGGAGGGAGCGAGCGAAACGCGGGGCGGACGGTTATATAACAAATCTGCACCCTTCTCCGGGATATGTCACCCGACTTGTTTGCTGCCAGGGTGGTTTTTATTGTTTGGGCTACTGGGTGGAGGGAGGAGGCTGGAACGGCAGAGGAGTCACACTTTAGTTTGGTTTAATTACAATGTGTGCTTTTAATAAAACCTTTTAGAGCCCCGAACGAAATGGCATCGCAATAGCGTGCTGGAAGAAAAATGCTACTGCTGTGGCAGCTGACAGCTGAGTGCTCGGGTGGCTAGTGCGGGGCTGGGGCTCGCAAGCCCTTTCTGCACAGGCTGCAGATACCACTGGGGAAATGTGTTTACTTTTTCCTTGGTATTTATACTAGTTAATGTGTCGCGCTAGATAAATCTACTTCCTGAGTCCATCTTTCAGCTCGCTCCCTTCTCTCCCGATTGACAAATGGTTTGAGTTTGACACCGTTTTATCAGTTGAGCCCCTGCTGGGTGCTGCATGCCTGCTTGTTTTTGCTTTATCATGAAAAGTGAATTATCTGCAATATTTTGTTACCATCCAGCTAGCAGTTGGCAGGCTTTTCATATGGGAGCTGATTTAGATTTCAGCAAGGGGAGGCTGTTGTCTTTCTTTGCAAAGCCCTGTTGTTGCTCTCCAGGAAAACAAAAGATCCCGGAGCTTTCTGCACCACAATCTGCCGCTGTCCCACTTTCAAGGAGGTGTTTTGTTTGTTGCGGCGGCTCCCTATCTTAAAATGATAAATTGAGCGGACATGTGCAGTGTTTTAAACCTCTGTCTCGGGGGCTTTGCCTCACTTAGGATAAAATACTCACGTATTTTGTGGTAGCCTCTGGAGCGATTTAAACTTTGTTTAAAGATTAGAAGCAAAAGGGAAAGCATCAGCATCTCTAACACTGGTAGTTTGATGAGGAATAGCCATCAGGAGAAGGACTTAACTCAAGTGGGTTTCAAATGCATTAGGGCTTCATTAGTATTAATAGCAGAATAGACATTTCCTTCATTCATTTGCTGCGTCCAATGCCTTTTTTTTTTTTTTTTTTAAGAGCAACCTGGAGTGCAGTTTTAACACTTATTCGGGTTAATACAAGGATGATAAGCTAAAGTTAAACAGAAGGAGACCCCTGAGTGTGTGAGGTCGGTCTCTAGGAGTCCTGGAATTTGTTCCTGTGCTTTACAGAAAGATTGTGGTAAACCCTTGGGTGAGGCTTTCGGGGCAGCTTGCAAAGAGGGTCCGCTACATACAGTCATAAGCAGAAAAATTTGTTGAGAGAGCCCAGTTCTGTGAGGGTGACTAAGAGGTCACTATCCCAGTGGCTTTGCAAAGGTTGTGAATTTAAGATGGATAAAAGGGTGCCATGTTCATATATTCAGGGTAAAGAAAAAAAACCCAAACCATTTTTCAGTCTCTCAAAAGCTCATGAGATTGGCTGAAAAATTCATTCTGAATAATATTTAGATCCAAGGTAATTAATATTTACTTTCTGTCTTGTGAGTCTCATGAGGTGCGTTTTCAGGCTTGTGCTCCGTCACCAGTAGTCTCTTAAGCGGGGAAAAAAAAAGGCTGGAAATTTGAGGAAAACACCAAAATTCTTTGAGACACCAAATAAAACCAAGACTATTGTTAAGACTACGAGTGAACGTGTAATTACGATGACCATTTTTCAGTGTCCTGCATAGCACTTCACAATTCCACCCAGTGAGTCCTTTAACTAGCAGAAATTGTTGGTGTAAAGCAAGGTGGGGTAGAGAATAACTACATTTCCTACAGAAAGCAAAGAGCTGCGGCCCATAAAACGTCAAAAGAATGATATAAATCCATGCAAAATGTTTAGTCCGGCACAGAGAGCACAACTAGGGAAGCAGCAGATAAAACTCCAGGAGTGCCCATGAGTTTGGCAGCTCTTATTGATAGGGCAATTTGAATCGCCAGCATGCGTCTGCTCTACTTGTTGAGCCTAATGAAAAGTACAGTTTAATCACTGGTGTGCCAAATTGAGCATGATTAGCTGTTATTGCAGATTAGTGCATTGTCTGGGGCTCCCGAATTATTGATCCGGGTGCTGCGCTCTGATGTTTTCTGTGCCCTCTACTGTAACCTCTTCTTAATGCCTAGGGGAGGGAAGCAGGAAAGGAGAGAAGGAGGAAAGAAGTCCAGATGGGAAGAAAACAGGTCCTGAAAAGACCACATAGGAACTAGGTCAGGTACTGTGGAGATTAAAGAAGCATGCTTCATCCCTGGACTCAGGAGGCAGGGACAAGTAGCATACAATTACGAGGAATTAGAACGGCAACAAGTAGTGCAGATTTATCAGCTTTAATTGTCTATTGTCAGGACAGAGCCCTTCTTGTAGATCAGGCGCTGCCAATGCTTTAATACCTCTAATGGACTCTCTATTGTGGGATTATCTCTCCTAAGGACAATGTCTTTCTTTAAAACTAGTTGTTTGGGGAGACCAGGAGGAAAAAAAAAGAAAAAAAAAAAGTAGCTTCAGACTTTTTTTTTTCGTTTTTTTTTTTCTCTTTGATTTGTCACATTCTGCAGGAAGTAGCTGAGAGCCCAGTGTTGCTCTCCTGTCAGCAGTAGTTCCTTCAGGGGAACTGATAGATACCTATTGAACATTAACCCTCCTTGCTCCACCTTCCCCAACAAGCTCCTCGAGAAACAATAGCTGGTTGATAAAGAGCAGATAAGCAAGGACACAGAGCTTAGGAATCTCTCTGCTATCTTTATTCTAAAAGCTTTCCTGGGTTTTGCAAAGTAAACATTACAACATTTAAAGAAGGATAAGGTGTCAACTATTTAATGAGAAGTTGTGTTTAATAGCAGAGGAATGCTTCCTCCCTCCCCCATCCAACACACAGGTATGAAAAGACTGTTATTTCACCACCGTGGGGTAGAAAAGGTGGAGAAATGACAACTGTACTCTCTAAAGCTTAAAAAGGGCTCGTCCAACCCACCTTCGCTCAAATTCCCTAATGGGCTCTAAACATCTATTCACTCTTTCGAGTCCTTTGGTCCTAGACACATGGTGGTGACAGTGCTGGATCTGTGATAATCTGGGGATAAATATATTATTTTTTGCCATACATACATTTTACCATGGTACATAGCTGCTGGTTTTATTTCGTTTTGACAGTCTGTTTTGAAATGTGCTCCATGGCCGGTTCTTTTTCTGAAAAAAAAGAAAAAAAAAAAGTGGCAAGGTTCCACTAAAAGTGGATCTCACCCTCTTTTTGAGGTGTTCAACTCTACAGAATTGGGCAGTCTGGAAAGAATGTGAAACAAGAACTGGATTGTGCAGGAAAAATGCCTAATGATCCTCTGTGGTTCAAATTGCTACTACTTTCCAGGCAAGTTGAGGGAAGGATGCCCCCAAAGGGTCGTGATTGCCAAGCTGGAAAGAGACATGAAAGCTGAAATCATGCAACCAAATCTGAGCGACCTTGTTATTGAGATTGTTGTGAAGTGCTTCCAGGGTGGACATATTTCAAATATTGATAGGAAGCATTCATCAATCATATTGATTCCTCCAATATATGCAGTACTGGCCAGCCTCCCCCTACAATAATTTGGAGATCAGGCCATTTTAAAGAAAAGTCCTCCATCCCCTTTTTTTTTTTTCCCATGCTTCTGCTCTGTCACCAGTAGAGTCAGGAAGTGGCTGGAACTGGCTGGCCTGTTTTAAATCCTTTTTCCCCAACTCAGTCATTATGGACAGAATATTGGAAATATATTGGAAACCCCATGTCTGCGCAAAGTAATAGCAGATTTCTGAGCTCAGGTTCTCCTGGCCAGGTTAAATTTGGTTTGGTAGAAGCTTGTAAAGGCAATAGGAGCCGTGCTGTACTGGCTACTGGCTATCGCTCCTGCCTTCCCAAGATCACTGTCGCTCAGGATTGCGATAGGAAGGCTGATGCTAAGCAAAAGGGGAACATCTGTGGTCTTCATCATGAGGCGTTTTGCTTCTCATAAGGGGGAGGGAGACGGCATTTAGTCATTTTCCTCTCCCATGCCCTGCTGCCTGTTGCCTTCTCCCACTCTGAAATCAAAGAAACGCAATGACGAAGCCTCTTCTACTGCTTCTTTCTCAATACCTTCACCCCACTTGCTTCCTGGAAAATGAGAGCAAGTGGCTTTAAGACTCCTTCTTCTCAGCTGCATTCGCACCAAAGAGAAGCCCAACTTCTCACAGTGTGCTCTTGCCCTACACTGAGTAGGAGGTGTCTGATAGAGGGCTCGGGCAGCCTCAGCTCTTTTCCTCAAGCTCAAGCCTCAGTAAGAGGAAATGGCTGAAGCTTAGTTCTTGCTTCTGTGTGCTGCAAGAACTTTTTTTTTTTTCCCATTGCAGGAGGGTTGTTTTGGCTTATTCATAAGTCATCTGAACATTTTAATAAGCCCTAGTAGGAAATAAAAGGGAATATGATATTTTAGTTCTACTATTTTTTTTCTCCTTTTAAGGGAAATACTTCTTAGAGGATAAAAGGACACTGAAATCAAAAGAGACATTCAAACTTACACTAGGCAGTAGCTGAAAATGCAACCAATAGATCTACTCCTGGTATTGCACAGCAGAGCAAAAATAAATATAAAGGCACTTGGAAGTGCTGCAAGGCAATGACCAGGGTGCTCTGTAATTAAAGGCAGTCCCTGAAAGCTGCGTGTATTAATTCAAAAGCCTGCTGGCTACAACATACATCACCTCAAGTGTCCTTGCAAAAAACCTTCATGTAGATTCAAGTGTAATTTTAATTTCTCTCCTTATAGGCAATATCATACTGAAGCAGTCTAGGGCATACAAAGCCTCTGAGATCATATCTGAAGCCTACAGGCTGTGTTTTGCAAAGGTCATGACAGTATGTGAGAAGAAAGCTGTAACTTTTACTGTCACAAAGTCGCTGCCGTGTGCTGGATCTCTCTCCTTCCCTTGAACCTTTCAGTGGCCACGTTTTCAAAAAAATGTGGCCTCAGAAGCACTTGAAAGAAGCCCTTCTCTGAGTTTTGTTTCTAAGCTGGCTTTTAAAAGCTGTGCAGTCATGCAACCGCATCGTGTACCTTCTCCGAGCAGTGACCACAACTGGTCCCCAAATGTTTACCAGCACAAGGATGCCTACACGCAGGAAGTGGGAAATGGGGGTGGGTCTCGTAGTTACTCTTGATGTGGTCAATCCGCCACTGACCTTGTTTGGGTAAGGGGAAGGGGAGGATGTGAAAATGAGACTGCGCTTTAATCTCTTGTGTGCATTTTATCTCCCCTCCAACTTTCTAAAGAAGTTTCATCTTTAAGAGCCAGCTCCCTTCCCTCCTTCTTCCCCTTACGGCTGCAGCTCTCCCAGGCACTGGGGAAGCAGCAGCAGCAGCAGCAGCTGAGTTGCCTTGGCTTGTTGTTGGGCTGAAGCGGTGATAGCATCAAAGGAAATGGATGGGGATTTCTGAGATCAGAGCTGTTAGGGCCATTCATGATTTGTTACCGGGCTGAAAGCGGCTGCAGGGAAGAACTGCCTAAGAAATGCTGATTAATAAGGTAATTGAGGTTTACTATGAGTGAGAAGGAAAAAATGAAAATATGACTAAAAATGTTCTTTCTGAAATGAACAACATTTTGAGATTGTACATTCCAGACAATAGCAGCTACTGCTATGAAAGATTTCTATAAAAGAGCAGAAAACTGCTAGCTGAATAGGGCGTCTTTTAGTGTTTCTCTATTAGGGAGGAAGGTCAGAAGGTCAGTCTATATATTTTTCTAATGGCAGCACTTCCTTTATGATTCTTACTTTAATTTACGGATTCTTAACAATTTCTTTCTGTCTCTTCTTCTGAATAAACCTACTTTTGTTCCAGGTTAGACAGCGTTAGGCTATACCCACATGCTGGTAAAATCCCATCTCTTAATTCTGCACTCAGACTTTGCTCAGCTTCACTGGGACACTTGGAGCTAATTCCATGGGAGTTTCTCACAGGCTGCATCCACCTCCCCTCGCTCTCCAGAGGGATCTGCACTCACCAGGAGTACTGGGCATCCTTCGCCATCCTGGCAAGTGCGTCGCTGGAGCTGATCCCATCTAATCTCTGCCTCCTCTTCTTCTCCAGCTGCGCAGCATTAAACAGCATTCCCAGCGCCTTGAAGGGTGCCTTTACTTTGCCTGTTTTCCTTCATGGTGAGGAGAGCAGCCCCTGAAGTAAGCACATCAGCTCTGTGTGTGTGTGTGCGTGTGCGTGTCTTTTTTTTTTTTTTTCAAGCTAACAGGGAAGTGAAAAGCTCTGAAACAGCTGCCTCTCAAAGTGAGACTATTTTTTGGTAAAATAATCACCTTCAGTATGACTACATTGTTTTTCTGTTCTATGTGGGGTGACTCAGCATCAGTTAATTAACTCAATCAAGTAGGCCGGATTTCTCTCCTCTAATGAATGGTTCTTCCGACTTCAGAGCCTTCCTAGACCTCGTTTTGGACGTGCTTTGGTTCTGCCCCGTCCGTCCAATTACATTTCCCTCCTGCGGCCCGGTGCTCCGGCCACCTCTCCTGCGGGATCACGCGGTGGTGGGAGTTAAGCTGGGACACTCGCTCGCAGCTCTTGCCCTACTTTCTATGTCTGCTGCCATGAGCCCTCGGGCGCTCGAGCCTGCGGAAGGTCTTTACACAGATATGCTATTCTCGGCGAGGCAGACCTAAAACGGCAAGTAATCCTCCTGCTCATCGGCCTCTTGATCAGAGGGAGGAGCAGCAGGTTAAGGGAAAGGGAGGTGTGTGCAGCCGCCAGGCGGAGGGACAGGCAGGCGTCCAATTTCGCAAAACCTGCCATGAGCCCTCGGGCGCTCGAGCCTGCGGAAGGTCTTTACACAGATATGCTATTCTCGGCGAGGCAGACCTAAAACGGCAAGTAATCCTCCTGCTCATCGGCCTCTTGATCAGAGGGAGGAGCAGCAGGTTAAGGGAAAGGGAGGTGTGTGCAGCCGCCAGGCGGAGGGACAGGCAGGCGTCCAATTTCGCAAAACCTGCCCTTTTTTCCCTTTTTTTTTTTTTTTTTTTTTTTTTTTTTTCTCCCCCCCCCCCCTTCCTTCTTTCCTTTA
>NW_010580969.1:22822-34149 GCF_000705375.1 Tinamus guttatus | reverse complement strand
ATTGTAAGAATACTACTTGTCACTTGTATAATGAAACCGTGTCACTTGTGTAGTGAAACTGGAGGCATTGGGAAGCAGAGGTCCACTGCGTGCTACCATCCATAAATCACACACTGTGGTTTAAAAATCTGCCTCTCATTTCGTTGCTCTTGTAGATGCCTCCCAAAAATACACTCAAACAACACTTGCCCTTGTGGAAGATACTACACAGTTATTTTTTGCAACAATTAACTAAAAACTATGGCTTTGATGCCATCTAGTATTTCTTCCTTTAGCTATTCTCTAAGTGGAAAAAAAAAGCAAAACACAAAAAAAAGAAAAAAGAAAATGAACTCCCTCAACCTATTAAGCAACTGTTTCATTTTAGGATTCAGAAGTTGGGTAGATGCCCGGATGTGGAAGGGCAGGTGATTATGGAAAGGCCTGCCAAGACATTTTCTCCTTGGAGGCAGATTGGGGCATAAAACAACTAAAGAATATATGTGCCAGACATAAGAGCAAAGTGTCACAGCTCTCATATGGTTAATGCATTCTAACATAAAATGATACATCCAAAATTTGAGAAAGTGAGACTTCCCTATGCAAGAAGATTCAATTAACAGACAGTCCAAGAGAAATAATTTATACCCCACTGAGAAATAAAGTGTTTTTTTTTTCCTCTAAAACAAAACGACCGCTTTTTGGATGTACGTTTATTCCTGGTAAATTAGCAGAAATGTTATAGAGAATTATTAACAAGATGGCCAATCTGTTCTTTAGATGATGATTCTAGTTCTGTGTAGCACTGAGAACATCTGTCCAGCTCAGTGCAGTCACTGCAGCCTGTTAGTGCCCTGTGAATAACTACAAAGCAATAGAAGAGTTGTACCCTGGCAGAGAGCACTAGGCTGTGTGGCTGTAGTGAAAGCCCTGGGGAATCTTTCTTGTGGTGTTTGAATTACTGCTTCTGTTAAACTGATACTCTACTCCTCTACATTTCATGAGAGATTTTGTGTATAACTAATCTTAGTTGATCCCGTTATTGGATAATAAATGCAGATGAAGGAAACGTGCCAGAAGCTGCATTTTCAAAAACATCATCACATGCTGTGGTTTCCGGTTTTGTCCCTAATGACTCTGGCCATAAAGCCAGGGCTTTCAGAAGAGCGAAGACTTGGCCCATTTGCTTTTTGAAAAGCAGTCATGCATTTGCGTTTTCTGTCTTTGGTTTTTGTTCTAGGACCTGTTCTGTTTGGAAAAAAATAGCACTGGTTAGAGAATACAAGATTTTCTTAGAGTACAGAAAGAAGTACTCAGAGTACTAAAAGAAGGCACAGAGCTGCAGCCTTTACAATCCTCTGTGTATTCATAATACTTGCTGTAGCAACACAATGGCTGTAAGATCAAGATAAGACCCTGAAGACTTTGCTTCATTCTTTTTCATTAAGAAAAACTGTTTGAGATGCTCAATGCATTGAGATGTTCTAGTATACGTCAGAAAATAATCACTGGAAAAATTCAGAGTTTATCTGGAAGTGGTTAAAGATAACTCAGAACAAAGTTTTCTTATTCTGGAATTGCTGTCCTATTGCTGTCGTTCAGGACATGTTGTAGAATGGCTTTTCTGTGATAACCCTCATTTGGAGACTAACCCATCAGCAAACCCGTTAATATATTCTTTCATATCATTGACTAAAAACAGAGATGATAACATGCAGAGCTGTTGCCGAGTCCTTATCATATCTGTGAGTCTGTCATCAAGATCAAGGCAAAATATGAGAGGAGATGCCTACAGATTGTGAGTGAGGTCAAGCATTATCAAAAAGATTCTGTCCTTCACAGGCACAGTGACATATATGCCCCTATAGTTAAAGCTTTTCAATTCAAACTCCCACTCCAGAAACAGTGTAATTTCTTTTTCTGTTCTTTCTTTATTGACTAATTTTTACTCTTTACCTGAAATCACTGTTTATATCATTGAGTGGCTTATCATCACGAACACCTGTGTGAGAACTGAAGGTGATAAGGATATTTCAATACATCACTGTTTCCTATTAGCAAGGTGTGAGCTTAAATAGGAGTCATTATCTATCTCCTATTTAAGTAAGATAAGGGAATTATAAAATGGGGTGTGTTTTACCTATGGTCAATATGTAAAATCCCACCTCAAGAGATAAACATTTGAAAACTATATTAAATGTAAAAAAAACACCTCAAAAATATTCACTCAGGGATTCTATCATTCACTTGTATTCCAGGGCAAATCTTTTTGTTTGTTATTTTTTTTTTCTGTAATACTCCTTAATGGCCTTGTCCCTGTGAGGTATTCAGTTACATTGCATCTCTTGTGACCATGTTTGGCTGCTTCTGCTTTTTATACTGGATTGATGCCTGCAATGGTGCACGGCAGAAAAAAAAAAAAAAAAAAAAAAACACACACAAGGAGAATCCTAAATCTAAGGGAGTGGTTTTGGCCAAACACCTCCTGAGGGGCTTGTGCGGAGCTAAAATGAGGGGTCATCCTTGTAAGTTTGCTGCCGAGAGAGCCGAAACAGGATTTGTCCTTTGAAAATGCTCATTTTAGAGAATGTCTTTCCCTGAGCATAATACAACTAAGAGGAGAGGTGTCCTCTGGAGATAGCACTGGGCTGGAATCCGGATACCTGTTGTGAATTTTTACAGCCTCTGCTGGCTGTAGGTATGAAGTGCCTCTGTAGTGCTGAGTTCAGTATCTCCACACTTCTGAGAATCTGATGCCTTGTTTTTTGAGCTTCTTGCTAAAATACTAATGCCAGTATTATAACCTCTCTTGCATATTTAGACTAGAAGCTAGCTAGGCTCTGTGGATGTTACTGAAACTATATAAGACCAATCTACTCCACTTGAAATGGTGCAGCTGGGTGCCTGTAATGTAACCTCAACACAAACAGCTCACGTACATTACATGTACAGAAACATTGCTGTCTAACCCTAGGCATTTTTCTCCATCTATATTTTTTATGTAAATAAGTAGCCTGGCTTTTAGACCTTTTGAACAGCTGGAGCTTCTTACTACTCTCTAAAGAGTTAGTTCTGTGAAATTTAACTTTCTAGAAACTTGTC
The DNA here is from genome assembly GCF_000705375.1 of Tinamus guttatus. The sequence goes on along the minus strand of NW_010580969.1, from coordinate 31,068 downwards.
AAAAAAGTGTTTTGCCCCTGCCTAGGAGACAAGGCTCCTCCATGACTCAATGTAGACCTACTTCTGGCCTGCTATCCCATTATTAGATATGCTAGTAAGGCCTTGCCAGCCTTGTTTTGCAGCAGGCACAGTTTCTCATTGTAAACAGGCTTTTTGACAGAGAATATATGGCAGTCATATTTCTTGTGACACAAGGAGACTTTTTTTTTCTGGCTCTGAGATCCTGATTCTGCTTTGCTTCGGAGCCCCATGTTGAGGAGGTTCTGATGCTCTGCTGCTTTTCAGGGTACTGCTCATAACCCACTGAGTTTCCAGGGTGAGCCATGGTTTTCTGATATCAAAGCGGATAAATCTACCTGGTTGAGCTCAACCCTCTCTGCCTACAGGCTTCAGAGCCTTGTCAAGCAGCCGTCCTTTTAGCAGCTGGTTTCTGTATGAAGGGACTTACCCGTTGCTTCCCCCGAACAGAAAAGAGCAGACTTTGCAAGCTCACTGGCTTAACGAGGTCTGCAAGCCATCTTCGAATCCAAAACTCCCATGATGGCAACTGTTAGCACTTTTCAACACGGCAGTCTCTACATGGGGTATCACTTTAAAGAGTGCTTAAGTGAAGGTCAATAAGATCTAGGTATTTAAAATAAATAAATTAATAAAACCCTGTGCCCATAATTAACGGATGTTTGTGGTCCTGCAATAAGCAAAACTATTTTAACAATGTTTTGGTAAAAACCAAAGGCTGAAGGAACCTCTTGCTTAAAAAGCAGCATAACCATGCAGCCTGATGGCAAGGACTCCCTCCTGGAGGAAAGGCATCACCTGAGTTCAGGGAGCATTTAATCACCTAGATGAAATGGAACGGCACCAGCAGGAGGGTCCCTGGGAGCCCTTGCACTCTGCTGCTCTAAAAGGCACATCGTGGGCATTCCCTGCAGCATGGGGAGCAGCGTCCCCTAGCCCAGGAGGGAACAGGGCTGCTCCAGCCACCTTGAGAAGCTGGAGGAACTGTCTCCTGAGCCAAGGCTACCAAGAAGAAAGGTGGGGGGGAGCACAGCACTGCTTCTTGCTCTGTGAAATCTGGCCTTTTCATTTCCTTTGCTTTTACTACATGTGTCCAAAAATGAAGTGTTTCATTTTGGGGGTCAGAAGGAGCTTTTCAGTGCAAAATGACATTTTCCAGTTTTTCACTTCATGTAAAAACTGAGCGGAGGGGAGGAGTTACTTCAGTTTAATCCAAACTTCCAAAAGCTTTCCCATTCAGCAGTGAAACCGAAAATAAATACAATTATTCCTGCAGCCATACACACTTCACACACGGTAGCTGTGACTTACAATGTAATACATACTCAATGTAATACACATATTACATTTTAAGTCATTCATTTACACAATGACATAGGAAAGTTTTCAGCAAGATGATGAAAACTTTCACATGATTCAGGGCTTGGATTTGTAAGCACAGATGATGGGCATAGATGATAGAAATTGAGTATTTGTTCCACTTAGATTTATTTGAGTTCATTCTCCTGCTAAAGCCTGCAACTTGCGCATTAGGTCTGATTGTTGCTTGCTTTATAACAACCCTGTGTGGGTTGGAATGAAAGCTTTCCGCATAAGCCTCAGCTCTGATGACTTGCCCTGACCCAAGTATTAGACTGCTTTCCACTGCAGGCAGAAGAGTTATTGTGGTGTAAAATGAAAGAAGAATCTGTCCTCAGGTAGAGTAAATGAAACAAAATTTATCGCAACAAAAACAGTAGAGGCTAACTGGATATCTCATTTATCCTGCTAAATGTAAATGAAAATCATATGTAAAATATTATTAATAAAACAGCTGGCACCTTGGTTATTTTAAGCCTGGACTCTGCCAAATGCAAATACAATAAATAATTTTAGAGAGAGAGCTGAGTAGGCTAGTCCAAAAACTGTTTTTATATTTTTTTACAGAGATGCCAAGACTGTTTGATCAGCATGGGAGAGCAATTTGTTGACTCACGAACCTAGCTCTCTCTGATTACTGCTTACATAGCACTTTGGAGAGGTTGGCCAAATACCTTCAAGTCAAGTACCTTGTTATTATGAACATGAGTGCCAATAACAAAGAAAAAATAGCCTACATGTCACTGAATAATAAATCATGAAAGCAAATAAATGTTTTTTCTAAGAAATGCTTTCTTTACATTTCATCACGTGCCATGGCTTTACTTATGCTCATGGATGTGATAACGCTTAAAAGAGAATATTCCCCTTTCAGTACCACATCTTGGCACCAATCATCTGAGAGCAACTGCACATTCTGGGATCTGTTTAAAATCAGACAAACAAAGCAGCAATGGAGACTTAGTGGTAAGATCAATTTTTAGCCTAAGTGATGAAGCTCTGTAGGTAAACATAGCTGGCCTTATTCAGTGGTCATAAGCTGCCTCCCTCACATGAGCCTTTGGCATAATTACTCATGAAGAACAGGTATTCATCCTCTTTAAGCACCACATGAATGAGGCCATGGTAAAGCTATGCAAAGAGAATATGTTTCCAATCTGATAAGAAGTCCCTAATAATTGCTGGTATTTTCCATAATATTAGTTTAGGGCTAGAGCCACAAAAAAAGGTTTAGGCATGTAAGCTCTGCCTAACTGCCTCTGCAGGCATTTGTGGCCAAAATGTAGATACTCAAACCCCATTCAGCTACTGCCTAACCCTGGAGGCGTCTGAAGTCTGCAAGTGCCTGCATTTTTGCCAGTAAAATTCCTGAGATGCTCAAAAGAGTGCTCCTGGGCATGCCTGGAACGGCCTCCATTTTTCTTTTCTCTTTTTCCCCCTTCTTTTACTGCGCTCAATAATAGAGACTCAGCTCCTGTTTAACCCCTGATGAAATCCCTGGACAAGAGCTCTGCCAAGCCTCCCTGGAGAAGCCCCTTCCAGCTGCCCTCCGACATCAAAAAAGTTGCACGGCAGATGGAAATAGTGGTTTCACCTCAGTTAACCCCTCACCAGGGGGGCAGGAGACCTGCTGTCGGAGCCTGCCTGGGCAAGAGAGGGGACAGCAAGGAAAACTGCTGCGGCCCAAGGAGAAAGCGGGCAACTGTCATCTTGGTCAGAGCATCATGAGGGCTCCTGTGTGCCCCAGGCTGCGGTGCTGCCTCCCTCCGCACTCTCACTCCAGGGAGCAGCACTTGGTGCTGCGCCAAGCCCAGCGGCGTCAGCAGGGAAGGCCAGGGAGCGCCATGGCCTTGAGTCACTGCCAGGCTGCTGAGGAGAGCACTTGGTTGGAGCCTCAGGGCAGCGGAACTTCTCCCTCTCCTTACACTTCTGGGTCACAAGGCCCTGAACTCTCCCGTGGCACTTCTGGCACTCAGTGGACTCTGTGGAGGCACTCCAATTCCCTAAAAATGCCAGAAATATCTTTTTTTCCCCCCTTTTTTGGCACTTTAACTTTCTGCTAATTTAGTGAGTTACGCTATCATGGATCCAGCGATGCCCAGTTCAGGTGACTTGCATAAAAATAGGCACTGCAAGTACACTTCAGGGTAATGCAAATCATGTAAATGATGGAGGCATTCTCCTCTTTGTGCTTTTCACATTACTGGATGAAACTTTGGAGATTAATAACACAGTAAATGTCAAATATAATGTATAGAAGGAGGAGACCCAGCAAAAGGGAAGTTACCGAAAGTACCAGAGTATGGCTAAGGCTATCAGAAAGAAGGAAGAGAGCACATAAGCCTCTACTTGGCTATATTTCCAGCATATTCCTAGATTTAACACCTTACTGCTTTGGTGTAAGTGGCAACCTCCTGCTACTCCAGGAAAATAACTCAGAGAATCCCAATGAAGTTTTATTTGTATCTTTTCTGTTGGAATTTTAAGTATGAGGCCTCAGTCTAGGCCATGTTTAGCCTTCTTGGATATAGCAGGGCCCTGGCATACTATAGCACACTACACCTGTGTTCAAAAACCTAGCTGATGCAAACACGGAGCTGAGACTGGCTTTTCTCAATGCTCCACGGATGTTTGGATGTGTGCTGTCAAACTCAGGTACATGGGAGCACAACTGACAATCTACTAGCATTTCATCTTTGACCTCAGTAACAAAGCACCAGGAGAAATCCTGTCTTGTCTGCACTTGGCCAAACTGCACACATATTGTGCCTCTTACCCCGCAAAAGAAATACATCATTTTTAAGACTCTTCAGTTTGTGATCCCTTCTACTAAGACTGCAAATTAAGCCAAGATTAAGGTAATCAATTTTTTTTTTCAGACTTAAATGCTGAATAAACTTATTTTGTTCTAGTCCTCAGATATCACAACTTCAGCAGCTAGTGAAGAAGCACATCAGGGCCCTGAGTGCACTAATAGGTCTTAATGACCCAGAGCAGCCTCACCTGGGGCCTCCTAACCTAAGGCACATGGGCTCTACTTAAGCTCAGCCCTGGCCAAGGGGCTCCTGCTTGAGCTTTGCTCGTCTTCTGCTCTGTGGCTCTCTCTGGGATGTACGTCTACATGCTATATGTAGCTTGTCTTTTAGATGGACTTGTCTCATTTTGCTCTTGGCTGGACTGACCATAGCTTGTGTTTTGCTGTGGTAGGAGCTGTTGATGCACCCTGTTACTAGTCCCTGGCTCTGCCTGCTGTGTCCAGGTCCTGTGTGATGGTACCTTTTGCTGTGGGTACTGCATTTTCTGGACTCACCCTTGGCTCTTTGGGAGCAACTGGCCCCTGCTGCTTCCTGACAAACTCTAGTATGCTTTCCACAGCCTATATCTTTTCAAGTAATGTAAATTTAATTGTTTCTGGACAGAGCTCTTCCATGTCAAGCCTCTGCCTAGAGCAAATGTTATAATGGAATTAAAATGCCCCTGGTTGCAATGAGATTTACAATGGTAGTAAGGACATAGCTGGATTTTTTGTCTGTTTCTCTTAAATCTTTCAATAATAATCTAGGTGTTCCACAAACCTTTATTGGAAGACACTTATCAGAAAAGTGATGCCGATACCAAAATAAATGGAAGTTATAGTTAGAAGAGTTTGTCAGAGAGCTCTCATGAAATTTCTTCACATATGTCTCCTCTTTAGTAAGAAGGTCTTCCATTTTATATACACCCGTTAAAACTTATACGCTCAGTTAGGTAGTTGGAGCTCATCCTAAGGTGGACATCCTAATGGCAGGCAAATACTTCACTGGTGCTAGCTAAAGTTTAATCTTCATACAGACTTGCTCATAGGAAGGTTGTTGTGCAGGTGATGTAGCACCTGGCACCTCAAATCTGTACCCACCTGTTTTTGCTTTGTCATTGAATGACATAGCATAGCCAGGCCTCAGCTCTCTATGCATAAATAAATGACATGACACAACAGATGTGCTGCGTAATAAATAGCAGGATAATTAATCTGTATCCTAACTCTTTTCCTAGTCAGTGCTAGATGCAGGACAGCCTAAGTCTATGAACTTGTACAGCACCTGCAAAGGCAGCATCCTGAACACTGGGTGAAGCTTCTCAATACTAAAGTATTGCAAATGGCTATAAAGAAGCGGCCAGTTATATTCTGCAAAGAAACAACCAAAATGCTTCACTGTTCAAGTGACTACTTCCAGATACCACAATCCAGGGGGCATAGTAGTGCCTGGGATGCTTTGCATTTTTTTGTATCTCATCAATTTCATGCATGATATAAACCATAGTTTTTATCAATCAAACAATCAGTTTTAGGATAAATATATACCATTGACAGTTTCTGCCTCTCTATAGCACTTTGAGTTTTAGACATGTATTGTAGATATTCTCCTGTGTTCTTGCTTTCTCCCCTTCCCTTGCTCTGCCCTTTGGTCTGTGAGAAAACGTGTCCTCCTGGTAGTGCCATATTAGAAAGGAGGGGTGAGTGTTTCCTGTCTAGTGAAGCTATCATCAAGTTTCAGTCCAAATAAGGCTGAAAGGGCCTGCAGATTGGGAGACTGCTGGTGAGGCTTGCTCTTTACATTTGTTTTTATAGTGCTATAGTTGCCAATCAGAGAGGCAAGCAAGTCACTGCTTAATCCAATGTAGACTAAACAGCATAGGGACTGGATATGGGAATTTGCTTACAAAGAGATTTCCTGTTCTGTTTGGAGGTCAGTTCTAGCAAAAATAAGTTAGTTGAGGGATTTACTCGGTCCCTGAACATACAAGTGTGGAAATGATAATCCCAGTTTAGCATCTAAAGAAAACGGACATGTTTCTACATAGGGCCTACAGATAGACTTTTTCTGTGTTATGCTCCCATATGGAGGGATGGAGTGTGAATATCATTTCAAGACAACCTATGCTTCTCGATTTTTTTGAATTTTCAGGCTATACTAAGGTATGGAAATCTTGGAGAAGCAAATTATGGCAGGTTATTGTTTTGCAGTCGTGCAAGGAATCTCTTGTAGAGATGATGTAACTGTTAATTTTATGTTAATTTTATGTTATTTTACAAACTCATTTGCATTTAGTTATCCTGATTTCCATATAAATGAGAAAGTAGTCACTGAAACAACAACAAAACCATCCCTAGACATAGTTTTAAAGATTAGCTAGAACATCTAATTGCTTCATGTGGTGCAATCACATACTGCCAAGTGGATAGAACAGAGCAGATTTGTCATTCCTGTTGCCTTGGGGAATGCCAGGGTATACATAAGCATATTATGATAGATGGTTGGAATGAAGCTGAGGCTGGGAGTCATAAAAGTAGGATGCTCCCGAGCAACAGTGGTCAGTGCATGAAGAAACACAATCTGAAAATGTTTTTCATGAGGCTGCAGCGGTTTGCTCATTCTATTACGCTGTGTGAAGTAGAGCTGGAGTGTACTTTTTTCAAAGCGATTTGCAGAGTATAACACCCTCTTCCTTCCAGCTTGATAATAAAAGTCCTGCAAGAATAACTGTCAAGAATGGCCAGATTATGGCAATCATTTCTGGACAGAAATATCCTCTCCTTAGTGACACTTTGCATGCAAACAAGCTGGTGTGCTGGGAGGTGGTATTGCTAATTGACAGTGTCGTTAATACATGCACTTTGCTTACTACTTGTTTGTATGCTTTCCCATCCCATTCCCTCTGAGGAAGGGAGCAAAGATGATTTTTTGCACTGCCCATTGCTGGATTTGGCTGCAGTTCTTGATTAAATTAAGGTGTTGGTAACTCCAGTTTCTAGTTACCCCTGGCTATGAGTTGATATAGGGAAAAAATTAGCAACACTTGTCACTAAAGCCATAAGAGCCATGATTAATGCCAGAGCTCCCTTCTGCTCTCTTCTTCCTTCCAGGAAGAAACGTGCCAATGGAAGAGTTGTAAATTACCAGATCTTAGTCCAGGAGACCGTGCCTGATGCTTAATCCTAATGCCCTGTGTGCATTTCACGGTGAGAACTATACCTTTTTCCCATTAAATGTGCTACAGGTGTGAACAAGCCCTTTGTCATTCCCATCCGGCTCAGGCTGCTCTCTGCATGCTCATCATAGAATCATAGAATGCTCAAGGTTGGAAGGGACCTCTAGAGATCATCTAGTCCAACCCCCGTGCACACGCAGGGTCACCTAGAGCACATGGCACAAGACTGCATCCAAGCGGGTTTTGAAGATCTCCAGAGAAGGAGACTCAACCTCTCTGGGCAGCCTGTTCCAGTGCTCTGTCACCCTCACTGTGACGAAATTTTTCCTCAAGTTCATGTGGAACTTCTGGTTCTTCAGTTTGTGGCCATTACCTCTAGTTCTGTCAGTGGCCACCAGGGAAAAGAGGCCAGCACCATCCTCCTCACTGCCTCCCTTGAGGCACTTATAAACACTGATTAGATCCCCTCTCAGCCTTCTCTTATCTAGGCTGAACAGGCCCAGCTCCCTCAGCCTCTCCTCATAGGGCAGATGTTCCAGGCCCCTGATCATCCTTGTGGCCCTGCGCTGGACCAGCAGCTCCACATCCCTCTTGTACTGTGGAGCCCAGAACTGGACACAATACTCCAGATGCGGCCTCACCAGGGCTGAGTAGAGGGGCAGGATCACCTCCCTCGACCTGCTGGAGATGCTCTTCTTAATGCACCCCAGAATCCCATTGGCCTTCTTGGCCATGAGGGCACACTGCTGCTTCACGGTCAACTTGTCATCCACCATGACACCCAGGTCTTTCTCCGTAGAGCTGCTCTCCAGAAGGTCAGTCCCCAGCCTGTACTGGTGTCTGGGGTTATTCCTCCCCAGGTGCAGGACCTTGCACTTGGCCTTGTTGAATTGCATGAG
>NW_010580969.1:8042-22023 GCF_000705375.1 Tinamus guttatus | reverse complement strand
TCCCTGACTACGTTCCTGTATTTCTCCCAGGGGGCCTGTCCTTTTTTCCACATTCTGTATACCGCCGCCTTCTGCTTGAGCATTGCCACAAGCTCCTGGCTCATCCACGCAGGTCGCCTGCCCCCTCTGCCTGCCTTCCTACACACAGGGATGCACTGCCGCTGGGCATGGAGGAAGTGCCGCTTGAAAACTAGCCAGCTCTCTTGGGCCCCCCTGCCTTCTAGAGCACTAGCCCATGGGATTCTTCCGAGGAGGTCTCTGAAGAGGCTAAAGTTGGCCCTCCTGAAGTCCATCGTCGCAAGGCTACTTACAGCCCTGCCTCCTCCTCGTTGAATCCTGAACTCCACCAACTCTTGATGTTGTAAAGGCCCATGTATCTTTTCTGTGCTGAGTAGTGGTTTTACTCTTGCTCCCCAATATATCCCTCTCATAGGAGATGCTGTGTCATCTTTCTTAACACTTATATAGAAGCTTCCTCATACTCCTCTGGATAGCTCCACAAATAAAAGTTATCAGACTCATCTTGGCACTTGTCAGAGGTTTATTGCATTAAATGCCTAACCATTTTCTCTCAGAAGACTGATGCCTGTTTTTATCTCTGATGGATTTCTGGCCTTCACATATATATGTCAACATGGAAATAATATTCAAGTTAAATCTGTAGTTTAGTTCTTAAGATATAGTCTTTTGAACAAATCTAGTCTACCTGGGTAAAAACATTTTTAATTAGACAGTTTGAGACACTAATTCTTTCCACCTTTCTCTATGAATTTCACCCACTCTGTCCTCTTATTTAGACTGGAGTCTGTCAAAGTTCTAGTTACTCTCTTGAGAGTCAGATGTGAGGAGATTTTAACATATTATTTGTTTTGCAAAAACATACTTGATGTTGAATTCTGTTTTGCAACCCTGCAGAAATATCTGTCTGGACTTGCGTACAATGAGTTGTCAAGCACATGAACTACACTACTGTATTATTTTCATGAGTATTCTGGTGTAATGTTATCAAATTGTGGAATACTTATGTTGCCTTCATCTGCATTTTATCCTCATAGTGACATTAATGGCAAAACCAAATCAGAAGTATGAGAGAAGGGGTCCTGACAGTAGGTTCTGTGCTATGTTTCTGTCATTGCTAAGTTGCATCTTATTATAAAATTTTGTTCATATCATTTTTCTTTGTATACATTAACTTGGTCCATAAGTGCAGATTTCTCTGGATGTTTGTTTTTGCTGACTCTTCCATTTCTTCATCTGGTTTTGAAATTCAATGGTTCCTAGTAATTTTTGTAAAACTTGCCTAAATAAATCACTCTTTATGACATTGATCCGTTTGTCATCTCCTGAAAATGTTCAGCAGACTTCATGCTGCCTTTTTTTTTTGTTGTTTTTGTTTGTTTGTTTGTTTTTTGTTTATTTCATTCATGCTCACTTTAGGTTTGCTTATCTGAGAACAATTATAATTTTTGCCAAATACACAATGCTGTCATGTAGAAAGAGCTACGACATGAATTCTAACTACTGGTGGTATGAATCTAACTGCAGTATTTCAGATATGCTAATCTGGACTATTTGAAATTAATGCTTTAATGTTTTCTGAACTATCTTTTGATAGTGGACTTCATGGACTTTTTTGTTGTTTTGTTTTTTGTTTTTTTAAAAAAAACTTTGGACTTGAGTTTTGCCACATGTCAGTTGTAGTGATTTCCCAGTTTCTCTCTAAACTTGGATATCTTGCAAAGCTGATTCAAATTTCTTCTAAAAGGCAGATTGGTTAATCTGTCTCTTCATGACTCTGCCTGGGGAATTCCATGTTCTCTTGTGCATATAGTTGTTTGGGAATGTTCTTCTAAATATGAAGCACTGCCTTGCTTCCAGCTTTCCCAAACTCTGACATGGAGAATTGAGGTTGTGCCTGTCTTTGACTTTCCCTTAGTTGCTTCCTTTTGTGCCCTTTAGTACTGATATCCACCATGGTTAGACAGGATTTGCATTTTGGTGTTGTTAATTGGAGGTCATAGGTAAAATAGATTTTTGAGTTCATTAAAATATTTGTTTCATTGAACAAATGAAACTGAACTGAAATGAATGAACTGAATTTGGCACTTATCTTGGAGCAATTGATTGTTAATTCGATACTGATCTGCAAGCTGTTTCCATGCTTTGGAAGCAATGCTGATGCCTTGGTAGATAATCAGCCTTGGCCTCAAGAAGATATTGTTTCACAGTTTTAGAGTTTAAGTTGCTTTTTTGTCATCTTATTTTTGACATCCAACTATCCACAAATCAAATATTTTGAATGTGTATTCATTTCCTGCCACTGCTTTTGCTGCTTTGATCACTTAGCAATACTTCTTGTGGTCCAAAAATAGATTTTCATAGCGTGTTTTGTTTTTGGTAAAGTTGCTGATCATTGTTTTCCAGATGTTTTTTTGCTAAGACTTGTTGCGTGTGGTGAGACAAAAGCCATTCCTCAGAATTGCTACTTCATTTTGTTTCCATAGAGTTTGGGGATTTGTACTCATGTTTTAAAATACTAGCTCACTATTGCTTCTCCAAACCTTTGCAAGGACCTAAGAGTTGCCCTCTGTTCCCACAGGTTCTCCTACGGCTGCCAGTTTGCCAAACTGTGTTTCCTCTTAAATGGTCTCTCTGGCCCAATGAATGACTCATTAGATGCTCTTACAAAGCTAACAGAGAGGCCAAAAGAGCCCTTCTCACTCAGATGCCAAGCACACACACCCAGGACAGCCCATCACCTAAGGGGAGCAATGGGCCTCCAGAAGCTGCTGGTTTCTTCACCCACAGGGCTGAGAGTTGGAGGAACCACCAAGAGGAAAATGTGGCAACAGGACAGCACATGGGAGGAGCATACTCTTCTGCAGGATGGAAGAGGTTTCTGATAAGGGGTGTGAGGATGACTTGGGTTCTAGGCAGATGCTGGTCCAAGGTAGTTCTCTGAACAGAGAACTGGCAAATGCGCATAACCCCTCCCCAAGTATGTACACTAATGCTATGAATACTATCTTGGGTGCTGTGCACCTATATCCTTTGTTGAAACTATCCCCAGGTCATACACATATGTAGTAAAGGCTCTTTTTTGCTTTCTTCTGCCTGACTATACACACTAACTTTGACTTTACACTTTAACTTTGCCTTAAGTATAATACAAATCTGTGCAAGACAACAATAAATTCACAACCTTTTTCCTGAGTTCCCTTATATAAATTTTTATTTATCCTTTCATACAGAACACTTTTACTCTCATTTTGTGTGCTTTAAATGTCTAAATTTTTCATGTAATGTTTGGAAGGAACAGTAGCTATGTACTCTTTTTAAAAATATCTTTGACAGTTTTCATAATATTTCTCATATATTTACTTCGAAATGATTTTGGGTTCTCTGTTTCTTACAAAACAAAGGCAGTACAAATCATGTGTTATATTAAGCACTTGATCTCCACAAAAATTTTATGCAGTGGCTTGTCCAAATAATGAATTAGTTTCTTCATTAGCTAGATAACAAAGGCCAGCCACAACATATGTTTTTATCTTTTGAAGTACTCTTAAAAAAAAAAAAAAAAAAGACAGCTTATGGTCAGATGTTTACTAGTTTAGAAAAAGTTTCCTCTGAGCGAGAACTATCTAGGGAGCTTTCAGAGATCTTATTTTCATTGTTGTAAATTTAGTAACATGCAGAACCAGGAGCCCCAGTAAAACTTTGAAATTAAGAAAGCTGAAACAGCAGCATGTTCTTCTGTGTGTAATTTGTCATAATTCACTGAGTTATATAATAAAAAAAGTACTTAATGATCTTGGCTACTAACTAAGTACTAGTGAATGCACATATTAAAGGTTTGGCTCTTTTGATTAGAATTTCAGTTACCCAGAGAAACATGCAGAAATGTATCCAAAAATTAATAGAGCTAATGTTTTAAATGTGGTTGTAAGAAGTCACTCATATGCTTCAATTAAGCATTATTAACTCTCACAGGTCTATTCGTGTACTGAAGTAGGAAGGTTTAATAATAGTACAATGTATGATATAAATATTGCCTGCTGTCTAAGGGCTAAAAGTGTGCCACAAAGGGCACACTGTCACTCCAGTAATGCCACAGGTAAGCAGCGTGCTGACAAGGGAACGCTTTGTCCTTCTGTGCACTCAGACACTATGAGGAGGCAAAAGAAATGGGAGCTGGCTGAATGGGAATGCTATTCCAGGATAAAGTAGGGTGCTAAAGCGCAACAGATTTTTGGGTTATCTGACCTGTGACATAGTTATGAAAAGAGGTGGGATTTTTTGTTTGTTTGTTTTTCCTGATTTACTTTACATGTTCAAAGACTTTCTACCTTATACTGCACCAAGGAGCAAGTATAAGGAGACTAAGGTAGTCTCACACTTTAAAAAGAACCTGTTGCAAGCTAAACTGCTAATGTAAACCCATCCAAAGTGTGCAGAGAGGAAGAGAACTGGAGCCTTGGCCTCCATCTCACCTGTCAACTGGGGTAGCAGTTGTGCAGTCCTGGGAAAGGCAGCCTGAGCTTTCAAGCCGTCTTGTGTACTGTTGTGTTGGTAGTTTTGGCTTCCTCTCCAAGGTATCTAATGCTGTTACCATGTAGGTGTGCAACCTAGGTCCAGACACAGCTTTAGGAGCAGAGCACCTTAAATTTGGTGTTGCTCTCACGCTCTGTGAGAGTGCCTAAAATGCTTCTCAGATTTAGCTGTAATGAAGTGATAGGAAGTAATGATGTCAGCTGTGTTTTCTAATTTTAGAACTTCATTTTTCTATTCCTTATCTTCTCAGAAACACTTTGTCCAGGTCTCAACAATTATGTAGGTACAGCTTTCTATGAGAACAGTGAATATAAAGCTGCTTCTAGCTGTCTCATTTTTTATTAACCTTTCTTAGAACTATCTCTAGAGTAGTTAGATAGTGGTACAAAGAAGTAAGGGGGAAACATAGGGATATGGCGAGCTTTGTTCACACTGTCTTATGCTTTTGTCAGACAGCATATATAATAAAGAATCCATTAGCTCTGATCTTCTAATGCAAATTGTTGCGAAATTTCACATAGAGGCATCTATCTCTGGCCAGGGCCTCGTTTATCCCTGATGACTTTAAAGTGTCTACAGAGGAGCTGGACATGATGGTTTTCCATCCAAATTCACTCCAGTTCAGTGATTTGCTTAGGAATTCCAGGCATTTCATCTTCATGAAACTTCGTCTCCATCTTCACCACTCTCTGCTGTGACATCTACTTGAGTATTCATTTCAGAAATTAGAACAGACGATGTCCTGCTCTTCTTAGTCAAACAGTGTTTCCAATCCAGTCTGCCTCTGCTCCAGGTAGCAACAGGGAAAGGCTCCTGGAGACTGCTGGGGCAGGAGGTTTCAAAAAGAGAGTTAGGAAAGCTGGAGAGGGAAGGAAATATTTTCCTCTGTGTGTTTTATGGGGCGGGTCTTACAATCCCTACTTCCAGGATCTCCCTAAAAAGGGTCATGGTTTAGAATCATCTCATTGAAAAAGTATCTGCATATACAGGTGAAGTAATTGAAACTCTGTTCTAGTTTCTTCCTCAGGGCAGGCACTGAGCTAGAAACGTGTCCCAGCATTGTGGTGTCCCCTTCGCTTCCCCTCATCCTGAGCACAAGGCCTCCTTCACACAACTCTTTAGGTCTTTGTTGGAGGGAGACCATCATAACAATAACAATATTGCCGAGAAAGCCAAGTTTGCATACAGCCTTAGAATCCAGCACAAATAAATCCTTCCTTTAAAGTTTTACTGTAATAAGAGTAACTGCTCTTCAGTTATTATCTTACTGTTTTAGACATTTAAAATCCATCTGTCATGGCAGCAGACCTTTGTCAAATCTGGAGGAAAATGAACCAGGGTTACTATATAAAAACAGTTAACCCCTCCTTTCTTTCCACCCATGCAGAGCAATTTGTGTCAGGTTTTCAATTTTAAGTGCTTGTAATATTTTATTTAATGTTAAATATTTTATTAATGTTTTTTCTAATATTTAAGTAATAACAAAGAGTCAAATTTCATGTCCTGAGCTGGAATGATAAAATATTTAAAGTCTTTTAAGTCACTTTAAGACTCTCTATCTCCTTTTTTTTTTCCCCCCCTCTCTTGGCATTACTACAGTGTCTTTGAGATCTTGGTGCAGAAACACATTTAAAGTACTTTTGGATATATTAAAATGTCAAGAAAACCTATAGCAATTTCACTCTACTAATATATAATTTAGAATATAAATCACCTTTCATCAAACAGGTAAAGAACAGATTTCCTACCATTAATTTATAGGGTGCATTGGATGCATATCTCATAACCAGCAGTGTTACTGCTCTGAGATGTCCTCCTATTAACCAGAATACACCTCGAGAAAAGCAATTTCTGTGCTCACATAAGAGCTGTTGATTCCAAGGCACATATTCATCTTTACCATATACCAAAAGTTAGAATCATATCCAGCACGTAAATTGTGCAAAATACTAGTCTGGTAGTTTGTTTGTAAATGCTGCCTTCAGAAACATGTTCATGGGCTTGGTACTTATTGAAACCAGTAAGTTATTCATGTGCATCTGTAGGTAATTGAGATTCTTTTCTGTGGGTGAAATCTTGGAAGCTATAAAAAAGTTGCATGATCTAATAGGATTTTGTAAAATAGGCTAGTATTAAAGAATTTCCTCATCCTTTTGCCCAAAATAGCCCTATAGCTTCCTGAAACATGTTTTCACCATTTTGGGTTTAAAGATTGCCTTCTGCTTCACTGCTGTGACAGAATAATAATACATTAGATTTAACTTTCTGTTCAGTCCTTTGGTTTCCCCAACATCTGGTTCCTGAAGCCCTTAGAGAGTGAGTTGCAGACAAATACTGAAGACTTCATAGACCCAGGCCAGGTCCAAAGAAATGCTAGAAAGCTGCCTGATACAGATGATTTGGGATATAGTTAGGTGGTTGGTGTTTCCATAAGGAGTGTTCCATAGAAACAAAGAACATTAATGGAAAAACTTGGGAAGCCTGAAGTATACACTAATCTATTCTAACAATTTATAAGGGAATAAAAGAAGAGAAAGTTTGGGTCTCAACTAACAATTTTAGTTTCAAAGAATTCGCTCTTTGTAGCTTGAAATCAGGTGAATCTAGCTGCCAATGACACAAGCCTTGTTTGGCCCAACTCAGTGTGTAAATATCAGTTATATTTTTCATTAATTCTATTATGTTTCAAATTTACTTTATTTTTAATATTAATTGTTATGAATTAATTTAACATTAATATCTTTCATAGAAAGGGCCACACACTGGTCAAGATCACTAAAGGACATTAAGAATTAAAACCGGTCTAAATGTAATAATTGTTATGAATTAATTTAACATTAACGTCTTTCATAGAAAGGGCCACACATTGTAAAGGACATTAAGGATTAAAACCGGTCTAAATGTTTGCTATTACAATTTACATCTGTAGAAAATATCAATCAAAAAATGTATTTTCCTCTCAGAGAAAATCTACAGGAGAATTAATTTGTCTCCAAAATGTCTTAGAGCAATTTTTAAATGAGAAGGAAAATGACAAAGAATTTCCAGGTTTGTTTTTTCTTTCTCAGTGTGAACACTTGAGCAGTAGAAAGAGTTTGCATGTTGCGAAAAGATCTTGCAAGGCTGTCTGATACAGCAGGCTTGTCCTGTCTTTTTACTTTTTAATTTGGTCAATGCTAAATGTCATAAATGTGGTGTGCTGGAGGAGGAAAAGGAAAAGCATTTAGGCTTTTTGGATTCAATAATGCAAAAGGTTCTTTGTTCTGTAGCTGCAGTTCAAGGTAAACATTATTTTTACACTGCTTTTAAGTACTGAGGCGTTCTAAACTGTCCACCACGAGCTACTACATTCCTACCAAAAATATGGAGGGAAATAGCATTTCTATTTTGCAGAAAGACAGAGTAGCTGATCATAGAGTTGTTTTCTGACCACAAAATTTCAAAATCTTGAATGGTTTCAGCCTAACAAGTACAACTTAGACATTTGTACTCATTTCTCTAACGTGGCCTTTTTGTAAGTAAGAGGTGAACTCATGTGTAGGATAGGAGCTAGGTTGGTTTAGGGGGCCATTCTGTGATTGCAACATTTTAATCTGCTATTATGTACTTTTACATTAAGCCCAGATGTTACATAGGAGATGTAATATAAATAAATGTGTTTCAGCTTGTCTAGTATTGGATTCTCTAAACTCTGCAAAGATGCTGATACATAAAGAGCGAAATCTTTTTCATGGACACAATGAATGGGATTTTGAGAGCTTAACCTTAGCTTAGCCTTATCCTGCTGACTCTGAAGCCCACAAAAGGTTCTCATCAGCTTCAGGGAAAGCAGAAAGGGTTTCTGATAGGCGGGTCTCAAAGCGGGAGCAAGTGTTTGTGTGATGGGTCTTCCTTTTCTGCCTTGGGTCAGAACTGCTTGTCATACTCTGTGGAGTCTAATGGCAGATTACTTGTGGGGTATTCCATGACACTCTGAAATAAAAAGTGCCATATCAACTCCATTGCTTTGCTTCTGTATCGTTAAACAGAAGCTCTGTAGCAATGATTACTGCATATCTTCCTGGAAGTATTGCCCACTTTTACAGTTTGTTTTTAACCATGCACCCATCCGTTCATCCTGGTGCCTCTATGGGCATGTTGTGAATTTGGGTACTTCCCAAGTGTTTGAAAGTAGGAACAAAAGCAGTATTTCTTTAGGTTGTCCCCAGACAGATCCCCTTCATCAGACAGCATAGGTATACACAAAGCCGAG
This sequence comes from Tinamus guttatus, assembly GCF_000705375.1. The sequence continues at coordinate 13,217 of NW_010580969.1, read as the reverse complement.
CTGTTCAGTTGGTAATGTACATACTCAAACTTTCCTCTGAATTAGAATGGATGGAAAAAGAGGTCCATGTTGGAATTCAAACATCATGAAATTGCAGTGTTAGTAACTCTCCTGAATAGCAGATTCCAATACTTGCACTCTCCCACAGTAAGCAGAGTCAGACTTCAGTGATGATTCTTTTTCTTCAAAAAGCAAAGAAAAAAAATATTTAGAAAGTATGAATAAAATAGACAGAAGATATGTCTTGAACACAATCAGAAGGAATCCCCCAAATCAGGTCTCCATCCTGCAGGGAGGGTGAAGGCATTTTTATCAGTACTGTTGATATCTGCAAAGTGGAATGTGTCAAAACTATTCCTGACTATTTATGCTGGGTGCCCTCTACTTGACTGCAGAGTGGCTCTCTTAACTCCCTGCTGAGTTGGTTTTTTGAAAGTTGCAGTCTAGCCTACTTGTACAATATGTGGCTATTTTGTGGGCCAAGTGCATCTTGCCCACAGTGTTTTCCAAGCACAGATTATGGAGGCCAAAACGTTTTTAGGTTAAAGGCAAACATACGTTCCAGAGTTTATTAGACACCATATTGTGTAGTCAGTCTATTCAGATTCTTTTATTATGTAAAAACATCAGAAGGACCATCAAGTCTAGAGACACATCTTTGAAAACTTTGGCCGCCTTTATTTTTTTTTCTCCCCTCTCTCCTTTAACTTTGTAATATTTTTGATGTCTCTGAAGGGCATTCCTTCCTCTTGCCACTTAGGTTTTCCTTGAAACTTGTATGAGTCAGAAAAGTAATACTGGAAAGTCTGGAAATGTAATCAAAATCTGGAAGAATGGCTATATAAAGCATTCTGCTAGGTTAAGTAATATACTGTTACAAGGGGGGATGCATTCATGATCTCCACCCCATTCAAGTCTATATTGATGAAATATAGATGATATATGACATTTTCTAGTACAGCACTTTGCCACTTCAACAAGGGAGCCTTAGCAGAATAGGCATCTCTTCATGAAACACCAGCATTTTATCCTGAGAAACCACCCTAGAAGATATGGTGTTCTATAAAAACCTAGCAGTTCAAGAGCTGTAATAACACTTTTTTTTTTAAGGACAGCAGGTCAAAGTATATTTTCACAATTTCTATGTGTTGCTATGAAATGCAGCCACCTCAGCATCCGCTAAGGACTCTTACTTCACCATGAGCAGTGATAAAGAATGCCTAATCTCACAAAATACGAGGTACTGACTCTCTAGATGTTCATGGAAAAGAACTTAGTCATATTGTTAGCACTACTTTTCTGTACTGTAGTAAAGAAAGCTACAGCCAAGCAGTGTCTTTACTTTGTACTTGTGACTCTCTAAAATGATGTTTAATGCTTATGCCTCATCTCATTTCAGTTCTTACAAAACAATTTTAACTAAGCAGGCCATTTCAATTAATGCAAACTGTTCTGTGTGCAATTAAAATAAAATCCTGACTTTTTTCCACTCTGACTTTTTTTTTATTATTATATACAATCCTATTTGTTAAAGTAAATGCCAAATTAAACTGTTACAGGAAGAAATAATTCTACTCAGTTTTTGTTCTGGAGAGCTCCTTGCAGTGCCAGTGGCAGGTTCTGCTTTCCCATTTTCCCAGGGGATTACCAGGCATTGGCTTCACACAGTTTAAAATGAACTTGACTTGAGACTCTTGTTTCCCTCCTGCCACTTCATCTTTCCCCCACAAATGTGTGGTTGCTCCTTGTCACCTCACCATAGTTTGCAGGTAGATATGTATTTATATATTCTGTCGATATGAACTGTTGAACTCTGTGTCATAATTTCCCAGCTGTATGAGGGGAGTTGACATGCCAACACACCAGAGTTCACTCCTGTTGCTGGTAATAAACTTTTTCAGCTATTTAGCACAGTTGCAGATGCCTATTGAAAGTGCAAAGAGGGCTTTCTGCTAAATTTTGTCTGGGTTTATTTGGCTCTTTGTAACTTTTGGGTGGGAGAAAAAAAAAGTCTTTTTGCAAGTTCAGTGGTCTTTGCAAAGCCAGTCAGCAATCTAGGCTGGAAATCCAGACCGTGGCCACTCAGGAGAATCTTGGAGTTCAACTTAGGCTTTCATCATCAAAGCACTCTTACATGTACTTGGCATTAGGTTCATCCAATTCCCAGCATATGTTGAAGCACATGGGTGAACAGGAAAAAATTATTAACATTTCAGATGTGGTTAAAGATTTTGTTCAATAAGATTGTTGATTTTTCTTTTCCTTTTTTAAGGAGGATCATGTAGGTGCCGCCTACTTTCCTTAGCTTGAGACCAAGAGCCTTTAAGAACTACTCCTTTTTGCAGGTAGGTTAAGTAAGAACAGCAAATACAAACCACTTTCAAAAATCAGACGTTTTCCAGTCAACAGCCCAAAAAAAAAAAAAAGAGAGTTGGCATTTCTGAAAGCTTCTGACTTTAATGTAAAAAACAGAAATTGGAAGAAAGTAAATCTGACAAACTCCACTCCTAATGCACTAACACAGTATCTCTGATTTTAGCCAGGTACACATAAGGACAGGAGGATACAAATTTCCTTGAGGTTCACTGAGGTTATTTGGGATAACAAATGATTTATCACCTTCTTCAAATAAAATGGATCAGAATGAGTTTCCATCAGCCCACTCATCATTAGGTCTTGACTCGGGGCCTGCTTAGCTCAGAGGAAGTCTTACCATCCATTGCCAGGTCAGGTTCTCCTCCTATTAACGGTAGTTTTGCCTGGATTTAATTGGGAGTGGGTTCAAACCCAGCCTTATCAACTATAGAAAAGCCCTCACATATATCATACTGTAAATACAATATCAATATTAGTTATTAGTTTAATTTCAGTACATATTTCCCAGCTCTCAAACAATGGTCTCATAAGAAATAGAGTTAAAAAGCTTTAATAAGAGACACAAATATATAAATAACACACTAAAGTTATTTTTCAGTCATGCTTTAGGACTTGCCCTTTTTAGCCTTCTGACTTTCCATGAATGTTTCCCAACTAATTGAAGAGAAGGGTGGGGTACAGCTCCAACGCCATTTGTCCAGCATATCCCGGTGCTTTCCTCCATTTCAGTGGTAATCATGGGTCCCAGATGCTGAACTCTACTGGGTATGTTTCCCCAACAACAACATCTGGCTGCCTGGCAGAACCTCCCAGACTGTTTCGCTGACAGCTGTTAAGTCCTTTGGAGTTGCTTCATGCTCCAGTAGCAGCAAAGTTTTGCTATTCTTGGTCTGAGCAGCCATGGTCACATGGATGCTCTTTGTCTTTGATCTTAATTTAGTTCTTGGTCATATTCTAGTTCTTTGCAGAAGTACAGATATCTTGTTGGGGTTGTTTGGCGGCAGCTTCAAGACAAAAATGACCCCAGCAGACACCATTTGCACATACCTTCCAGCATGTATCTTTTTTGATGGGGATGCACACCTCTACCCTGCAGCTGGGCTCTTCAGACAGTGCTGCCCCTTCACCTTTCCAAAGGCCAGGTTGCCTCACTAAAGGCCTGTTCCTTACTGCACCCATGGATAGCAAGCACTGGAGGCTCTCACAGGGGGAGATCTCTTCGTTTGGATGCCGGGAAGCACGTGTCAAATCTGGAAAGGGGAACTCCAGGAGCAAAAGAGGGGAGGCAAGTGAGTCACCAGCTTTTCTTACCAAAAAAAAAAAAAAGAACACACACATGTGCCTATGTATATGTATGTATTTATATTTATACATATATATATATGCATGTATACATGGCTATCTGGTAACTCTGCACCTTTTCTCTGCTGTCCTGGAGGTCAGCCATGTTTCAAGATGCTGTTATCTTGAGCAAAAATGGGAGAGTAGAATTTGTTGAAATGTTCAGTATCTCAGATCTTGACTTAGACCTTTTTTCTTTGGCCTTTTCAGAGGTACATTTAGAGCTTCTCCAGCTCTACCTCCTGATTCCAATTAGTGGTACTGGGGGGAGAAAATTCAGGGATCAGGAGGGCTGCTGCGTTTGGAAGAAAGAGTTAATGGAGTTTGGATCTGTGAGAGAGGGTGTAAGGGCCTTGAAAGCATAGTAGCATGGAAAAGAGCCAACTGAGGTCTCTAGTGGAATATTTTTTTTTTTTTTTTGCCAGTAACGTCTGACTTCTCTTGTGCTGTATGTGGAAATGTGGGAATATGGTGCGCAGTGTGCAGAATGTGCTCTACCCTCATAGCATTGCTCTCACCAAGTAATTAACCTAAGAAAACAAACTCTGTTCTTAACCATTTAGCCAGCTCCCAAGCCTGTTACAAATTCCACGCAGAAGAGCCTTGTTGAAATCTTGCTCTGGCAAAATTTTCTAGCCTGGCTCTAGTCTTCCAAAGCAGAGACTCTGCTAGACAATTTTATTTGAAAAGTTGCTCAGGTTTGAGCAATTTCTTATGCAAACAATGATACCCAATAAGGTTCTGAAGCTTCCCATAAAACATATCCTTCTAAATACTCTAGTCATGTCCCTTGTCTTTGAAGGAAAAAAAATGTATGATTATATAAAAAGAATACATGTCTGACTAGAAATATACTTGAACCAAGCTGTATGCTTGGCTCATTAATCAGCACAACTCCACTGAACTGGCGTAGCCTTTTCTAGAAGAATATGACCTAGAACATCCTTCCTGCCCATCTTAGCAGAGATTTGTAGCAGTGCTTCAGCTATGTCAGAGGAATGGAGGGAAGGGGCATTTCAAGGTTTTGCCTCGTAGGGCACAAGATGTTCGCATTTTCTGCAGTGGTCAAGAAACCTGAAGGCCACGTTCTTCTTTTGGAAATCTGAAATAAATTATTCACTGCCATAGTTTTCGCAGCATTGTAGTTCATAAATGCCATATATGCACTTATATAAACAAGTCAAATAGGGTACGGCTGTTAAAGAAGCTTAAGTTTGCAAACGTTCCAGTGGGCTAGACATAACTTTTAAAAGTGATGTCGCCTCATTTTTTCATCTTTTAGATTTCTTACTTAGTATCATTAGCTTTGAACTCAAGGCCAATTTCAGCAGGGCAATGTCTGATCCAATTAACTCCCTCTTTCCAATGACAATTCCTATATTGATGTATTATGACTCTGAATTTTCTTCAGCCTCTTCTGCATGTTGAGAAATTCCAGATATAACATGAATTGAATCA
>NW_010580968.1:14933-26286 GCF_000705375.1 Tinamus guttatus | reverse complement strand
AGTCATGCATAAGTGCTCCAAGTTCAATCCATAAGGCAAAGAGGTGGAACCCAGACTCTGGCGAGGCAGTCCCTGGAAAGCAGCTATGTTATATGCTCCATCTCCCACTCCAGCAGCACCCAAAGTCCAATGTATAGCAGCTCTATATGCAGATAACCTGAAACGAGAATGTCATTTCAAACACCCGTGAGGAAAGGTCAGCTCTTCAGTCTAATTAACTTCACAGTTCTCCCTTACCTCTAGCACAGGGAAGTCACATTACAGCCAGGAAGAGTCTCTCTGCATTTCTGAGGGACGCCCAGAACTCCTGCAGTGGCATTTCTCCTAAGCTCTTCCTCAAGGCCCTGAATACTGGCAGGGACAAGCAAAGACACTGGCTGCACGAGGCTCAAGGGCCGCCCGCCCTCCTCGGCCCATTCAGAGCCAGCTGAGTCAGCCAGCGCTTTATCAGAGGTGCTCAGTGACAGGGAGAGAGGCAAGGGGCACAAAGCACCGAAAAACAAAGTATTCCTCACTTCTCCACTGTGGCTGAACACTGGAACAGGTTGTCAAGGGAGGTTAGGGAAGCTCCGACTTTGGAGACGGTCGAAGGCCGAGCGGGCTCCTGGGCAGCGCGTTGTAGCTGTGCTGTCCGAGCAAGGGGCCACGCAACCTGCGGGGGTCCCTTCCAACCTCAGCTCTTGTGTGACTCTCTAAAGCAGTTTAGTTTCAAAAGCGCAGATTTGAGCGCAGCAGTAAGAAAAAAACATATTGACACAGCCTGCTCCCTGCTAAAAGATTCAAGCACAGTACCTGAATCTTCTAGGAACTGTAATTAGTATAATTAACTTGCTCTTAATGGAAAGACTGAATGACCTCAGTTTTCTCATTTCCTACTTGTCTACCTCTCCCAAAACTACCTTGTCTCCATAAGAAACTTGCAACCTCAAAGGGAGGCTTTGGGCACCCCTACTCTTCATACAGACTCGAGTGGGGCATTCGGTGCTATTCAACTGAATAACATCCAGTCAGTCTGGGAGCTAAAACAATAACATATGCGAAACAGCTTGAGTCTTGAGGATGTGAACTATTCAGAATTAGTTAACAGAATTTTTTAAACCCACACACTCACCATAACATTCATTTAGCGAATCTGAATAAGAAATGCATTCACTAGCAACCCAATCTGCATGTGAACATTCTGCAAAGAGAAAGACTAAATTCCATGAATCAATGATTTGTTTCATTTGTCTTAGTTCTGTTTACTACCTATGGTAGGTCTGCTGAGTCTTAACTTAATGTTTTATTAATGTCGGACATCTTTTGCTTCAAATCTCTGCATAAGGCTATGAGTGAACACGGACTGTATTTACTTTGACTTCAAAGAGAATTAAGCATCTGCAGAAGTGGTTTGCAGACTGAGCTGGACTTAAATAACTCTGCTACTGTATGTTTGGAAAAAAATCATCTGCATTTGAGACAAACTCAATATGGCTCAATATAGCTCATTTTGTAAAACAAAATTACATATATCAACATTACACCAACAGTACAGTAGTTAATCTCATTTTGTAAAACAAAATTACATATACCAGCATTATACCAATAGTATAGTAGTCAACATTAGCATAATGCTAAGAAATACTTGTTATTACCATTGACATATTTCTGGCTTTCGATTTTTAGTATTGGCAGAGCTGCCCAAAATGTCTAATGTTTACAACAGTGGTTCTAGCTAAAGAGATTTGGTAGAATTTGCTAATCAACTGCAACCATTTCCGACCCGTAAAACTGATGCAAAGAAAGGAAAAAAGAAAAAATCTAGTGGGATCCAAAGACATAAACACTTTTACTTTTAACTGTGTAAAGAGAAATCCCTATCTCTCTCCATATGGTTCTCTCTTGGCTCTTCATCATCTTTTCACTGGCTTCCAGCTGGCTGTCTCACTATCATCTGGCAGTATCACTAGCAAGACCAACTTCCTATGCCAAAGCAAGCTGAATGATGAGAGCAAGACTGGATACAGCTGGCTGACTCTGAGCACACCTAGCACAAGCAATGTATGGCAGGAGCACACCTAACACACATGATGTATGGCTGGACCAGGCCTAGCACAAGCGATATACGGTGGGAGCACACCTAGCACACGTGACATATGACAGGAGCACACCTAGCACAAGTGATGTATGGCTGGAGCACACCTAGCACATGTGATGTATGGCCGGACTGGACCTAGCACAAACGATATATGGCTGGATCACTTCACTCGCCTCAGCAAAGCAACTGCTGCTGCCCTACTGAAACGCAGCATAAGATCTGTGTTTGCACTTCTTAGGAGTGGGCATGAAGAACAAGTACTACAATTGAAGCTACAGGGAAATTCTGCAGGCAGGAGTGCAGTTACCTGAGTGAGAATTCTGGCAGAAAACCCAAACCTCTTTCTCTCCTTAAATAGGAACAAATGCTGTGCAGTCACCATGGAGAGATTCTGTAGGGTGCTTGGCTTGCACACAGCATGGGAGCACAGCACATGCCAAGGAGCCAGCTGGGGAGCTGGTCTAGGGATGCAGAGCTGACCCTCAGCTCTGCATTGACTCCTGCCACCTAGCCAGGCGCTCCTTCCACCTGCCTTCCCCTCACCAGCCCTTCAAATACTAAGCTGGATGCCAAAGCTCGGCCCCCATATTAAAGCCCAGCCCTGCAAGTGGTGTAGCCCACCTCGGAGATCTCTCAAGCCTGCCACTGGGGTGACCTTCAAGGATGCAATACCCTTTTGGGTGAAAGCTTCAGCCCAGACAAGTTCAACATCAAGACTAGGGAAAAGGCACTTTTTTATTTTTCCCGTCCCCTCTCCTTGTGCTTCTCCTTTACAGCCGCAGCCACCACCTCCTTCAATTGATCTGTCCTCTCCATCACTCCATCTCCAGCATGTAGCTTCTTCCTGGGGCGCTCAGCAGGGCAGAGGCACGAGAGAGCAGGGAAAGTGGCTCCCTGATCTCTCTTTAGCCTCATTACAGGCCTGGGCTCACGGGGCTTTTGGCCTCAAAATCTCACAGTTTGCTGGCTAATGCTCAGGACACTTCCTCAGTAGCTGCCCAACTATGCAGCGCCTGTTTTTAAAGAGAAAAATGCACGCTCAGAGCCTTGGAAAACTCCAGCCTGTAGCCTTCTATTGTTTGAAGTCAATAGGCATGTTGTCAGACTAAAACATTCAGAAATCTGCCTCTTTCTGAACCAGCCAAGCTTTGTTCTGTTAATAACTTCAGTCAGTCCCCAAGCACTCACAGAGTGCTTTTTATCTGCACACACGTCAGGCTGGAGACAGTACGTGAGAATCGCTCACTTACTAAAACCAACACAACGGGGCTTGGTATCAGGAATGACTATCTATGGATGGTCCTTCTCTCACCTCTGCATGGCACCGTTTTCCTCTCCTGCAGTTTGCTAATTTAGGAGTGCAAAGAGGAGCGAGCTGATAAGGTCACAGACACTGAGAAGTCCTGCTTCCTATTCAGTTTCCCTAATCATCCTGCAAGCTACTAAAGGGCTTGGGATTTTCGAGTTTTGGAAACATTTTAAAACGTGAGTACATTTCAGTTTCCTCCATGTAATAGCAGCAATTACAGAGACAGATGTTTGTGATTTTCTAGGGACTTTTCTTAACATGTACATCCATGTGACTGGCTTTTGTTTTTATTCTCAGAAGACAAGCCATAAAGAGCTTTTTTTTAAAAAAAAATCCTTCTCACCACCATTTTCACAGCTCCCCTTCTCTCTATGATTTCAACCGTTATGCTTTACATAGGCTCTGCAGGATGTTTTTTTCTTAAAGCAAATTATCCTAAGATTTTATTTATGAGAACTTATCTTCTATTTTTCCAGCTAATGCAACACACGCCCTAGTGCCTTGGTCCTAGCAATACTCGCTCATTCATCGTTCTATAGGTTGATGAAATGCTACTAAAATTAGTGAAGAGTTGCTACCATCTTCAGCCAGCATTGAAGTCAGAGCAGGTGGTTCTTGAAGCCTGCTGTGCCTATGGTTCAAAATCCCTGTTCCCTACATTAAATTAACCACGTGCTTGAGAAAGTCAAGGATCAGTCTCTACATGTACACATTTTGTCAAGACCTGAAAAGGTTTTTTTTCATTTCATAAGCATTAGTTTCATAAACATTAATGAGTGCCAATCTTATACTAGATCCTATATACACACCTTATTTTGTCAAGCTATCACTTACTTTTCCTTTTACATATCAAAAAATAATCTGTAAAAGAGGAATCATAAAGCTTACTTGATTTCCAGTTATACTATACCCTATGATTTTATACGTACATTTAATGAGCTTCCTTCCTTTGATAACTGATGCTCAATTTCCATTTTATCACTGTATTTATGTTTGAAGACAGAAAGATGAAAAACTGCTTTTCACAAGGATTACAATTTCTCCCACTTACTCATAAACAAGTTTTAGAACTGCACTATCATTGCTAGCATTTAATCACAACTGCAAACAAGAAACTCTGTATGTCATGTCCTGACTTACACCATGCAGCAACGACATTTTAGCACAGTTATATACAGCCTGCAAACATGTGTTTGCCTTTCATTTTTTGTCTTTTTTTGAAAAAAAAAAAAAACCTTACATTCTGTGTGAACTCAAAGGAGGCACGAGAATTGTATCTCTGCTGGCTATGCATGAAAGAAAATATTTTAAAAGGTACATCCATCTGAAGAGATAGCAAATTCACACCTCAACCTTACCAGCAGCTCTCAGATGCTGCCAAATCACAGAATGACTGAGGTTGCAAGAGACCTTTGGAGATCATCTGGTCTAACACTCCTGTACAACCCTCTGCACATTCCTTGTCGCGTTCCTGCATACCTTGACAACATTCCTATATTCCTCCCAAAGGGTCTGCCCTCTTTTCCACATCCTATATACTTTACCCTTCTGAGTTCTGGCAGAAGCTCCTTGCTCATGAACGCAGGTCTCCTGCCCCTTTGCTTGACTGACTAGAGAATCTCCAGAGGTCTCTTCCAACCTCGACTGTTCTGTGATTCTGTGGATACCAATCCTGAGCTTGGAGGAAGTGATTCTTGAATGTTAAACGGCTCTCTTGAACCCCCTTCATTTGAGGGCTGTAGCTCACAGGATTCCTCCAAGCAGGTCTCCAGTAGGTCTTCAGGGAGACCAACGTTTGCCCTCCTGAAGTCCAGGGCTGCAATCCTACTTACCACCCTGCTTGCTCCTCACAGGCTCCTGAACACCACCAATTCAAAATTGCTGCAGCCAAGGCTGCCCCATCCTTCCCGCCTCCATGCAGGGCACCAGGCTGGAACTGTTATACCCACGTGCTTGGAGCTGTGGAGAGGAAAAGCAGTGATGCCCGGAAGCCACAGAACGACCTCAGCAGTGCGCTTTGCACAGCAGAACACAGGATGCTGAGGCAGGCCAGATCACCTGAAGCTCACTCTATACAAATAAACTTACATGACTTGCAAGTCACAAGTGCTTTGGACAACACACAGCAGAAACCCTCAGGGCTGCCTGTAGCCATCCATATAGAAAGGCCCCTTAGGCAGCAGCCATTCTCTCATTTTGGGGGTGCATTTGATTCACAAAGCTCAGCAGCCTTACTACTTAAGTAATGCTTCTCGGGTAAACATCTCTGTTTCACGTGCGTGTAAGAATTTGAATGCTGCAATAGTTCTCTAATGTGAATCAAAGTAGGATTACAAATTGATATGCCTTTGCAACGAGGGTCTCAGGAAATAAAAAATAATTTCTCACAGGCATCGATTTTAATTTCTTATATTTTTTTGCATATTTTGATTTCACCCAGAGTGCCTGTTTCATATGAGTACTTGTTAAAAGAAGTTTAAGTAGAACATTTAATAATCCTAACACAAGTAATCTGAGATACGACCAGTTGTATTCATCAGCAGACAGTACTCCCTTAATATTTCTCTACTATCCTCTCTAATAAACTTTTGGAAATATAAAAGTCATGACTTCTTTTTTTTTTCATTTTTTCCCCTACAAATATCTACTTCTAAGGAGGTGAACAGACATATACAGTACTCAATACAATGGTTTCAAAGGACATTTAAATCATTTTCTCTAATCACAATCAATTCCTGTCTCCTGAAAACATTTCCTTCCATTTAAAAGCTTACCTTGCAGTTTGGAACTTCAGATTCAGGACTTACCTTTTGCAATAGCTAACAGAGATGAAGAATACTTAAGAAATCTTGCCAAAGACTGACATTTTTACTACTTGAAATGGATTTGATCCTCTTTTAAAAAAATAGAGTAGAAAAAGACTGGAGACACATGTCTTCACTTGATTTTCCACAGATGGTTCACTAATCCCCTGAATGACCTGCTGGAATTTGCTACTTTCAGAGCAAGATCCCCAGTGAGCACACGAGAAACACATTCCCTCAGAGGAGGGCACCTGGACAAAGATGGTGACATCTGTGTGCCAGGACACTATAGGAAACCCTTCTGTTGTGTTATTTATTGTAGCAACAGGCCCTGGCAGCTCATGGAGATTAACCAAGCTCCTGAGAAAGATACTACAGCACTTCTACTCCCTGGGCCTGCAGCTGGGAGAAGCAGATGGCCACAGCTTTGCCATAGGCTGCCACACTTCTGACAGGCTCCCTGTAGTTCCTCAGCTGGCCTCTGAGGAGTCACAGGGAAACCAAAACCCAGGGAGTGACTTCTAATGTACAAAGAACATTAGATGTCTTGGCACAGGAGCACATTAGGATACACATATACAGAGCAATGGTTTTGCTGGTGTCATTGTAGCTCTCACTGTGCTCTTCAAGAGAGGTTTTATTGATCAATCAGCTTGTACAACCCTTGCACTACAGGGGAGGCAGGCTGACCACTCACGTACAGCTTTTTACAGCAACTGGAAGTTTTGCTTTTGCAGTATTTATTTCAGTTGTGTCATTAAAGATGAACTATAACACCTCAGCGTTGTGTGTTTTGCCTAAAAAAAGTTACTAGGAGACTGGGGAACTTGTATACATGGAAATATTATAGGATATATTTGCACAGCTACTTGGCAAGGCTTACTTGACTAAGTTAGCTCAGCCCCCCCACATATGGAGAAGAGACAAGACTACATCCATCCTCCACTCCTGCATTCTTTGAAGGTTCAAATCTGTTGGTTAGAAGGCATGGAAGTTAAGACCTCAGCATGGGCTAATTTAAAGCCTCAAAATTTACTGTGGTCAGAGATGCCTAACCGCTGACCTACCTATAGGTGGCACTTGAAGGGTACTTAGACATTACTCAACTATGTCTAACTTACAGATGAATTCATGCTTAAGGTCATTGATGCCTTTCCAAAATGCTCTAAGCATCTTTAGTCACCATGAACATCAACTTGTGGTCAGCTGTGGATAAGCGCCAGGAATACCTCATGTTCCACTCGGCTCAAGACCTGCCATTGTTCTGGGGCTATGCTTCTCCTTAAACGCAAATTAACCCTCCAAGGACTTTTCTTATTTGTTTATTTATTTTCTCATAGACTAAAAGGGATGGTGTTGCAAGAACAGAGGCTGGCACCTCATAGGATGTGGCAGCTTGGCCAACAGACACATCAGAGAAGGGAGCAGAAGCTGAAGATGAGATTAGGGAGGCAGGCCTTCCTGGGGAATTACAAGAAAGAGTTACATCTTTGCAAAGAAAAACCACAATGGACAAAGCACAGATAACCAAAAAGCACAGGCAGGAAAGCAAATGTCACTCCAATTCTGTCACCTTGATCTCTGGAAAGATGAAGCAGCTCATCCTGGATACCACCTCCCATCAAGAACATGGTGGTGATCAGTAGTGGTCAGCATGGATTCACAAGGGGAAAACCTGGTAACATTTTAATAGGATGACTGGCTGTATAGATGAGGGGAGGGCAGTGGTTATTATCTCCCATGGCATCCATTCCCGTTCCATTTATTCCTCAGGGACCTAGATGAGGGGAGAGAGTGCACCTTCAGCAAGTTTGCTGGTGATACAAAACTGAGCAGGGTGGCTCATACATCAGGGGGCTCTGCTGCCCTTCAGAGGAACCCTGATGTGCCGGAGAACATGCAAAGCAGAACATCGTGACATTCAGCAAAGGCAAGTGCAGAGTCCTGTACCAGGAATAACCCCCTGCACCAGTCCAGTTGACTTGCTGCAAAGCAGCTCTCTGGAGAAGGACCTTGGAGTTTGCTGGTGGACAAGTTGACCATGAGCCAGCAACGTGTCCACTTGGATAAGGCAGCCAGCGATATCCCGGGCTGCACGAGGCAGAGGGCCATGATGTATAGGAGATGGATATTTTTATGATCTGTAGAGACATAAAAATCTCCTGGGGGAAGCGGAACACAGACCTTGAGACAGGAGGTGTTTGTCTGCTTGGTCTGAGTGATAAGGAGCATGGAGGCAGCTGCTTAGCCAGGTTCATAAACGACCTCCTCTAAAAACTAGTCGAGGCTGGCTGCTTGATGGGGCTTGCAGCCAACTTACCTGCAGATGTCCTCTAAACTAGTTTTGGAGGCAAAACACCTGGGAAAGAGGAAGACGATGAGAAAAGCAGGACCCTCAGACTGAGGGCTAGGACCCCTTCCCCCCGCCATTGGTACACGAGCACGCGCACCCCGGAGAGAGAGAGTTGTGCAACTAAAGGTGGAGTTTTGTCTGCCCCTTCCCCCACCCCCACCACCCCTGGCCTGCCTCCTGGGTCATACTGACCCTACGTGCCAGGATGCACCGGGCATAATGAGAAGATAGTGTGGAGAGAGAGAGAGAGAGAGAGAGAGACCAGAGTACTCTCCCTACCAGAGCAGGCAATAGCAGGATATTCTTTTCTTGGTCCACTCCTGGAATAGATGGAGATCCAACTCAGCCTTGCACACAGAGGCTGCCCACTGCAACGGGCATCATGACACACTAGGAATACGTGTCGCTCATGCCAGCAGCATGAGACTACTGGCACCAGGAGTCTATCTACAATGTCCCTTACCAGCATCAAGCACAGATAAATGTTATTCCATATATTATTATTCCATGGGAGTGGAATAATATGTGGAATATTATTCCAAATAAATAAATTCCTTAAATTATTCCTTAAGTTTGCAGTGAAGAGTTAAAGGGTTCTCTCCTTCTGAGAGAACTATCAACGCTTCAGAAACCTTCACTGCAATAAGCAAGGGTCTGTTAAAAAAAAATATAAAGGGATATTTAACCAAACTCTTCTATAATCTTACGTTATTTAGTTGTAGTAACAGTTGCTACAGGAAAAGCAGCACCATGGTTGGCACATATGAAAACCCTGATTTTGTAGTTTAAGCCTATTTTTCAAGTGCCATCAATGGCTTACATTTCACAAGCACACTAAATGGAAAATTTAAAGTGGTTGTTTACTCTTTGCAATAAACAAGGCATTGTAATAAAATACTTCAAATTGAACACAAAAGGAATAATTACTGCTCTAAAAGGAATAATACTGCTTTTTCTTTGCTGTTCATTAAAGAGGACTTAACTCCCCATGCAACAGAAGAATGTGATGAAAGGATTTCATTTCAGAATGAACAAAATAAAATTTTCAGCGTCTGTTTCAAGACAAACTTTCTGTTTAGAAATTTCCTGTGAGGTAGTCTTTTAAAAAGTGGTAGGAGAAGGAATGCAAAATGAAATGAAGCACTCTATTTCACAGCAAGCAAATTAAGTTTTATTTCAAAAATATAATACCAGGATATTTCAGCTTTTTTCCCACTTCCAAAAACCAATGCAAAGTCATAACACTTGCTGATGCTGCCCACTCATCTCACTTATTTTTTTACCAAAAAAAGTTTTTGTTTTCTGAAGAAAGAGGTGCTGACAGCTGAACCTCCCTTAAAACCTTCTGGGTGCCTGGTTTATTTACTTTGGGAGAGGTGTCAAGTCAAACTGCACGACATTGTAGATGTTGCATATTTCGTTTTACAAAACCAAACGGGGTGACTTCACACCACATAGGTGTAACTTCGTAGGTCTCACCTATTCTGCCTATAAAGAATAGATGTCAAATAACTACAATTTTGATTGCAGTATTCCCCATACGGAAATCCTAACTTGTCACAGAGTTTGAGCCGGATGGCGTAACTGTCAAACAAGGGTTGCAAAACCTGATGGGTTTTCACAGTAGAGTTTTCCAACGTTTACCCTTCCCATCTAACATGTGGAGGCAGAGCAGTCACGCAGGTGCGTTATCAAATTACTGTTCTTACTGTTACCTGCTGTATAATTAAATGCAGGAATGTTTTTTAGGAATGCAGTGGAGGACTTCGGACGCGGAGGAAGATGAAGGACTTCGGATGTGGAGGAATGCAGAGGCCTTTGGACCTGGAGGACTTCGGATGCGGAAGGACGCAGAGGATTTGGACACAGAGGACTTGCGACTCAGAGGGACGTGGAGGACTTCAGATGCAGAGGAACGCGGAGGAATTCAGACACGGAGCAATGCGGAGGATGTCAGACGCAGAGGAAAGCAGAGGACTTTGGACGAGGAGGGCTTGGGATGTGGAGGACTTCGGTCACAGAGGACTTTTGACATGGTGAGACGTGGAGGACTTCGGACGCGGAGAGAAGCAGAGGACTTCGGACGCGGAGGAATGTTGAGGGCTACATATGCAAAGGACTTCAGACACGGAGGAATGTTGAGGGCTTCGGACGTGGAGAAATTTGGACGTGGAGGACTTCGGACGCAGGCTGATGCAGAGGGCTTCAGAGGTGGGGGATGTGGAGGACTTCAGACGCAGAGGACTTTGGACACGGAAGGACGTGGAGCACTTTGGACACGGAGGATGTGGGATGTGGAGGACTTCGGGTGCAGAGGGACGTGGAGGAACCTGGAGGGATGCGGGGGACTTGAGACGTGGAGGGACGTGGAGGAGGAGGGATGCAGAGGATGAGGTGTGTGGAGGGACGCAAAGGAATGTGCAGGATGAGGGATGCAGAGGGACGCAGAAGGATGAGGAGGACTTCAGACACGGAGGGAAGCAGAGTATGAGGGTCGCAGAGGGACGTGGAAGGACGTGAAGGATTTGGGACGCAGGGGGCTGTGGAGGACTTTGGACATGGAGGGATGTGGAGGACTTCAGACAGGGAGGGATGCAGAGGATGAGGGACGGAGAGGGATGTGGAGGAGTTCAGATGTGGAGAGACGTGGTGGACTTTGGACATGAAGGACTTTGGATGCAGAGGAACATGGAGGACTTTGGATGCAGAAGGATGCGGAGGAGTTCAGACGCGGAGAACTTTTGAGGCAGAGGACTTTGGATGCAGAAGGACGTGAAGGACGTCAAATGCGGACAACTTGGGACATGGAA
>NW_010580967.1:175334-251539 GCF_000705375.1 Tinamus guttatus | reverse complement strand
AGAGATGAGAACAGAATTTGATTGTGATTGTGCTTTTGTGTAAAAGAGGAAACTAGCAGAATGTATGTAGATTAATTTTTTTAAAAAAAGTATGTACAATCAGCTGCTGCTGCTTTGTAAAGCAAGAGGAAGGGAACAGTTAAGTAAGACAGGAGATCAACTTAGTGATCCACAGAATAAGCTGACTGTGAGATGGCTTTAGTATGACAAGGCAGGTTGTGCTTATTTTGGAATTTGAGCTTCTGTTGAGTATAAGATATTATCTAATGTATTTTTGGCGGTTCGTGGAGCTAAATCTCTCTTCTGTTTCGTGACTCTATTATATAATTATCCAAGTTATTATTATTTGTGTGTGTGTATGTATCTGTGTGTGTGTGTACATATATATATATATATATGCATATATATAGATGTATATGAAAGGCTGTTTGTGGTAATTTTGGTTGGTGATGGCTATTATTTACAGACTTACTAAAGTAATTTTCCAGGATCATTTTTAACATGTTATTAAGGTTGCAATGCTTTCTTTGAACTGTTTCAACATAGGTTGTCTTCCCACGGTAGCTGAACAAGTTTCCTTTGTGCTAACGGTTGTGTTTCTAGTGTTTCTAGTGTTCAGCTGGTATGTTTTATAGAACAAATGTGTCAAAAATTCTTCTCAAAAGTTTCATTTCAAAGTTAAATTAGTTGAGGTTAAAATCAAGCATGCCTTATCATTGAAGTAGCCATTTGGAACATCTTGTTCACTTGGGCAGTAGACATTGTTCTTTGTCTGGTCAGTCTTTTATTTGAAAAGCTGTTCCTAAAGATTGTTCTATCAACAGTAATGACTTAATTATAAGTTATTTGAAGCAATAATTATCTAATTGCAATTGGGGCAATTTGATAATATGGAGATAGGTTTATATCAATACATATAAATATATATATTAAAAATAACAAGACTTCAGGGCATCACCACAATACAAATATCAGTTGGGCTTGTGGATGCAATTTCTTTCCCATCTGAACCAGAATTTTCTAATTAGATTTGCATTATGTCTGTGAAAAAACTCTTTTTTTTTAAAGAGACATAATTTCATATGTTGTTTCTTTTCCTAGATCATTTCCTTCAGTAAGTAACAATAAGAATGAATGGACATATATCAAACACCCCTCCTGGTGGATACGGAAGTTATTCTCCTCAGATCAAGTAAGCCTCTGCCTTGGATTTTCATTTAAAGGAGAAAACATTTGTATTTTCTTCCTTATGGTTTCATTTCAGGTAGAGCTGTAATTATTAGAAATCACTGGAATAATACAAAGGCAGCTTCTGTAAAAGAAGGTGCAATTTCCAAGCTAGTTGTCTGCTATCAGATGACTGAATTTTGTATTAAAGTGTTGAGTTATATTGCTGAATGGAATCACCTAGCACAAAATATATATGTATTGCTGTAGCAATAACATACTACATTACTCACAGAGGTCATCTTATGCCATAGCTATTTAAGGTTAGCACTGAGAGAGTACTTTTTCTCATGTTAAAGATGAGGCTCATTCTTGTTTTTATGCTAGAAGGAAGTTGGATTGCCTTTTTAGTTGTACTAAAATAATCTTTTTAGCTCTTTTATGGAAAGCAATTTAAACTTTTAAAACAAGCAGTGCTTGTGCATACAGGAAAAAGACACAGCACTACCACAATTGGAGTCTTTGGTGTAGTCTTTGTTGTTATTATTTGATAGTGATTTTGATAATTAATACTGTGGTAGCATTTTTTTGTATTCTACACCCCTGTTGTGCCTGATGCTCTGTTAGAGTAACAGAAGAGTTTCTCAGGAGGGCCTAAGCGAACATGCCTCTTCATACCATGGTGTGGTGCAAGTATTCAGTATTATTATCCGTGTTAATCATATTGTAGATATATGTATATGTACTTAATAGCAGGGATTTTCTTCAGTGCCTGCTTCTGTGTAGCAAATGCACCTAATGAGAAGTTAACCAGAAATGTGTTTTTGCAGTGGCTATGGCTCACCAACATTTGCTCAGGCAGAGAGGGAGCAGAGTTCAAGAACAAGTGCAAAAGCTCTTTACGGTAAGGTGACGTAAATTCTTTAAACTTTTATGTAAAAAATGTGTTTAAGTGTTGATTTTGAAGTCATGGTGGAAATACTTTCTGGACAATTCTAAAAGTGTGTGTATGTGTCGGTATGCATATATTTTTATATGTGTAAATAACTCAAATGATTTTATTTGTATTAAAGCTATAACCGCCCTAGAAGATGTTTTGACCATGTACTAACTACAGAGCTTCTACCTGCTAATTTAAGACAGCAGTTTATGAAGTATTTATCAGAAAACTAGGAGGGACCTAGTGGTCAAGAGACATTAAGGGACTGATAAGTTAGGGAGCAAGGAGGGTCTGTCCTATCTAGCATTATTGCAGTTTCTTGATTCTGTCTAAATGTTCTGTGCAACAGATACCCAAAAGGACAAAAATATCTTGTATTAGTGTCACAAATTTAACTTTGGACTTATTTATTACTTAATAAGTGACTTTTTAATATGGAGCACTTAAGAGGAAGAAAGAAAAAAGAAAGATGCTATTAGTTATACAGATTTAGTAGACACCCAAGGATGTATATTTAATCGCCCTCATATTATGGGTTAGTGAGTGGGACTTGGGTCTGTGGTGTAGGTCTGAGCTGATGTTTAATGACTTTAAGTCACTTTAATTTTGTGTTCTAGGTTCTTCCTTCTATAAACAATGTAGAAGAAAATCTTTTCCAAAAACTGTTTTCAGATTATAAATATTAACATAAATCAGAAGAAAAAAAGCTGCATACTGCTTGATTTCTGAAGCAGTATTACATTTCAGTACTCCAATAATTGGATGTGACTAAATATATACCTTTCAGAAAGAGGAAATAGATTTTCCAGCTGTTAATTGCCAACTGTAGATCATTAACTCTACTTTATGAAAGCATGAAATTTTATGTACTTGTGCTGTATTGCGTGCAACTTCTATATTTTTTACTAGACCTGGGAGGAAACCTCAGTTTTGCTGTGAGTGAAGCACTTTAAAGATCAAATTTTTAAAGCAGGGCAACAAAGCTCTTTTTTCATGTGCGTAGTTTTGTTTGTTTATTTTTTGTTTTATTTTGTATGGTTTTTTTTGTTTGTTTTGTTTTTTTCCCTCTCCACTGTTTGACATATACAGTGATGAGTAAAGATCCAGGCAAGTGAGTGGGTTTTGATGTGTGCATTGTGACTGCTGGGTATTTCAGGAGTGTGGATCTAAACGCCCAGCCATGCTAACATGGGAGCATGGCCAGTGTTAATGGTGAGGGTATGCCCCTTAGCCTCTTCTCTGAGTATACACCCTTGTTTCTTCTATGCGAAATAAGGGATTGAACACTGAGTTAAGACACATTTAAGTACTTGTCCCAATCCTATTAGTCCTGTGGTGGGTAAACACATGTTAATGACAGTGTAATGATGATCCAAAATCAGTTTTGCTGTTTGACCCTAAAGACGTGAAGCCCTCACCAACCACTCCGCTTCTTTACTATTTGTCTGTAAATGTAAAATTGGAGCATTCCAGCTTCTAAAGAATAGGTTTTGGAAACTGGTTTTGGGGAAAAAAAAAAAAAGTAGTTTTGGAAG
Organism: Tinamus guttatus; assembly: GCF_000705375.1. The sequence goes on along the minus strand of NW_010580967.1, from coordinate 247,897 downwards.
ATATTTAGAGGTGTCATTCGTTATGTTTTGCAATGCTCCTTATTACTAAAATTGAATTCTCTACTGTTAATGATGCAGGATTTTTTTAGTTTTATCCTAAATCTAAAATTCTTCCATCATTAACAATACAGGACAAGAAGTGTAAATACCTTCTATGTGAATAATTAAAGAAATCTAGTTCCTTTGCAATGTTGTAACATTATCAGTGCCATTTTGGTGTAACCAAAGGAAGGAACTCTCTTTGTTCTGTTTCCCTCAGCTAATGATTCAGAAGCTTAAATGTAACTTGGAAGATCACCCTCTTCATCTCTACTGGTCCACTGCCATGAAACCTGGTGACAGGCACCTATCTGTGTTCTTTAGCTCCCCATGGGAATAATTTTTATCTTCAGAGGAACTTTCTTGGATTTAAATTCCTTTTCCAAATCTAGTTTAGTAAACGTTAGGGAGACCATTTCCAGCTTGCTTTGTGTCGTGCTGCCCTACCAGCTGTTGCTGCAACCTGGTAACTGAGTGAATGTGTGAGTGAATAAGCATGTTGTGTGAATTGTTATCTGCTGTCAATAATAATACATTGATTCTCTTAATAGCAACAGCTTAATGAATAGAAGGAGAAACCCTGTTCATGACCTGTGTCTCCCCCTGCCTGACCCCTAACTTGATCTCCTTTTAGCAGAAAAGGAATTTACAGCAATAATATTGATGCTTGGCACATGGTTTTCAAGGAGGTTAGATTTGACATAACTTGTTTGGAGCCCTATTTGGCCTGCTGTTTTGAACAGGCTTTTTCTGTCTTTGCCAGATGTAATATTACTTAGAAATGCCTGAACTTTGTTGTACTAGCCAACTACAGATGCTGCTATTTGTCTTGGCTGTATGCTATATTCTCTAGCTTATGGCCAGATCACAGTGGGGGCAGAATGTAGTTATGTTTCTTGACAGCCAAATTGCACAGTTCCCTGGTCATCTACTTCTGCAGTGACTATATACTGCAGACTGCCGTGCCAGTAATGGAAACTTAAATGGAGATAAGATGGAGAGATGTTCTGTGGTGTAAATCTGTCCATGCTGTCAAATGCTCTTTTGAAAGTCAGTACAACTGATAGGAATGGAAGCATGAGGTTTGCAATGAGAATGTCTCCTCTTTGCAGAAGCCTTCATGCCTCATTCAACCAGCTCATTCTTTTGGCTTCTATCCTCTCTTCTAAGAGAGGAGTTAATAAACTAGGGAACTCTGGCAAAGAGCAGTGGCTAGTAATTGCAACATTGCTAGTAATAACTAATTTCTCTTCCTATTTTGAGTGGTGTTGCTGTAATGCCTGTTTTTGTGATCTTATTGGGTTAGGGCAGCAATGGCAAGGTGTTTTGAAACTTTGCAATGAATAATTTACTCTTGCAGGCATACCAGATAGACCATTTGGCAGTACTGGTTATATCCCCTGTTAGCATATGAAAACGTTGCTGTGTTGTTTGTGTGTATTAACTGGCTTTTGAAAGGCTTTGGGATACATGCGGCTGGAAGTCTATGAAGGTCTCCTGGCTTTGTATCCGGTCAGAAGTGGAGTAGTGTGAAGAGACTGATGTGGGTTGGTGGCTGAAGGCACTATGTTACAGTAGTATGAAAGTCCACTTTTAGAAATTTCTGCAAAACCAGAAGTAAAGCCTATTCCAAACATTTGCCTTTTAAAACTGATGTTGAAAAAGAATCATTCTTAGTTTAGACTGTACCTTTTTTAGCAGTATGCTTAAAAAAAAAAAGCAACTACATAGGATATTATTAGAAGCAGACACTGTAACTGTGCAAAATTCTCAAGTGATAGTTTTTAACAGCAATTTCTGCATCCTATGCAGGTTTACTTGTCAAGCTGTTATGTGGGTTGACAGAAAGAGTAGGTGGTAATGTAAACCAGCAAGAGGCATCTCACTAAAAAATATTTTTAATAGATTATTTGTTCATGGGAATGACATACATTTCACTTTTCTAACTTTTTTCATTTTGTATCAATCTAATAATAATTATTCAGCAGCATATGTTTTAAATAGATTAGTGGTATTGGTAAAAAATGTCTTAGCAGTGTTCTTTATGGGCGTTTAAAATGATGCATTATAGCATTTTCATATCAAACATGCCACAGAATATTCATCTGTCAGCAGAATGAAGGGACAAATAGCTAAATTTGAAGTATGTAATGGTAAGCAGCCTTTTACTTCTAAACTGCTTAATTGAATTCAGGTACTAATTGAAACTACTTACCATGTAACTACTGCATGGTGGCTCCTGTAAAATGAGTTGTTGATCTTGGTTCACTTCCAGTGCTAGTAGATATATCACAAAACTGCAGTTGCAGTTGCCAAGAACTGAATGAAGTAGAAGACTTAATTATGCTGAAGCTCAGAGTGAAGATATATTGGCACAGCTTTTCGAGTGGAGTTTTCACATTTTCCTGCTTCTGCTGTGGTTTGTATGCATAAAGAAGTAGGCTGTCAGTGTCACCAAATGTATGAACTGCAGAAAAGTTAAAAAAAAAAAATCTTTCTCAAAGCCAATGCAGTTATATTTTATTTTCAGCAGTCGTGTTACCGTTCTGCTGCATCTGTCTGCAGTGTTTCCTTTTTTGATGTTTTGTAATTTTTGTGTGTTCTGTCGGAAGGGAGTGGGAAGCAATAAAAAAAGGTCAGAACTTTTAAAATGCATTAAAACATAAATATTTTATATTAGTAATTAACAGCAAACTTCTGTATTTGATTATGCATTGATAATATATTGGATTATATACATATATTATACGTATATAAAAAGTTATATAAATAAAATGACCATGCCAAGACACTCTTTGTAATAATAGCAGCAAACTTTGTCCATGAAAAAGCTGGAAGACTTTGAACATCAGTCGGTTTAAGGCACCTATCAACAAGTGAAAGTTGGATCTGGGCTTCTAAATCAACAAACTAATTTTGAATGGATTTTTTCCAAGCATACTGAAGACATTTTACATATATATATAAAGGATCCAGGAGTGTTGGTCGACAGCTGGCTGAACATGCACAGTTCCCAGCCGTGGGCCCAGGCGGCCAAGAAGACCAAAGGCATCCTGGCTTGTATCAGGAACAGTGTAGCCAGCAGGACCAGGGAAGTGATCGTCCCCCTGTACTCGGCGCTGGTGAGGTCACACCTCAAATACTGTGTTCAGTTTGGGGCTACCAGAAAGACATGGAGGTGCTGGAGCGTGTCCAAAGAAGGGCAATGAAGCTGGTGAAGGAGCTGGAGCACAGACCTTATGAGGTGCGGCTGAGAGAGATGGGATTATTTAATCTGAAGAAGAGGAGACTCTAGGAAGAGTCAGTGTTCAAGAAACACATAGATGAGGCATTTAAGGACATGGTTTAGTAGGCATGGCATTGAAGGGATTATGGTTGGCCTTGATTGTCTGAAAGGCCTTTTCCAACCATAATGATTCTATGATTCTGTTGTTCTTTATGTCATGGCATGAAGTTAACTGTTGAGTCCCAGTTCTTACCTTGGTAAGGTGATTCGCAAATGTTGGATACTTTGGTATTTGCGCAGAATATTGACCACAGTGCCATATGGAAAGGAAGTGGGAGGTTTTTTAGGGAGTTATGAGCTTTTTTTTTGTTCTTGTTTAAGAAGTAGACTGGAGCCATCACGCTGTCTGATATGGTTATCTGTACTGCAAAATCATACTGTTCCTGCTTTTTTTCCCATCTCAAGCCATCCCTATGTTTTTGCTTCCTTTCTGCCTAAAAATAAATGTTTATTGCATGATAAATCTCTGTGAACTCAGGAAGATGCCCTGTCCATATTCTCATGGGGTTTATTTCACTGTTTAATTCCTGATCTTTGTGTCTGAAATGAGTTTTGGCTCGTCCTCTCACCTGTTGTTCTAGCACTAGCTTCTCCATCTGTCTTCTGTAGCACCACATCCGGGGAGGCACGTGGCACCAGCTGGCACAGGGACACCAAGGAGTGACACGGGCTGGAGCAGCTCGAATCTTTTGGCATAGCAAGCTGGATTTTTAGATTATTATTAAACATGAAATTGAAAGGTGTTACTAAAGTTGTCCCCAGACAGCATCAGGGAAGAGTAGGTGTTTTATGAATTGTGTTTTTCAAATTCTCTTGGTTGTGATGAGGTGCTAACAGTGAGATTGCATGTGCATTTTTGTGTTACTTGGATACCTTGCTCAGAGCAAGAATGGTAGTGTAATTACTAAATTCCAAGAAGTTGCAAACTCATCATAACCAGGTAAATGAGTTCATTAAAAGAAGTCATCTATTTAATGTTCTTATATTTGATATGTAAATGAATTAAATTGGCAATAGACTTCCAAAAATCATACCTTCTATGCTAGCTAATTCCCCATAAGGGAAAAGATCGACAGCAAGATGCTCTGTAACTGATAGTGCACGCTCCTCTGATAATGGGATTTGCTTTTAGATGAATTTTTGACCTTTTTATCTGGATGTGCTGGTAACACATCTCCTGCATTTTGCTCTCCATCTCAGGTCCAGCTTCTCTTTGCTATTGTTCATAAAGCTCTGTTTCTTATATAAACACTGCCATTTCTCTGATGAAAACCATCGTCTTGTCTATTGTGATGGCTGATTTTGGACATCCTGTCCTAACCTGGGACAGAATTTCTGTGACTGTGAGCATGGAAAGTCTTGCAAAAGTTACTCTCTGCTTTTTAATTATTTGATAGTCTCTAAATTTGCCAGTATTGTTTTATTAAAAACAAAATCAAATACTATTATTTGGGGAGATTTGTGAACCTTACAAGGGATGTAAACTTATCCTAATTTACTTGAACGTCATAAAAACTCTGATCTTTTCACTGAAAAAGGACAGAAAGAGGAAGGTCCTAAGCCAAACTCAACATGCCATGCATTCAATTGATGGAACTTCTTTCTCTTTAAACATATTTTCTTTCTTGATGGTCATCATTTAGTTATTCGTTTACAGTCCGTACCAGAAGTCCGTTAATTGATCCCCCTGGAGATGCAAATAATCATATTTGGTTAAACTAGATATTGCTTTTTAATTCCCTTGTTTTGTTAGGAACAGATGGAGCATACTTCTTCAGATCATCGTCCAAACAAAAAAAGAAAGGTAGCAAATCAAATACTGCTTCAAAGACTGCTGCTTTGGGGTTGTGCATGTGTGTGTATGCACATGTATGTATGTGTGTATTGTGTTTTTTTTTTTAAAAAAAAAAAAAGAAAAAATATGAAACCATCATAAGTAATATGCTGCAAAAGCAGAAATATTAGTTACATCTGGAATTAATATGGACCCTCTGCTCTAGGATTTATAAATAATGGATAATAAAATGGACATGATTTTAATATGCTCATGTTTAAAATTCTGACAATCCATGATGTTTTGCTATTGGCTGAGGGTACTAAAGGCATACCTTGCTGAAGCAAGCTGAGTAGCTGCTGCAAAGCAGCAGAATCGCTCTTTTCTGTGAGCGACGCTTGCTGTCTTGATGGTAGCCTTCAAGCAATGAAATGATTTCAGGAGCTATATTTTCTTTAGTTACAAAGCTGAGGTTATATCATGAGGGGTAGTTATGAAGCATATTGACAAGTAAAGAAATGCACAGTGTGTCTAATACTTCTACAAGTGACATCTCTATAAGTGAGGGCCTTTGTTTTCCTGCTAGGAGTCTGGGCTTCTGAAGCACTGAGGTGCTGCTACACCTAAATGATTCCTGTATAAAGGAACTCTGATTACAAAATACCTTCTGTTTTGCCTCTTTGCTCAGTGGACACTTCTGTTGAATTTTAGTGTCCTCACTGGAGACCCCTGTAGATTACAGAACATGTGTTTGGTAGTACTTAGCATTTTTAATCCTGAAAAAAGTAGCTTTATTCAAAGCAGTCCAACTGGGTGTGATGACATTAATGTATGTTGTATATACGTCAGATACTTCCTTCCAAATAAGATCAAAAAGCCCATTTTAATTGAAAATCAGAAATGAAGATATTTCATGAAAATGAGAACATTTGCCTGCTACAGAATTCCCTTGGATTCTTCTCAGACATGTTTTCTAGCTTCTGCCTTATTAAGGCAAAATTCCTGGTGTTTGCAGATTGGGCACTTCAGTGATTATGGGGAGAGAGAACTCCAAATGCCTCATATAATTATCTATCGATTGAAGCTGAAAATCTTATTTCAGTATTCATTTAAAATCATTATTTTATGGTGTGTGGATTTTGTGTTCTCAGCTTGCATTTTACTTTCCTCTCCCTCCTCCTGATTTGATATCAATCTGTTGCTTAAAGTAAAAGGTAAATGATGTTTCTGATTTTGCAGCATTGTTGAGCTGGAAAGTATTTCTATATAGAGATATTGAGCATGTATTTTTCTGTTGTAGCTTTTGGGTTCTTTCCCCTTCGTTCTTTCCTGCTTACTTATATAACAGCTATTCAAAAAAAGGATTGCTTTAGGAGGAAATAAAAGATGCATCAGGTCTGTTTTATATGTGGTTTTGTTATTTTCAGTGTATAACAGGAGAATTATATGTATAAATGTGAAAACTTTTGATTTTAAAGTGCATTCATACAAGCACAGTAAGCCCGAAACTAGTTTTATACCCCTACCAAAGTGGGAACTTGATGGTTTTAATTAATCGGGCTTCACAAGTATTTTCAATGGGTGTGCTGTTCATCTCCTGCATCCTGACTAACTGAAGAGATAGTAGCTGTTGTGTGTCTCTCTTCTAATGTTGTTGATGTATTATCCTTGTGCTAGACTGTGTTGAGGGTGAAAGTTTCTCTTTTGAATCGCAAAAATTAACAGCAACTCATCTTCTGCTTTCATGTATACACAGCTGGTCTTAAGTGTCTTGAAGAAATACCCCAAATGCAACATGATAAAAAGCTTGATGAATAATTGTTCTTTCTTTTCTCACCTCTTCTTTAGAACAAAGAAAGAACTATGCACGGGACAGTGCCAGCAGCGTGTCTGAAACATCACACTACCATGTGGAGGTGAGAGGAGTAGCAAAACATCAATTAGATCTCTCAGTTGCACTGATGATATTCACTGATTTTTGCCTGTGTGATTTCTGAGGCTACATAGGCTTGAAGGCATATCAATCTTCCAAAATATACTGCTAGCCTGAGGTCACTTCAGAACAGATTACGTTGAAATGCATCAAATTGTGTAGCTGGGCCATAATGAACTGAAATTATCCAGTAGTAGCAAACAAGCAGAGACGTGCGTGGCAAACGGACAGAACTTCTCAGTGGGATCACAGTTCAGTGTGCTGAGCTGCCCTGTCTTTGAAGTAGCCTTGTTCCAAGGCTGACACGGAGCTGAGAAGCTCTGTGCTGTTGGTGAGGCACACTGGATGATATTTAAAATACTTTTCCTAGTTATAATCATCAGAGGTGCCAGAGTGCTTAGCAAGAGCTGACTGTTAGCCCTCCAAAATCTCCATTAGAGTCCACTAGGTAGCAGTGAAATGCATCCTGCCTGTACCGATCCTTCCCCCATGTGGAAAGAAAAATATATGGCTTCCTCTCTTAAGCTGCTTTGCAGAATTACTGTATATGGCTGTCACATTCTGTCTAGAATTAAATATATTTAAACTAACCAGCAAAGTAAGCCTGGGTGCCTGTAGGTAGTTAAGCACTTCTGGATGCAATGCTGAGACATTCTTACTTTGAGATAGACTTTCTGCTGCTGTTGTCAAAGTGTTGTGAGTTAAGCTGACTCTTGAAAATGCCATAGATTCACAGGTCCTTTTTGCAGAATTTTAAATATAAATTGTTAAATCATGGTCAGAAGAGTCTTAATTTCAGTTCCTTATGCCCTGTGATCAGCTTACAAAGGAGTTATTTGTGCTTCTTTTCATTGTCTGTTTCTTTACGTATCTGTCTGCATAACGGTTTTGGTACTCTGCTAGCATAGAAAATAGCAATAGTATTTGAAACCTAAGCATTCCTGTGTGAACAGACAGTGTAGTTTGCTTATGTAACTTCTTTAAATACTTTGATCATGTGCAGCTCACATCTGCCGTCTTGTCTGTCATTATGGAAATGTGTTATTATCCTCCAATATAGTAGAAAGAACACTCAATACTTTTATTTCAGGTTGTTTAGAAGATAAGTGCACAGGCATTAATTAACTTTTTGTTTTTTTCTTGGAAAAACGTCACTAAGTCTTAAATAAAAATGTGAAGCTTGGCTTTATTTTTCCTGGATAAAACTGAAATAGGTTGTTATGCATGTTTGACATGTTTGAAGAAGAAACTATCAAAATCATAATGGTAGGGAGACTTAATTATCAAATTATCAAAATCATAATGGTAGGGAGTTGAGGTGATGCCTGTGAGGTGGTATTTAACTTCTAGACCATTGCCTCTGGAGACCATTCCAAGCTGACGGTGAACAAAATAGATAGTAAACTACATTTCTATTATGGTCTATGTGAAACAAGTAACTGGCTTGCCCATAACGTGTCCCAGTCAGATGCAAACCCATCATGGTTGTCCTCAGGGTGCCCACTGGCAGCTCTACAGAGATGGCCATGCTCCAGGTCAGACGGAGGTTGGCAGGATGTTGCTGGGAAGCTTCTCCTGCTGCTTCCTGCAGTCAGCTTTCCAAATGAGACAGGTTTTCACTCCTCAAGAAAGCTAATTAATATTTAAGATTAATTCTACTTGTGATACCTGAAATGTGACAGAACATGTCTAGAAACCTAACTACTCACTGTAGAGAGAAAATGAGGGGATGACAAACAGGAAGTTACAAAACTCAGCTGACTTGAACTGACATTACGAACTAAACAACCTCCCCCATGGCTTACTGATAGGGTCAGATAGGGACAGATAGGATCTATCGTATACATATCTGTCATGTACAAAGGCTCTTTTATACAAAGATGCTTTTCTTCATGAATTATTTGTATTGCTGTTTCACAGTAATTTAACTGCTGATGCTGCCTAGTGATAGGGAAAATTACGCCTTTTTTTTTTTTTTTTTGTACCCCTCATTCACTAGCACTTGACCACCTTTGTTTTGGACCGAAAAGAGGCAATGATTACAGTAGATGATGGAATAAGGAAGCTGAAATTGCTGGATGCTAAAGGCAAAGTGTGGACTCAAGATATGATTCTTCAAGTGGATGACAAAGCTGTCAGCTTAGTGGACTTGGAATCAAAGGTAAGATCTGTGAGTGACAGTCTCACTTGCAGAGAGAAAGAGAGAAAAAAGAGGAACAGAAAAATGATGTATGTGAAATTTGGTATTTTAATTAGCTTATTAACACTTTCCTCTTCTTATCTCATGCAGTTTCTCTGAGATCCAGATACTATTACGCCAATAATAAGCTCCCCTACCTCAACCTCTCTCTCTCCCTGCAGAATGAACTGGAGAATTTTCCTTTAAGCACAATTCAGCATTGCCAGGCTGTGATGAATGCATGCAATTACAATTCCATTCTTGCATTGGTATGTAAAGAGCCAACCCAAAACAAGCCCGATTTGCATCTTTTCCAGTGTGATGAGATTAAGGTAAGATAGTAATGAAGAGCTGCTATGACTTATTTGAATTGGGGAAATTTTATGAATTGTCAAGTGCAATGGATAAAATCAAATAAATGATTCACAGAAGATAATTCTATTTTTTTTGTGCTGATAAATATGATTTGTTTAATGTATTTATGATAATACATTAGTAAATGTGGTGTTATGGCTTGTAAGATAGGAGGCATCTAACTAAGCTGAATTCTTTGTGTGTGCAAATATGTTATTACTGTAAATATTGATCTTTTTACGGGGGAGAGGGGAAAATCTTCAGCATTTCATTTAGATTTTCAAATGCGTAAAGCTTGGAATTATTTATATGGTATGCACTCACACTTCTAAAGAAACTGTTGTAAAATAGTTTGAATTATCTGAAATTTATTTTAGATTCTGGAAAACATTCACCCGAGTCTTGAGTTCTTACCTAATCCTTCCTGTATCTGTTCTTTGTGACTGAGCAATTAAACCTCCTCTGCTGGCCCACCTGATCTGCAGGAGAGAATACTGAAAGGAAAATATTATTTGTAAAGGACAAGACAAGGAAAGGGATTATTTGTCTCCAGTAAAATGTTTTCCTCAAGTTTCAAACACAATTTTTGAATGTTTTTGCAATGCTTCTGCCTTTCTGGGATAGGGGCAGTTCTTGAAATTCTGTTAAATAATTTACGGGACTTTTGAAAAATTCCTTTTTTGTAATTTGTTATCTTAACAAATCATCAGTGATATGCAACTGTTTTGAAACTGGCTCAGCGATAGGTAGTAGCGTGAAGATTACTGGTTAACTGTGAGACTAGTAGCATTGAATTTGCCATTGCAGTGGAAATTGGATTCTTGGAGAGTGCAAGTTGCAATACATTAAATAATGCGGGGGAACTGGATTGGAAGCGATCTCCCAGCGTGATCTCCCTTCTTCAGGCTTTCCTCTTTTGAAGCTATTCCTCTTCATACAAATAAGAATATTGAACACATAAGCATAAATCTCTATCTCCAAGTCCAGGATCCCACTTTTCTTCTGGGAAATTGTTTGAGCCTGTGACCATACCCTGGGTTTTGTTACCTGCTCATTGGACTTAGATGTCTTTCTTCCAAAAGTTCTTTCAGCTTTTGATCAGAAATTATATTGAACCTCAGGAGCCTTTGCTACAAAAGCTTAGTCAAAATCAATTCAATTTTTGCAAACAAATATTTTCTAATTAAAACTTGTTAATAAATATTAAGAGTTCAAATACTCTGAAGATTTATCTATTCATTAATTCTATAAACCTAATATATTCCTGGTTCATTTTCTGGGGTATAATACATTATTGCCCGAGAAGTTCCTTAATCCCTTTGGATCCAAAAATAAAGTAAGTCTTCTGATCCCAGCAGAAATTGTATATTCCTCCAAGGAAGTTAAATATTCCTCCTCCACCATGAGGAAACCTGGATAGGGAGGTGGGCCTTGTAGAATGAGCCTGGACACTGACAGATTTGGGCTTTGACAGCATGTGCAGGAAATTACTCTGACAGCTGAACATGTAACAGAGCATTCTCAGTCCCATGAGAAGCTGTGACCTATTTAATGCAACTTCTATTAAAGTACTGAGTTAGAGATGGATTGGAATTTTACTTGTGGGTCACTGGTGAAGATGCACTGCAATTACTGAGAGGTAGGAACCTACAGATTAAGAATCTCTCTGAAAAATTAATCTTCCACAAAATAAAAGAGAAAGTAGGGTGCATTTTTATTTCTTAACTCTCAGTAAAAGGATGTATCTTTTATCTTCATTATCCCTACTAGTTCTGCTGTCTATAGTAGTTTCAGTTATGGCTTTAACAGCCATTCTTAATAAAAATGGTGTATGTGGATGGAGACAACAGTTTTTTGCGATGATTTTTGACTTGAGATAATTACAACTCTGTGGGCAAATTTGTTGTTTAAATGGAAAACTCATTCTAGGATGGCATTTTAGATTAGAATAGTGACAAAGCTACCAGCTCCCAGACAATAGCATTGTGTGTTTCTGTGTTCTGTTTAGTGTAAATTAATGTATCCTGGAGGTTTAGGTATGTGGGATTAGTAAGAGATTCTAGAATCTAAGGATATGTTAAAAAAAAAAAAAAAGATGCCTGAAAAGATATTTATTTCTTTTATCTGGTTAGTCAACCTGATAGCTGATAGTGTCTGCATCTGTCTCCTCAGGCTAGCTTTATTCATGAAGATATTGAAAGTGCAATCAGTGACAGCAAAAGTGGAAAACAGAAGAAAAGGCTTGAAACACTGAGGTAAAAAACTTACCTGCTTGCAGTACAAAAGATCACTGAATATTGTTAGAATGGTCAGAAGCTTTCCAAGTCTATCTGCTATCCTTTTGCTCTTTTTTGCTAATTAGTAACGTATTTCCAGAAGCCAGTAGATGACCCTTGACTACATTATCTTATTCTTTTTGAGTTTATAATTTCCATTCTTTTCTAATTTCTCCTTGGTGACTGGAACAGCTGGCAACCAGTTGCCAGAGAAGAGTGTTGTATGTCTTGATTCTGCATATAGGCAAATAGTTTGTAATTCAAATTATAAAATATAAAAAAGTAAAAATTTCAAGAAACAAGAGACATAGAAACAAGGGCACAAATATTTTAGGCAATGAATGTTAATGGAAGTTTATTGAAAAGTTGGTAGGTAACTGTCTCAAGTCTCTCTCCATAATGTGTGTTTTTGTGGTCTATGTGGAAAATCCTCTGCTGCACAAAAATCACTAAGTAAAAACATTGTTGTTTTAAAAACGTTTCTAGTTAACTGTTTTACACAGAAAATTCCACTATGCAGCTCATTAAACTTTCTTATACTGATAAACACTCCTATAAAAAAACACAAGCATGCTAAAGTTTACCTATTATTTACCTATGGGTTTAAAATAGGTATGCTGTAATCCAGAAGAACTCAAACACATTGGATATGCAAGGAAATTAAGGAGATTTAATTAGGGGAAGAATGTAGGCTGGTACATCTGGGGAAAACTAATCTGAGCTACTCATCCCAAAGGGCTCTGAGGCCAAGCACTCAATAGTACATGACCTTGTAGCGCTGGTTACTCACTGTAGTATTGTGTACGTGCAGGCATCAGGTCACAGGGGGAGATTCCCTTCTGGATGAGTCCTGCATGACTGGTTTGGAGATGTGGCAGTGAGCCTAACATTGCATTACCAAGTTATTGTTGCAAGGTTATTGGATTGTGGAATGTGGAAATGTGGGAAGCGTGGGAAATGTGGGGAAGACTACCCAGGAGAGTGGAGGAAGGAACTGCAGGAGCTATTTTCTAGTTCGATGTCTAAGGACAAAACAGTATCTAGTGCATTTGTTGCTGTTCATGAATGCCATGAATGAGATGGGGTTATAAAGGGAGGAATTTAAGGTGAAGGCCTTGCTGTTAAATTGGGACATGAGGAAGGGGGTTGGTGGATGTGTGGAGGTGGGAGCTGATTTTTTTTTCCCCGCCTCTGTTGATATCAAGCTGATTATGGTGCATAAAACTAGACAAGGCAAAAAAAAAAAAAAAAAACTGAAAAAGAGCAGGTGGGAAGAGTCATGCATTTGCATCAAAATGGGATGAACAGACTTTTTTAAAGGAAAAATCAGCCTGTAAACTAAGTCATTTGGGTTGGCTGAGTTCTAAGAAAAAGTTGGTTGACAACTTGTCAGACTTAGGAAATAGATAACATTCAGCCATCACAGAATGATTAACTTCTAATGAAGACAGCAAGGGGATCGAGCCATTATACTGCATGTGGTGATAGAAATGACACCTACCAAATCTGAGTCGCTGAATTTAGCTGTCTGCCCATTCTCTAGACGTTGTGCTGCACTACTTAGGGGTTTCCAGTTGGCCATGTGATTGAGGCTTTGGTTTGGTGATATGTATTTTGCCATTCCCTCCTTGATGTGGGTCAAGTATATTTACATAGCATAGACTCTGCTGTTGCTGGCTGTGAAAGTCCATAGGATGCTCAATAACATGGGTTATAGAAAAGGTCCTTGCAAAGCCCTCTTGTCTTCTCTGATTAAACGCTAGAAAATATCCAGTTGGCCATGTGATTGAGGCTTTGGTTTGGTGATATGTATTTTGCCATTCCCTCCTTGATGTGGGTCAAGTATATTTACATAGCATAGACTCTGCTGTTGCTGGCTGTGAAAGTCCATAGGATGCTCAATAACATGGGTTATAGAAAAGGTCCTTGCAAAGCCCTCTTGTCTTCTCTGATTAAACGCTAGAAAATAGAGTGGTTGTTTTTTTTCTTTTATCCCCCGAGTGTCACTTCTGGCCTTTTCTCTCCCCTTAGGATGATCTCCAAAGCTGACAGCGCTATCCCTCCGCCCCCAAGGGCACCAGCCCCAGTCCCACCGGGGACCGTCACCCAGGTGGACGTGCGAAGCCGCGTGGCGGCATGGTCAGCGTGGGCCTCCGAGCAGGGCGAGCGTGAGTATTTCTGAGAGCTGGTTCTCCTGCCGTGTGCTGAGCAACAGTCATTCTGGGCAGTAGGTTTCTGTGAGGACAGATGATGGTAAAAATGGTTTGGAAAAAAATATTTTTCAAAAATATTTTTGAAAAGATGACAGCCACATACAGAAACGTTTTTACTCTGGTGCCCCCTCTGTTTTTGTTGAGAGGAGGCAGGATTATTCTCCCAGTCTAGTCTTAAATGCCCCAGATTCCTATTGCCTCAGAGAGATGGCTCTGTAAGAAAGACCTCACTGTCAAAATCTGTTTTGTCATTTACTCGCGGTATCGGTTTTCTGAATTTCTTTTCAGAGCTTCATTTAGTTGTTCTTAGGTGGATGGTAGGTGGGCTATGGTTTTCCTCTGGGGCCTTTGCATGAACATCACTTGAATTAAAAGCTGACTAGAGATAAGCAGCGTTTATTTATTTTTATTTATCTTCTTAGTGGGCTGTGTGACTAAACTAGCTCATTGCTTTTAAAGCCTCAACCAAGAAATGTAGTACTATTTTTGATCTTTTTTTCTTCTTTTTAAATCTGTAATGGAAACTTTTTTTTTTCTTTAAATAATATTCTTTAGAAACAATAAACTCCTTTCAGTATAACAGACTATATAAGGAGTAACCTTGGTTCAGGTGAAGTCTTTTTTTCTCTTTTTCTGTATAACAGAAGATGAAGTTTTATAATTAGATGTTTAGAATTAGATGTTACTAATCAGGAAGTTTTTGTTGGTTTTGGTTTATTTTGCCATAATATGGCTCAAAGTACACAACTATGCAGAGAAAAAAAAAGTATTCACAGAAATCAGTAATATTCAGAAAGTTTTCATCTACTAACCTACAACTTTATACCTGCTTTGAGTAAAGACCTCTTTCTTCTTTTGCTTGATTTCTGCTCACTTAATAAATAAATAAATAACCTGTGGTCTCTTGATGACCTGAATTCCTGCCGTAGTTCTTATTTCATTCATGTGGATATCTTCTAGAATGCATTTATAAAAAGCACTCCTGTTAACAGTGTGCCAGCATTGGTAAATCAGCCCAAATTCCTACATCTCTTTTTGCTTATTAACCTTCATTTATAAACTGTCCCCCTTGAATATCCTCTGAAGTCTGAGCTATGCACTTCTGTCTTGGCTGCTTCAGCTTGACTTGCTTTTAACGTGTTTTGTAAAATGAGATAACTTTTCCTTACTTTGGGTTTAGAATCAGCCACTTTCTGCTGTACTCTTTTGATAGAGATCCTGATACCACAATTATGCATGTGGTTAACTTCCTTTATGCAGCTAAGTTAGCTTATGCATATACCTAAACAGGTTCATGAGGCTTGGGAGGCATTACTGTGCAAGTTCTTCAGGTTCTCTAAAGCCTTTGCAATGGCAGTGGTGCCAACAGTTTCGTCTGTGGCATGGTAGTATACTTTCAAGTATAAGTGGTGTAGAGTGTCATGATTTCTAGTTTTTTCTATATGAATGTCTTTTTCCCTTCACTTTTTCCACAGTTGAAAAGCAAAGACAGTACCAGGACCATGAAGAAACAACAGAAATGATGGCAGCTAGGATTGACAGAGATGTTGTAAGTGAGCGACTACAAGAGATATTGCTTAACGCTCATAAAACATTGGCTTTTTACCTAATGGGAAGACTTTTTCCACATGTGAAATTCAGTTCTGGGGCAAAGCTTTCCAGGCAGACTGTTTTGTGTGGTAAACCTGAAAATGAATAGGAAGTGTGTGGTGTGTTTTTCTTACTTTTTTAAGGTAAGTACAAAGTATTGCTATTAGTCAAGTTTTCTGTTGTGAAGAGCTGTACTTCCATGTAATTTTGTGAAGGCCAAATTCTTCAAGCATGTATAAACTGAAATTTTATTAAGTTAATTAGACTCTGATAAGTGCCATTTCTGGAGCATAAACACATGGTCATTTCCAAAGACCATGGATATGTAGCCATGCATATGTATAACATGACCCTCCATGACCTGTGAGCAACAATATTGAGTTGGTTCCATGATGTATGCACTATCAAATACTGCCATGATGATCACTTGGAACCCAGCTTTCTACTCTGGTGTTGCCATCAGCAACATCAAAGGGTCTTGAGGGAAGCGTGGTGGAACCTGCTGAAGTGTTGCACCCCGAGGGTGCTTCTTTTCTTCTCCACTTGCTCTTTGAAAACCATTCTTCAAAGAACACTTCTCCCGCAAACCACATTCTGAATTTCCACAAATGGTTTAATACTTTGTTCCAAAAGAGATCATCAAGTTGTGCCATTTAGGAAAATGCTGTCCTATGCACATAATTTACTAGAAAGGATTTGTGTGCATATGTGCTTTGAGAGAATGAATGTTGTGGATATTGTGTGTAGAATTAATGTAATCTGTAGAGAATGGATGTAGTGTGTGAATGTATGTAATGGAAATCTGAATTTAGTAATACCAGTGCTTTCAAAACCTACACTGGTCCTGAGTTTTGAAAAATCTAAGCTTTAAAATGTTACGCATGTGTGAAGTTATAAACATAATGAATCTATATACACAATATTCTAGCCCTAACTTTGTACAGAAGTTGCTGGTATCTGAGAGTTGTTTTCATTCCTAGAGTGTTTCTACTACACTTTCAGTAAAGAAATTGCTACTTTTCTCTCATAGCAAATTCTGAACCATATTTTGGATGACATTGAGTATTTTGTTACCAAACTTCAAAAAGCTGCTGAGGCATTTACAGAACTTTCGAAGAGGAAGAAAACCAAGAAAAGTAAAAAGAAAGGACCTGGAGGTAGGAGTTCCTACTGCAGTAGATTGTGCAGTAGATTTTCTTTTTTCTTTAGGAAACTTTGAAGTAGTGAGTAAATATGACTTTTTTTTTTGATGTGTGTGGTATTGATTTTGTTTCACTTTGAAGGGAAAGCACATCCTAGAAAGTATATTCTTAGAGAGGACTAAATGAAAAGTGTTTGCCTGAAATCAGTGGGGGAGAGACTGATGTGAGATATGACTGAAGAATATTGCTCACTGTAATGACTGTATTTACAAAATTTTGCATGTCAGTAAATATATTAGCAGGGTTAATTAGCAGAGCTAGCAGGGCTCATTGAGAGGGCTTTATACTAGATTCGAGGTGGGAGGGAGGTATCATCAGGGAAGCAGGTTATGGGGTAGGCAATGGCCCATCATGCCACTCACAGCAGCCTAACTCCATAGCCCTAAGCCTGAAGAGGCTAAAGGGGAAAATAAGAGACCTTCTGAAGGCCCACATAGTCAAGTTCCAGCTGCCCCAGCTAGAGTGAGAGGCACATTGGGTGACCAACTCAAATGGCTTTATGTAAATGTATGCAAGATGAGGAATTAATAAGGGGAACTGGAGATGCATGTGCGATTGCAGGGCCATGATCTCACTGCAATTCCTGAGACATGGTGGGACAGCTCTCATGACTGAAACATGGCCATGGATGGCTTTAGACTTTTCAGGAAGGACAGGCCAGGAAGACGAGGTGGCAGAGTTGCTCTTTACATGAGAGAGCAACTGGAATGTTTGGAGCTCAGCATAGGGGAGGATGACGCATGAGTTGAGAGCCTGTGGGTGAAGACTAAAGGGCAGGCCAACAAGGGCAACACAGTTGTGGGAGTTTACAACAGGCCTCCTGACCAGAAAGAGGAAGTGGATGAGGCCTTCTACAGGCAGCTGCAAGAAGCCTCACAATCCCAGGCCCTGGTCCTTATGGAGGACTTCAATCACCCTGATGTCTATGGGGATAATCACACGGCTAGGAACAGGCAGTCCAGGAGGTTTCTGCAGAACATTGCAGATAACTTCCTGATGCAGGTGTTTGATGAACCAACAAGGGAAGGGGAAGAAAAGGGAAGAGATGACCTCATACTAATAAACAGATGGTCTAGTGGGAAATGTGATGTTTGGGGGCAGTCGTGGCTTCAGTGACTACAAGATGTTGGAATTCATGATCCTGCGAGGAGGAAGCTGGACAGGAAGTAGGATTGCAACCCTGGACTTCGAGAGAGCTAACTTCGACCTCTTCAGGGAACTCCTTGGAGGAATCTCCTGGGCAAAGGTCCTAGAAGGAAAGGGGGTCCAGGAGAATTGGCTACTATTCAAACACCACTTTCTCCAAGCTCAGGTTCGGTGCATTCCTATAGGAAAGAAGTCAAGCAAGGAGGCAAGAGACCTGCGTGGATGGGCAGGGAGCTGTACATAAGGTGAAAGAAGAGCCAGGTCTCAGAATAACCCCAGACATGAGATTAGGGGTTGACCTGCTGGAAAACAGTTCCGTGGAGAGGGGTTTGGAAGTCCTGGTTGACAAGAAGTTAACCATGAGGCAGCAATATGCCTTCATGGCCAAGAAGGCCAATGGGATCCTGGCCTGCATCAGGAGGAGTGTTGCCAGCAGGCCGAGGGAGGTGATCCTCCCCCTCTGCTCAGCTCTGGTGAGGCTGCACCTGGAGTATTGGGTGCAGTTCTGGACTCCCCAGTGCAAGAAGGACATTGAGCTTCTACAGCAGGTGCAGCGTAGAGCGACAAAGATGATTAAAGAACTGGAGCATCTATCATATGAGGAAAGACTAAGCGAGCTGAGCCTGTTTAGTCTGGAGAAGACCGAGAGGAGATTTGATCAACATATTCAAGTACCGAAGGGGTAAATGTAGAGATGATGGGGCCAGGCTCTTCTCTGTGGTGGTTGATGACAGGACAAGGGGTAATGGGTGCAAGTTGAAACATAGGGAGTTTAATCTCCATGTGAGGAAGAACTTCTTTACTGTGAGGGTGACAGAGCACTGGAACAGGCTGCCCAGAGAGGCTGTGGAGTCTCCTTCACTGGAGATCTTCAAAACCCACCTGGATGCGACTCTGTGCCACGTGCTCTAGGTGTCCCTGCTTATGCAGGGGTTTGTGGACTAGATGATCTCTAGAGGTCCCTTCCAACCTTAACCATTCTGTGATTCTGTGTTATTAAGCAGCTACAGCAATTAATGGAAATACAAAATACTTAAGTTTTTTATTTTATTTTATAATACTTGTGGTTAATATATCTTCAATATTTATAGAAGTTAAATTTTACATATATATGTATAGTTTTTCTCATTTTTTTCACCAGAGGGAGTTCTTACTCTCCGTGCAAAGCCACCACCTACAGATGAGTTTGTTGACTGCTTCCAAAAATTCAAGCATGGCTTCAATCTTGTGGTAAGTAACTGCTAGCCTATATGGTTTTGAGGCGTGCTACAATAAATTTTCCTGGGATAGATGATGTTATGTGTAAGAGGATATTCCCTGCTGCTACAAATTAATTCGTGTGTCGGATTTGTTGCCTTACTTTTTCTATGTGTTAAGAGCTCTCTCTATCCCACTTGTATGGAAGGATCTATAATGATCTATAGTTCTCTTCTTCTTTCTCTTTATTTATTACTTAAGTGATAGAGAGGAGGAAGGAGAAGAAAACAACGCAACTGCATTGCTTTGTAGTTATTTTTAAGTCGGGTTTCTTTGAGGATTCCTGATACTCCAGGTAATGAGGTTATCTTTGACTCCTCTGAGAGAACTTCAGAAGTTCATTTGGTCTTTGGGAATACAGTTATCAAATTATGTGTTTTGATGCCTTGGTGCACCAAACGAACCGACGTTCTTGGTGCCTTGTCCGTGTAGAGTAAACTGGTGGGCCCATGGATACCAACACAGAGGTGTTCACATCCTTTGAGGAACTGGGGGTCAGAGCAAGCATTGTCTTGGTCTCTGCTGCTCTTCTAAAAAGAAGTAGATATGCAAATATCCTCTTAATAATGTGCATAGATTTAGGCATATAATCTCACTTGGTGCTTGGCCAATGCATAGGAAGGCAGCTGAGATGACACCAGTCTTGGCTTTTCCCTTTTTCCCTCTCTATTTGGAGTTGAACAAAGATCTGGTGATCTCTGGCCTCAGGTAGTCTCCAGGTGGGGCTGCTCCTCAAAGGCTCTGCCCAGTGCCAGTGACTGGGGGAGCATAGTTCTCTCTCTTTCAGCATCCTTGTTCAATAAAATCCTTTTACTTGCAAAATCTGAGTTTAAAGGGGAGGGAGTGAGGAGGATGGGGCCAGCCTCTTTTCAGTGGTGGCCACTGATAGAACTAGAGGTGGTGGCCACAAACTGAAACACCAAAAGTTCCACAGGAACTTAAGGAAATTTTTTTAAAAGTGAGGGTGACAGAGCACTGGAACAGGCTGCCAAGAGAGGTTGTGGAATCTCCTTCTCTGGACATCTTCAAAACGTGTTTGGATGCAGTCCTGTGCCACGTGCTCTAGGTGACCCTCCATGTGCAAGGGGGTTGGACTAGATGATCTCTAGAGGTCCTTTCCAACCTTAACCATTCTGTGATGATTTTATGATTCTGTGATGATTCTATGATGAAAATCTAAAAAAGGATTTCTTGGAAGCCTGTTGGGACCAGGGGCATGCAAGCTGTCTTGCATGTTTGGCAGCCTCACCAGCTGGGGCCTTAAATTAGTCACATACAGCTGCTCCCATTAGGTCTTGGGTGCTTATTGCTGTTAAATCAGTTGCTTTCTGGCCTCAGAGGGCTCTATCTGTGCTGCTGCGTCTACAGGCAGGTAGACATCTTCAGTGCATTTTCTGCCACATACAGACTGGTCATTCCAGTTGCCGTGCGAGCTAGAGCAACAACAGGCAGCAACAAAATCCTTTATCTCAGTAATAGTACTTCCAATCTTAAAATGTCTTCAATGTGACTTCTTCCTGAATTCTGCCTTTAATTCAGTTTTTCATCTGAGACTAACCTGTGTACCTATGAGTCTTTATCTCCTGTGCAATGTGCAAGTAAGTATATTGTACTAAAAGTTTACAGAGATCAAATAAATCTCAATACAAAGGGCAAACAGTAATAGGAGAGTTGACATTTATCCATCAAATATCGAGCTGAGGTGTGTGTTTTTTTTCTTCTTTTTCTTCTTTTTTTTTTCATCTGTTTACCCTCTCACCCCTTGACTTTAAATATGCTGTTATCATATGTTTTGTAGGCCTTAAAGAAAAAAATTTTTGTGTTGGTGCTGAGCAGTATTTGGGACCTGTTTTCTAAAGTTTTTGACAAGTTGGACTATAAGTTCTTTGCTTCAGCATCGCTGCAAGAGACATAAAATCCTGAAATTTTACTTCATGGTGCTTAGTTTTATTATATATATACACACACACATAATATTTATATGTATATATGTATATTTTTATATATATAAAATATTTATTTAAGCAGAGTTGAATAAAATGAAGAATGTAATTTATCTATTTTAAAGATAAGAGGGAACTAAAAGAATAAGATCCCTTCCACTTGAATGTAAACTATTTAAAAACACCATACTTGAGACTCATGGAAAATATCTGCTATCTATCCAATAATAAAACTTCAGAAAGACCAAAAAGTTGGTATGACTGAAGTACAATGTACAGGTTGCTATTAGAAGTAATAACACATCCTTCCTATTTCTTCAGTTGAAGACAGTCTGGAAAGCTAAATGCACTGATTGACTAAGTTTGAAAGGAGTGTGGGGAACAGTCTGCAAAATGCAATGAACACACATGTAAAACATATTCAGGTGTGCTTCCTGCTTCTGGAGTCTGTTGGGCTAGTGGGTGATTGCCGACTAAAGGCAAACCTCAGAGAAGCTGTAGTAGAGAAGGAATATGATTTTTTTGTGTGTGTTTATTTTATTGGAAGAGCTTGGCAGTGGGCAGTGTGTTCCCTGTGAAAACAGTGTCATCAAAGAATACCTGTTTAAAGTAATGGGTGATTAAAGAACAGCTAATCAAAATGACAAGAAACAGATCAACAGAACCCCTGGGAACTTCATCCATTTCTTCCAGAAACTTATGGATGATATCACTGAAGTATGCGCTGGGGTGTGTGACCTCACAAAACTGCCTTGATCCCAAAGGAAGGGAAATAGTTAAGGAAATGCTAATAATCTTTAAACGTTTTTAGGGAGACCTAAGGGACTACGGACCAGTACCCCTGAAGTCTGTACCTAGATAATTGGTCTATTAAAAGAAAAAAAATCTCACAGGATAGAATTTCCACACAACTCTGGAAATCTGAGAAATGTCGAAATTGTCCATGATAACAATCAATAAGATGACAGCGGAAATTCAGTATTGATGGATGTAATGTAGTGTACAGGTGGAAAAGTGGATCTAATGTTACATTTAAAACAGACTTCAAGCTGACTTCTGCTAGACAGGAATAAAATGTTGGTGTTGTAATACAGAACATTGTTCTCCATAGTTACAACCCAGACAAACATTAAGAAGCATTAGGAAAAGAAAAAAGAAAATGAACAAATAAAGAACATTACTGTGCCATTATGTATGCTGGTTTCATTTTTCTCCATTTAGGAGAAAATTTCCCCCCTTTTTCCCAGTTTTCTTCATATGAGAATATAGCGAAACTGAAGGTATTGCTCCAAGGAAAAGACTTTTCTTTAACTTGGAAAAGTCTACAAAAAGGGAGAATATAATAACACTGTAAATAATTATGAGTAACACTGGTAAAAGTTTGTAGGGTATGATTGCTCAGTTTTCTTTCTCAGCAGAAGAATCCACTAATGCTACTAATACAAAATACTGCTTCTCATTCAAGTAGCCCCTGAGCTACAGACTACTAGAGCATTGCAGTAGTTGGGGGAAGATCACCATGTGCTTGCTCTGTGATCTTGCGGAGTCTTAGCTAATGTTGAAGACAAACCATTAGTCTTAGGAAAAGTTATGATGTGACCTGGCATGGTCACTCTTGTGTTAAGCATTTGTTACAAAAACTTCCAATATGTTTTCCTTTTCCCTCAGGCCAAATTGAAGTTGCATATCCAGAATCCTAGTGCACCTGAATTGGTTCATTTTCTCTTTACACCACTACATATGGTAAGGTGTGATAACTCTTTCCAATATTTTCCTTCAGAACTTTTGTATCTATATGCTCTATAACCTTCTCAAGGATAGCAAGATTGAAATGCTATGTCCCTGGACAATAACTAAGGACAAATGTGTGTATCAGAGGATGATATACTTTTTAGAAAAAAAAAACAGATCCTTTTCTGCATGTCTTTCTTTACGTCTTTTAAATCTGTTTATTTAAATCATCCTTAGCTTTGTGTGTGTTAAGGTTTGTCATGATTATTTCTAACTAGCAATAAAAATAGAGATAATAATTTATATAATGCAGAAGGAGTATTGGAAGCATAGCCATTTGTTTAATTAATTGAAGTGTTTTATGATGAGTAGAGAAAATTAAATAGCACTGTCAAAAGTCAGTCTAAACGTAAGATGGTAGCTGACTAGAACAGCAGTTCTTCTGCAGGAAGTGGTTTTTAGTTCATCCTCTACATTAGGACACACTGTTAGCTTCCCAGAAGTTACCTTTACCCCCCATTTTGGTAATGAATGTTTCCTAGTAACACTATAGCCACTCTGTGTTCAGATGAACTTTATGACCGATATGGATGTTCTTTTATTTTAATACTGGGACTTAGGTGGTGCAGACAACAGGAGGCCCAGAACTTGCTAGTACAGTACTCAGCCCCCTCCTAACGAAGGATACTATAGACTTCCTGAGATTTACCGTCACCAGCGAAGAAGGGCAGTTGTGGATGTCACTGGGTGACACGTGGACTAAAGCGAGGTAAGGAAAAGCCTTTGCATGTTTTAGAGATGATCTCAACTCAAGTTTATTAGTGTGGTCTTAACCGATTGTCTACTATCAGCAAACTTCATATTAGTTTGGTAGACTCCTTGAAATTATTCCTTGAAGTTTTTGGAAAGGAGCCCTTTGCTTCATTGGGATTTTGGAGAGGTTTGGTTTTAGGGGTTGCATGGAGGAGGAAATTTCAGACAGTAATCTCCTTTCTGTCCATGGAACTGCCCTTTTCATGTTCTTTTCTGTTTTGGCAATCAGCTATTTGGACTTGATTAAAAAATATATTTTTAAGAAAGTGCATTCAACAGCGCTTAAAAATAAAATACAAACTGATTTTATTTTTCAACTGTTAATGCTTATTAAAAACTTAAAATTTGCAATCTCTTTACCCTTCAAAAGCATAATAATAAGCTATAAGTAAAATGTTTATAACTTCTGAGCAGTGGTTGTTGGCTGAATCATGTTAAACATACTTACCCTGCACGTTACATCTAGTGGAATTCACTATTATGGTTTGGTGGCTTAGCTAAAAACTAACTACTTTGTACAGAATGGTTTTGAGTTGGCTGTATAGTCTGAAATTACTTAGGTAAGTAGAACGTTTTTAATTAGCAGTGTGCCTTAACTCTGACATCTGTGGTGGAGTAGGGCATGGGGTAATGGTTAAGCATGCAATGACTTGGGTTGAAATGAGTCATGTATTTGAGTATACTCATCCTTATTCTTAGAGTCCAGATCAGGAAATAAACATCTTTCGGTTGGATTTCTAGAGGAAAAAAAAAATAGTAGTTGAGTACTTCGTTGGTAGAAGAGTCTGAGAGTCTGAACAACAACAACAAAACCCTAGAATGTGAAAGGATGAAAATCCTGGGGGTAGGAAGAGCAAGGTACAAGTCCTCCTCCTCCTCAATCTCACTCTGCTGCACAAAATTTCCAAGATTCTCCTTCATTGGGCCGTTTATCTTAAAATTGCAAAATGAGCTGGAATCATCTCTTGCAGCTCCTCGTGATTGCCATCATCTGCTTACCCTCACCTGCCCAGAGCTCTTCTGGCTTCGCTGCAGCTTGCAGTGGGGCTGACTATGGAGATTCACTTGCAGCCCTGGAACCCATGCAGGGTATAGGATCACTGAATGAAATAACAGACTTCTTGTCTTGGGAACTACCATCATCGTTCCCGTAGTACCTTCTGAAAAGAAAACAGCTTAGTCCCAAAAGAAGTATCTCCTGTTAGAGTAGGAAGGAAAAAAGTACTTGGCATGTAAGTGGTTGAGCTATAGGCATTGAAAATGGTCTGTTTGGCTTGCGGTATACTGCGGTGCAATTTAGCAAAAAGTGAGCAGTAATGCTCAAGGGATCTAGTACTTGCTAATGGGCTAGTAAATGTTGACCCCTTCTGTAACTGGTTTAATGGACAGCACTTGTTACTTGATCCATTTTCAACAGTGCCAATAATAAGAACATTAAAAGACTGTAATGCATATTCTCCCTTCTGCTACTACTGTAAAGAGACAGTAATTTATGCTGCAGGGCAGGATGTTATGTATATTGCAAAGGCAGAGCATCAAAGCATTAATTTAGCTATTGTGTAGAAAAATAAGAGAATGCTAAAGGAGCTCTAAGAAGTCATACAGATTAAAAAAGTAGGCTGCAAAACAGCAAATGTGCTGATAATTCTTGTTTTGTAGAGTGTAAAGGAAAAAGAAATTTATCCTCTATTTTTTTTTAATTATTATTTTATGTAGGTAGGTATTTCTAGCTCTCTCTTAGCAATCAAGGCTCTGTGCCTACTTTCAAGTATTTTAAAGCAGAGTGTTTCTTTGAAGTCTTTTGTCTATGCTTTAACATAAAGACAGAATTGCAGTACTTCTTCCCATCTAACAATGAAAATAAACACCAGATTTGTTTGTAATTGATCCTTCTATTAGTCATCCTTTACTATGAGACGGAATTTTGTTGTGTCTTAACTCTAGCTAGTTCTTAGGGCAGGACCAGTTTTTCTGCTAAGCACAGCAAAGAGCGTAGCTGTGGTCAATGAATAATTCTTTCTGCCAATTTTCTGCATTTTAGCATAATTATTTTTGTGCTGTGATTCCAGTCTTCTCTCTATTCCTAAAAATTATAAAGCATTTCAATTCTAAGGAAAACTCTTAAAAATACTTGTATGCTCCCTTGCCACAGATCTCTAATTTACTTTTCATGCAGAGCGGACTGGCCCAAAGACCAGTTTATTCCACCCTACGTCCCTCGTTTCCGAAATGGTTGGGAACCTCCTTTGCTGAACTTCATAGGAGCTCCGAAGGACCAAGAACTAAATCATTTGGCTGAGTCTGTGGCAAACGTTGCAGAGCAGCAGAGGAAACAAGAAATGAGAAGATTGTCAGCTGAGGTAGGTTAAGTACTGTAGTGTTTCTTTAATTAGTTGTTTGCTAAAATAGTTAATTAGTTAAATGAAATTCCCTCCTGAAGAGGTTTTCCTACCTCTGTTGGGAGAAGAATCCAGACTCCTAAGATTCAGTTTGATTTCTCTCTTGTGCTTTCAGATCCATTTGGTTTTGACTGCATATACTGTGTGCAGAATATGGAGCTATGTGTGTCTTCATCTTTCTTGTCTTCGAATGAACATCTATGCACAAACACATTAAAAAAAATTAAAATCAAAGGAAGGATTTTAGAAGGGTCACTTGATTGCTATTTGTGCTTCAGGAAGATATTCCTTACATTGCCATTTTGGGGCTTTGAGCAGGGTTCAGCTTTCTTGTGTTGAGTTACTGCAGTGAGCATTCCTCTGTGCAGGAGGGACTGTTCTTTGCCCTTTGGCAGCACATAACCCTGGGCAGATGCCTGCCATTTCATAGGTGTGTTAGGAGACTGCCTGTCAATATACAGGGATGTGATCCAGAGATGGCAAAAGCTAGAAAGGACAAGCCATTTCTGTCTCATGAAACTTTCATTATTTAAAAAGATGAAAAATCAGAACATTTTTGTGGTTAGGGTATTTGTCTCAAATATAGTAGACCAGCGTTCAGTCATAGGCAGGCTGACCTGAATTCGCAATATATTGTATAACTGGCTGCTATGGGCTGACTTTCCCCTGCAGAGCAGTTCTCTGCAAAGGAGATAAAGCTTCCTCCAAAAAGTTTATCAAAACTTCCCATGGAAAACTTGTCACAATAAAACTCTGTTTTGAGGAAAATCTTCATTTGCTTTAAAAAAAAAATAATCCTACTCGGATATAGAGATGAAAAAATCTGAGTGAAACTCTTCCTAAGTAATTGAGGCTATCATGATTCGCATTTGATTTCTTAAAATACCTTGGCCTCCTGTGTAAGGTCTCCCCGCAGCAGCAATTCCAGGGCAAGAAACGCTGAGCTTCTTTATAGCTGCAGAAAGCTGCAGGTGCTCAGCTGGAAAGATCAATGCGAGTGTAAAATGCTATTTGTCTGCAGCAACCTGACTGTCCTACAGCAAGGGATGCCAGCGTGGCTGCCTTACTTATTCATTCACATTTCTCAGGTGGGATAACACCATGCGTGATGCTGCTGTGGTGACTTCCCGGCCCTTATTACTACCAGTGATTGATCTGGCACCTAGCAAAATACATCAGATATCTGGTTCTTACAATTCTTCTTTCCTTTGCCATTCCCAGTCTGAACGATGTACATGTGGTTTGCACCGCAGGGGGCTCAAGGTGAAGTCACCTCCCATGATGGTGACTTCAAATGGCAGCAAAGCAATGGGGAACCAGTGATTGCAATCCAGTGAGGCTGAGGCAGTGCAAGTAATTTCTGTGTGAAATAAAACAAATTTCTACTCCCCAGGTATCTTTCTGCTGTAATGTATAAACTAGCTGACACTTGAGATTTTCCTCAAAGAGATTTTCCTAATGTATTTTTAAAGAATATTCTGCATATATGGGTTTCTTTGTTCTTTTCACTTCACAAGCCTCAGCACCGCAAATAAATGCCTCTAGGCAGTAGTTCCCTGATACATAAATGTAGTGGGTAACTCTTATGTAGCCACACACCAAGAAAAATCAGAGAGATAAGAGAATTTCCAGTGAAGCTCAGTTGTTCTAACTTGTGCAACAAGATGATGGTATAAGGAAAAAGAATTGTAGAAGGAGCAACTTCGGTATAATAATCTTCAGAAATTAAGTGGAGATTAATTTATTTGGGTCAGTGAAATTTAAAGTAGTACTTACTACAAGCAACCTATTATTGCTGGATTTAAGATTGGGCATTTGTGAAGAGCTGCTATTTAAAAAGAATTTAGAATTTTGCAAAGGGTCAAATATGCTTATTTAACTCATAAGTGCTTGTAATAAACAGATTATTTTATTTAATTAAAATCCTTAATTACACTGAGTATCACTTTCCTTCTTGCATTTATTCACTGACTTCAGTTATATTCAATTGGAGGGTGACAGAAATAAGCCACAACTTATTGAGGAGGCTTTATTTCTTACCAAAACTTAATGTTCGCTTGCTAGAATTTTCTGTGTTAAAGTGTGCATATAAAATAAAAGCTCAAAACAGTTTCTGAATGTAGTTTATTTTAAAGCCATTCAGTCATTGTTGTTTGCAAGTTCTGTTGCTGTCTTGATACCTAAAAGATGACATGAACCTTGCCCTGGAGAACTCTCTTTTCTAAAGAACATCCCCTGCAATATTAATGCAGTGGGATGACTTAGGGAAGAAATTCTTTTATTCTTCTTTTGATCTCTCTGCTTGTGTTGGAAATGCAGAAGTTATTAACTTTTCATGGCAGATCCACAAGCACCTGAGAACAGGGGCATGCAGATGCTGCCTGGGCCCTTGGGGCTCCTGCCTTAGGTGCAATAAGCCCCGTGCTGTTGGTGCGCAGGTGACACTAATCCACCTTGTGGCTTTGTGTGTTTTTCTTTGTCTTGCAGCCTCCTGGCGTTCCCGACTACCCTCCATCCGACGGGTATGCATTCAGTAACACCGCTTACAAAAGAGGGCCTCTCCCGGACCAAGGGGCCGCTGTCGCTGCCTTTAAGCAAACTGTTAGCCGGCACGTAGATAGGTAACACGGAGTCGACGTCGTACGTGGTGCTGTGGATAACTGTCCCGACTTAGTGCTGCTGGGGTGGAGGTGTCTGTAGTCGCCTCTGGTTTTCGTAAGGAAGTGATTCTGGTTTGCAGGGGGTGTTTTGGTTTTGCCTCTTTAAGGCACATCCTTAAGACTCTTCCAGTATGTTCTCTGTGGTATGACCCTCTTTGTGCCCTGTAAATTGATGCTTTGGTTAAAAATGATGTAGTGGAAATTTAAATCTATCAACCTGAATCAGAACTCTGGATCTTCTTGTTTGCATTTTAAATTTTATTTTTCCTTTTTTTTCATATTTTTTGAAAGGTATGCTTTGTTCTTTATGCAACTACAAATAATTACAAGTACACTCTGAGATTCATCTGTCATTGTTTTGAATGGTTATTTGGTTTGTGTAGCTACTCACTTGCTGCTCCTTGGCGTTCTGCTTTTGTTTTTTGGGCTGGTGCAGAAGCAGCCCCTTTCAGAATCTAATCATTTCTTCTCTCTTTTCCCAGTGTGTAGTTACACAAAATGCTCTGAAATGTTTGCATAGCAACCAGAGTCTTTTTGCACATCCTTTTTCATCCCCTCTGTGTTAGTCCAAATCCAAATAGCTTAAGAAGATCAGATGTACTGATCCTTGCAATCTGGGCCTTTGGTGTATGGAGAATTTGTCTCTGGGCAAGCTGTGGGAGTAAATCAATAATGACCTTATGACCTGTACTTTAGTTTTCGTGTCATGGAATATGCTTCAGTTAAGCTTTGGGGGTAAGATTGTTGGCTTAACGAAACAAAAACAAACAAAAGCATTGCTTTAACTATTTTGATGAAAACTATTACGCATCTAGATTTGAGACATGTGCCAAAAGATTCTTATGCTAATCTGCATGCAAACAAGTTCCCTCATGCTATTCAGGATGAAGATTTGATTCTTTTTCTGAGATTTGGTTTTTATTCTTAACAACAGCAGTGGTAGTCATCTGTAATGTTTTCCTCAAACTTTCTTATTCCTCGGGCTCTTCTCTCAGGGTCACTCAGCTTGCAATCTGGATGATCTATACTACATTGCCTTTCTCTTTTATCTGTAACATGATAAGGCCTGTTTTGTCCTCCCGGAGTAAGAGTATTCCTTCTTAGTGCCTTTGCCCCCATTTCAGGTTTCAAGAATGGGACTCACCCCAGAGAGCTGTAGATGGTGTCAGTGTATCTGGCAGCATCTGAATTAGTCATTCAAGCTCCCTTTGTAGTGGGTAAAGAGAATGGGTGCTTCTAAGAAGCAGTTCAGGTAAGGTGAAGATGGTCTTTTGAAAGACGTGAACCCAGAGGTATGGATTTCTCACCATCGACTGCAGGAGAGAGTCGAGATGACTAGAGCCGATGCAAACATCTGCAGCCCGTAGTTATCTCCCAGCCTGTCCAGTCCCACATAAACATTCTCATTTGCTAACTGGCTCTTGGGACGTGCAATATGAGCTCATTATGGGGGAAAGCTGTTAATCTGTGTTACCATAAGTAACTTCAATTTAAAGATAATCGTTAAAGCAACTGTGAAGAAGCAGGTGGTAGGGTAGGTTCAGGAGAGGAAGAAGTAAAAGCTGACCATTTCAACAGCTTTTTGACATTTATTTAATCACAGAGAACTTCATGTTCAAACGTGTCAGCATCTAGAGTAAGACATTTTCCTTGGACAGCTTTAACTATCAGGATCTTAAATTTCCAGTGCGTTATTAGAGTCAACATGGGGCTCCAGTGATCAAGGCTGAATCTGATGCTATCCAATATAGTCTGAAAGTAATTCTTCAGCAAATTGTAGGTGTCAAAATAACATGCTGTGTGATTTATTTTTTTGTGGTGTCATTTGTGGAAGAGGACCCTTAAAGGCTTTATAATCCACAAAGTTCCCACATGACATGCACAGGAGAGTGAAGAGTTGCCATTACAATATATCCAGTGGGCTGTAAGAAACACGATGGATGGAGGAAAGCACTGAGAATATTTCAGCCCCAAGAATACTGTTTGGCTCATTAAGCTAGACTTGAAGAGTTATGATGCCTTCAAAATTTGTGGTCACTGACCTGTCTATGTTCTAGGGATGTTTCTGTTGATTGCAACAGAGTTGGGTAAAATGTAAAGTGTAAGCATTTCTTCGTAAATTCTGCCAGAGTTAGACTTCTTGGGCGATCGGGATGTTTAGCTGCAAGTTTCCCAGCACTGAGTTCAGAAAGGCAGCTTAATATTAAAAGTAGCTTCAGAAGTACTCTAGTCATAACCCTAAAATGGTGAGAAAGCACTTCAAAATTGGATAAATTTTGAGTGGGTGGCTAAAAAGTTCGGATTACTCACCTGTCTTTCAACTTCATAACAACTATTCTGCAGGCAGTGGTTCAACTCGTACTTTTCAGTCTTCCTTTAAATGCTTTTAGTGTTTTGTCCTTCTTTCAAAATGCCACATTTTCAATCTGAATACGACTGTTCCTTTGTTCTGCTCTCTAAGTCAAGTGAGACAGTTCTCCACAGCCACGCAATAGCTAGGTAAGCACTGGAAAACCCAGGTGTGCCGGGGAGCCGCGGTCACCCTGTGAACATCAGCGGTCAGATGCATTTATATCCCTGCACTGTGATATTGTATGCAGCTTTTCATGCCATTGCTTGTTGTAATCTTTTCATTTTTTTTTCAACTTTACTATGTGTACAGATTTGGGTTGTCACTTGAAATAGGCGAATAATGGTCCTCTTTCTTTTAGATGGTTTTTGAGGAGGGAGAGACATTTCTGACCTGAAAGTAATAATACATCAAAGAAAATAATAGCTTTTCGCCCACGTGGGTTTGAACAAATCTGAACAGATCTTTCCTCAAAGAAACAGAGAGCTACTAAGGTGTACTGTGGTATACTTCCTTCTACAGTGAACCCTGTTAATAAATATCTAGAAGTCATTTTTCATTTTTAGCTAGTATAACAACTCAGGTTTGTTAGTATTTATAGTATCTTATAGTCAACTAGGAGAAATTTTTTCTCCTAGGCTTTTTTTGTTTTTCAATTAGCAGTTTAATCCCATTAGAATCAATACCAAAAATTATTAATTTATATGTGATCTGAAATTTATTTTATGATTAAGCTAGAAATATAATTTAATAGAAGGCAAAGGATTGTACAAGATGCTTTGTACAAAAGGCAATCTCAGTGTATCCATTTGCTTTTAAGGCAACCTAAAGTAGTCTCATGTAGGAAAACGCACTAAATCCTAGTATATGTATTTATGCAATGGCATCTGCTAATCCAAGTTATCATACATATTGCAAGCTATGAGTCAATAGAAATCCCCCAGTTTGAGTTACAGGTAACTCAAATGCTTTTTTATATGTATATATATTTATTTTTTTCTTTGAAACTTAATCAGTGTATTTTGAATGTCAGGGTTATAGCAGTGTGATCTTAGGGTGAATTTTGTTTGTTTGTTTGTTTTTTGTTTAAGTGCTTTGCAGATTGTTAAATAGAGTGTTTTCTTTTTATTGGCTTGAATGCCTCACTGAAAAATGCTGGGTTTTGTTTTACAGAAACTACGAAGCACACAATAAAGCACAGCCCAAGAAATATGCCAAATGCAAGTATGAGTTTATGGCAAGAAACAACAGCGAGCTTTCTGTCTTGAAGGATGAGATTGTGGAGGTAATTTTTTTGCAAAGAGAAGATATTTTCTAGTGCCTCTGAAGGCACTATCTTTCCTGTGGTCAGTGTGACCGTCTCAATTAATGTCTTCAACCTTTTTGTCAGATTTATCTCCATTAATATGGAAAACTCAAGTAATTATGCTGCCTATACTGTAACACTAAAGAGACTTTGTGCTGTCTTACAACTTGTTGCTGTAGAAGTTCACACTATAAATATATGTGTGTGTTCTCCTGTCCTCTCCAGTGCTGCTTTTCAAAGCATCCTTTGACAGTATTTCAGTAACCAGCTCTGTGTACCATCTGTGTTCACACAGGGCATAATGAAAGGCTGTCCATTCCGGGAAGGGCTGGTAACTTGGGAACTGGAGAAGTGTAGAAGGGAGGGAGCAGTAAGGAGAAAATGTTTGATGTAAGATCACACTGCAGATAGTCAGAAATCAGTTTTCTGCTAGCCAACCTGTACTAGTCCCTCCTTTACTCAGAAATGCTCAGTCTCCAAATTTGTGCCTTCCTAGAATGACGCATTCCTCCATGCTTGGAGTTACATTTTCTGATTGTCAGCAGTAGATGGACTGTTGAGATGCCATCCATCATCTTTGCACGGGCGTTTCACTGCTGTCCCTCACATGTGAGCTGACCTGAGTTCACTAAATGAGTTCATTAAATACTTTTCTTTCAAGTCCTTTCTTCAGATGTGTGTTTTAAAAAGTGCAGCACTACAATGTACTATTAATTATGGTGATAATCAAGGATAATCAGTGCTTCCTTAGCAGCGTCTATGTAAGACCTGTCAGAAAACATGAAAACTGGCAAAATTGCAGTTTTGTTTTTGTATTATGCAAAGACTAAGTGCTGACAGGAGAAAAGTAGGAAAACAATATGTAATTAACTTGCCAAATTATTTCAGATTCTAGATGACAGGAAGCAGTGGTGGAAGGTTCAGAATAAAAGTGGCAGTGCAGGCTTTGTGCCAAACAACATTTTGGACCCACTGAGAAGTCAAGAAGGTGGTTCAGGATGGCCAGAACCTGCATATACCCGCACCATCCAGGTAAGCCCGCTCTTTAGGAGCAATATTTTCTTTTGAAGCGGACATGCATGTGTTTTGGAGGACAGATATCAATAACAAAACTTAGTATTGCATGTTTCACTGATATAGCAGAAGACTTTTTTTCTTTCTTTTAAAGGCTGAAGTTGATTTCTATATTGTTTAGAGTCTGACACGAGAATAAAGTTGACAGAAATATAGTGAAGTCTTTAAGTGTTTTTTTGTTTTTCTGCTTGTTTACTGAGAGGTGGTAAATTCCATCCTAATGGAAGTTTATGCGTTTATTTCAATTGCAAATATCCTTTGTGGATTGATAGCTGTTGATGCCAAAGAAGGAGTTTGAATTATTTAAGGTAGGGTCATCTTTGTTTTCTTTAGGAGAGTGAACATTAACTTCTCTTTTCTGCCTTTTTGTGTGTCTCTATCTTGGTCTTGAATTTATTTAATTACTTTAATTTTGGAGTTGTAAGAAAATAGGTGCCTGAATTCACAAAGCAGCTGTTTTTCAATTGTCATCTGTGTACATCAATGGCATCTAGGCTTCTGGCCTAATTTTTATGTTGTGGTATAGAATTAAGTATTTTTTGTTATTTTTTGTGTACATAGACTTACAGGATAAAATAATAAAAGCAAGCAAACAAGAAAGAGCAGACAGGAAAAATTAATCTTACCCCAGTGTGGCTATCAACCGAGTAAGATTTTGTATGATACAGTTGTACTGTGCATTCTTGCACTAGGTTTGAGTGGGCTGCAGGCTTGTAAACAAGCAAGGCAAATGTGCTTGGAGCAAGCAGAAGCTCCAGGCCTGCCTCTGAATCAAACTTTCAGTCCAAATGCAAGCGAAACTTGTGTTAAAAGTTGTAATTTATTTAAGTTAATTTAACTTAATATTCATTCCTTGTGTCTAAGCACTCCAGCTGATGCCTGAAAAGCTAGAAGTACCATGATGCTGCTGTTAAACTTTCTTTATTGCAGAATGGTCTAAAAGTCACAGTTGAAACTGTCACTGTGGCAGATGCTGTATGCATCACTCACATGAAAGATGCAGCCTTTCCACTCTTCCCGGAGATATGCAAAGTCTCTCAAGAAACATGTCTTAGGGTATTTCTGGCCTTCCACTCTGGTAGACCTCTCTTGAGCTTTGTGGTCTTCGAAGCAGACTGTTTCTGAGTTTTTTTTTTTCTATCCTTAAATATTTGCCAAACACCTTTTGCACTCTTTTGAAATTGATGGGTTTTTGTGTGTGTGTGAAATGAAGCATGTGTCTAGAGTGCTTTTCAAACCCTCCTTTAAAGATATGATTTCTTTTTTTCTTTAAGCGCATGTAACTGTGTGTGTTTGACATTTGCTAAGAAATATTGAGCAGACTGAGTGTAGTTTTGAGGAGATATTTTTTTCTGTAACACACTGCAGGTTTTGAAGTCTTCCATATGAAATATTTACATGCCATGAGAAGTAATAAAATCCCCATTTTCACAAAGCATTCTCCACACACTGGGGCAGAGAGTGGCATTTAAGATGACCTGGTTCTTTCCCCTCTGTCAGGTTGTTCTCTACAGTCCATTGTTTATTTTCGTTGTACTTTTCTTTATATATGAGCTTGAGATGCTATGAAACTATTTAAGAAAATATGAGTTATGCAGGTTAAAGGGAGTCTTTGTCAAGGCATGTGTCAGTAAAGTTGATCTTAATTGTATGGTGACATACTGTAAATTTGGGACTTCTGAGTGTGCTCACCAGTCTCTTCTGTCACAGACACATGGTTTGTTTGGGCCCCATTTGCGTAACAGTCTTTATTTTGATCACGGTGCTGCTATTTCGATGAGGTCAAA
The DNA here is from genome assembly GCF_000705375.1 of Tinamus guttatus. Next base: position 212,585 of record NW_010580967.1, on the reverse strand, counting down.
TGGGAAAACTTGTAGGCAGGGCAGGAAAGAAAAGCTCATTCCCATCAGTGTCTTTGGGGAAACACAGAGCAGGAGTGGGTTCTGCACAGGTTTCTGTCAGTCTCTTCAGTTGGCTTTTGTTGTAGCTGTGAAGCATTTGAGGCCTTTCAAAGTGGTGTGCTAACAAGGAGGTGAGCACCTTGGTCCTATTTATGCTGAGGATTTATATTTGTGTACAAGGTTAGTGTGTTTGTTTACAGACTACTGGCCTTCAAAGCATAGGTGACAAAAATATGTTTTCAGGTTATGGAGGGCTAAGGATTGCATTGAAACATTATTTTTGCATTCAATTATTCTACAGACTGAAGACCTTTCTCAAAGGTGGAGGTAAAGTTATTAGAGTTATTCTCAGAAGAGCAAATTCATTTCAGCTGTGCTCTGTGCCTCCTGCTAGTGGCCTCTGAATGGGCAGACTGGATTAAATTTTGATTTTTCACTCAATCCAATTTAGAATTCACGTCCAAATACTTACTTCAAAGTACTGAGTAGTTTGTTGTGATATACTTGCAGAAATATTACATCCTCTAGGTGTCCCTGCTTGAGTAGGGGGGTTGGACTAGATGATCTCTAGAGGTCCCTTCAGTCACTCTGTGATTCTGTGATTACAAGCAATATGATAGTTATTTCATAATTTCTGTGTGTCCAAGACTGTAACATAACCTTTATCATGGTCAGGAAAGACTCTTGAATTAGTTCCTGTAAAACAATATTCTTAACCATTTAGTACTTCTCTACATTTAGTAGAGCATTTTGATGCTTGTTTATATCTTCAACTAAAGTTAATCGCTGGTTATCAGTGTTTCCTGTGGCCTAGGGCCATTTTGGTCTGGCTTTCATCATGAAACAATGGTAGAACTTCACCACCCATTGTATATGAATGTAAAAGTTTCCCAAGCACTTTAATGTCCTGGTAGACCTAGAGACCAAGTAATAAATGCATTTTTTTTTTCCTTACTGGGCATTTTATTAACATTTTCTACTATTCTAAAGGGAAAACTGGAAAATATAATTAGGCTAGAGGCATGTATCTTTGTGGGAGTGACAAATTATCTCATGACAACCTTTGTGAATGAAGCAAGTATTTGTCCATGATATGCATGAAATACTAAGGCACAGAGCATGAAGTCTTATTAAAAAATAAATAAAAGAAATGAAAATAAAGCCACACGACTGTCCTCAGCATTGTGGCAGTGCATCTAAGGGCATGGTGCAGTCCCAGGTGGAAAGCCAGGCTGCGCTGCCCTTGGTGTCAGGGTGAGCATGGTCCATGCCAATGACCGAGTTGTCTCCTGAGATCCAGGACTCGTGTTCCCCACAGTGACTGTGCTGATTTGGCACAGCATTGCTCAGTGCTGACCAGCTGTCAGTCAGCAAAAGCTTAACTGTGGAGGTTTGTGTGGAAATCAATAGTATACTGTCGTAGGCCTATCTTAATTAATCTAATAGTTTAAGCTGTTATTTTTTTAAAATCTTTTTTCCTTCATTATTGCATTTCAAATTCTTATTACTTCCAAAGTTATTGCAATAGAACACCTTTTCTATATAGTCTTTTGTTGTTGTGATGCTTGAGCACCAAGGCAAAATTCTCCACCTCATTTTGGGCAAGTATCCTTTGCCTTCCTTGGCAACATACCATCACAGGCTTTCTGTCAAGTCTCTTTATTTAGCAATTCTCCTGAAATATCTCTCTGTGGGTATTGGTTTCCCCTCAAGCAGAACATTTGTGCCCAAACTTGGTTCTTAGTGTCATACTTACCTTTTGCCAACTGGTCTCTCTCCTGCTGATCACAAAGTGATCAGACATAGTTGCCAGGTGCTCAGACTGTAGTGGCCAAAGAGATGTCAGAATTCTTGACTGTGAGCCAGTATCTGTTTTACCTCCTTTCATAGTAAATGCTTTTTAAAGTTACTATCAAATCGGAACTTTTTGATCTAAAAAATAGTGATTTTTCTGTCCAATTGAACATTGTTCCAGTCCCAAATTGTGGGATGGCATTATACAGAAGGGCCATTGAATATCTATAAAAAGGAATTGATTAATAGGACTTAAATGTTCCCAGTTCACCTGCTAAAAATATTTTGTAATAAATGGGGGCTCATACCATCTAATACCAATTTGAATAATTAAATTCCATTAAATTTTCTTACCCGTTCCTTCTATTCTAAGGTGCATCTTGCTTTCTAGCCTGCTGTCCTGGTATCAGTGTTTTCATTTCAGAAGTAATTGCCTGCCTATGGGGTAGAAAGACTCATATATGTCAAAAGGGTTAGATTTGATGATGCTAGTCATTATCACACACAACTTCTTTGTGCCTGCTGCTGTGGGCTTGGGATTCATAAATCAGATTAAAAGATATATTTTATACCCTACAAAATGTGAGTTAGGTGCCGTGCAATGGGATTTTAACAGCCAGCTGGCTGGCTGCAAGTAATAGCCAAGCCCATTGAAGGAAACCTCCCTTGACATTTTCTCTCCCCATCTTGGGTACTTCATTGTCCCTTTGGTCATAGACAAACAGTTGGTTCACGTTGTCTGAAAACTAGTCAAAGGAGGGAGGCACCTGTCCCAAATGGGAGAGCCTGGCCTGAGTCTCAAGAAAACACCCAAAGCACCATGCTGTTGACAAAACCAAGGCTGAATGCTCTGCCACCCTCTTGGTGAAGATCTGTCCCTGTGCAGGCAAGGATGTGACAATAACATGTTCCAAAAGAGGATAAATAGGAAGCTCTGTGTTTTTATTAACTTAATGAGAGCATTTCCTAGCAATTATGCTCATTATGGTTAATATATGATGACTCTTTAATATTAAGTCTGTGTTTTCTGTAGTTTGAAAACATATATACCTTGTTTGTAGTGTATATTTTCACATATATTGTTCTCAATTTTTCTCCAGTGATCAAGAGTTACAGTTGATATTCATCAGTTTTCCTGAGACTCATGATCTGACTGAAGAATAGCTCAAATCATACAATATCTTGATTTTTGGCAAGATGTTTATAAAGATAATCAAAACCTGCATTCATTGTGTGGAATAGAAAGATGTTTCTGTTTAAAAAAATGCTAGAAAGCTTCTCTGTTATACAGTTATTAAAAATCTGGGTATATCAGCATTGTTCCAAATAATTTGATGGATTTGTTCCAATTTTGGTGAGTTACAATTTGGCTCATCATTCAAAAAAATAAAGAGGGGGAGGAAATAAACATCATTCTGGTAGAAGTCAGCAAAATGCTGGGTACATATCTGTCAGCAGTAATGTTTACATCATTTTGTAAATCAGCCTACATTCTTTAGTTTAAGTGCTTTTTTTAAAAGAAAGGAAAAAAATATATATGATTGTTAGTATTGTACAGTTGCAAGCATTCCTCATGTTTATCTTATGATTTATATCCTTTCTCTTTTTTTTTCTTTTTTTTTCTTTTTTTTTTTCTTTTTACACCGATTTCTAAGTTTTCAGTCTATTTGGTTAGGTGTTTTGAAAAGAGCTCATTGTTTATATGATATCACTTATGTATGTTATGGAAACCAGTGTTAATGGTAACTCAAAAGAAGAAAATGGAAATAACTCATTATGTTAGTTGCTTTGATAGTAAGAAGAGGTAATTATTAGCACTGATATTCTTTTGTTTTTAAAGTTCTAATGTGTATAAAATTTCAGGAGTTGTGAGGCAGTTATTTTTAATTCTTTAACAATACTATTTGTTGTGTCCACTCCATTTCCCTCACAGCAATTGTTGGGAGAGCTTTCAGAGGTAATAAATTTGCTCTTCTGATACTGAATATGAGAAATGAGTCTTTGGGGCTATGCAGTTACAAATGCTGAAGTGCATGTTTGCTTTGTTTATAGAAATTAGTAGAAGCACCTAGAAGAAGATCTGGATATCCTCAAAAGATCTGGAGTTATAAAGGAGGGGGAAAAAGGAAGGAAAAAAAAAGATACATTGATACTAACGTATAATTGGCTTTTGTGCAAAAAAATATAAACTTTGAAGCATATTTCAATTTGGCTGCAAATGTAGAAGTTGACTGAGGCTTCCTTTTTTATTTTCACTGCAACTCACAGGAGGTTGTTCGAATGAGGCTTGTGGTTGCAGTACAACAGCAGCAACTGCTTTAGTAGCATCAATTTAGAGCTATATGTAGTGTTTAGCTGTCTCTTTCTGAATTGTGATTGCAGTGATATGCAGTGGGTGCCTTGCTTTGTAATGGATCATTTCTGCTCTAAAAAGAGCTAGTTCTCTTTCTTTGTTTCTGCATGTTGTTCAAGAAGGTCAGGGGTGGGGGCATACAAAACAGTGCATTGTGGGGATAATGCTCCAGAATTTTTGAATTTGTGAACAAGATAATGTTGTTTCTGAATATCAGTATGACATTTGAATTTTTGTGAAGAATTCAGCAACCTTATTTTGGATATACTATACTACATCTATATATTATAAATTATGGTGTAATTATTATATGCCTACTATGGCACTGAGGTTTCTACCAAAGGACAGATTTCTTTAATATTCATTATTCTGTCTGTTCTTTTTTATATTCTGCACATCACTTTTTTGTCATTTGACGTTTTTGAAAGCAATTATTGTCATTATAGAAGTAGTAAATCCAATGACTTTAAGTCTCTACAATGTACTGCAGCAGCCAAACAAAAACTAATTGAGGTTAATATGTTTGAACAACACTAGGAACAAAAAAGAAGAAATAGAATTAATGAGAAGACTATTATAGGACTATAATATATCCCTAAATAGCTGATCACTACAATTTAAATTAAGAAGGAACATAGAAACAAGGCTTGATTGGTTGGCTCTAAAAGCTGTTAGGAAACATTTTTTCAGTCGTGTAACTCAGTGCAGCTTGGCTGTCATGGTCCCCGTTTATATTAACCATGAAATGCCTTGCGTTCCTCCTTCTCCTACCAGTTAGTTTGTAGACTATTTTGGAGACTTCTGTGTAAGGGCTCTGGCTGAGGTTTAATGAAAGCTTGATTGTTGTCAGGGCAGTGATGTGCAGCTCAAACTCAGCATATGGCTCCTACAAATATTTTTCTACTTAATCTGTTACAAACCCTGTACCGCTAAGGAAATGGGGAAGGGTATTTCAGGAAGAAGGAATGAGTCTGGGGAATGTGCTCATCTATTTTCTTACCCAAAGTAAGCAGACTTCTCATAACGCAGAAACGAGGTATTGCTCCTGAGCAAACAAACCTGAATATTAAACTTTTGAGCTATGTTGGTCAAAAACTGCAGGGAGGGAGCACTGTTGGAATAGTGAGATGTATACTTCAAACCATTTGAAAGAAAAGGGTGGTATAGATAGCTTATGAACTTTTGGGTTTGTCCATCACTGGGATCCCTTTGGGGAAGGGGTATGCCTTTTGCTGTAATTGGCACTATTCTAAAGGCAAATACGGGGAGGAGAAAGCATTCCTCAAAATTGCTCTTGAGACACGTGGTGTGTGACTTCTACCACAGTTAGTTATTAATAGCAAGATAATTTCCACAGCTACAAAACCGTATAAATTCAAAAGATGTTTCATAAAGAGGAAGGGGGAAAATATTCCAAGTATTGTGGACTTTAGTGATTTTTTTTTGAATTGAATAAATTAAAGCTGTGGCTTGTAATGGTCGCACAATGGTTGAAATGTCACAACTGAATTGGTAGGAGGAGCAGGAACTTCTTACACAATGTCTATAGCTCAAGAAATAATGAGTAACCCCAATCTCATTAATCCTCACAAGTTAAAGCATTAGTCAGGCTTAGGTGTGGCTGGGTATGTTTGGTTTTCACTATTTTTTATTTAATATCTCTAAAACATATGTTTTTATACTGATAAACTTAAGAATTCAGAAATTCTGGAAGCTGTTCAAAAGGGCCAGCAAACAGAAGTTTTGAACTTAGTGCTTTCATTTATAGAAATCATTGTCCAGAAGAAAGAAATGAATTGCAGGTAAAGTGATTCTTGTGAATTCTGAGAAGCCAGGTTTGGGCAAACTTTGAAACTCATATCTAGCAAGAAAGGTGTCTTTCTGGAATAAACGAGATGAGTTGGTGCCTAAACATCTGAGCGTTTTTTTTTTTTGCAAAGACCTGAATTCCTCCGACTTCTTGCCCGAGCTCTGTCGTTGACCGTGTCTCTCTGAACCCTTTCAGAAACAAAGGATGGACCACGTTGCAAAGCAACCCGACCCGGTTCCCGTCACTCCGTCGCCACCCCCAACGCCCGCTCCCATCCCCGTGGCTGTCCCGCTCCCTCCCAGCACCCCAGCACCCATCCCCGTCCCCGTGCCCAAAGCCCCGGCCATCAGCCGTCAGAGCAGCACGTCGAGTGACAGCGGCGGCGGCAGCGTGGCACGCGACAGCCAGAGGCACAAGCAGCTTCCTGTGGATCGTAAGTTCACCCGCTCTTTTACATCTCTTTGGATGCCGCTAGTTACAGACAGTACTGTTGCAAGTGCTGATAGGCTAACGTATGCTTTCCTCCTGGGTTCACTGCTGCATTACCATCTAAATCGCTTTTAAAATAATGTTTCTTTACAGTTTCATTGATGGTTAACTATATTTTGAGGGTGTTTACACCATTTTGGAGCACGTATTCAAGGCCAGAGACTTGCAGGTCTAGCTGATGCATAGGAACTCTTAGGAGAATCATTTTATAATCAGATCTTCCTAACTCTCAGGTTTTATACTGTATCAATTGAAAGCCAAAAGTTGGCTTGAAAGAACTTATGCTATAAATTGGTAATTTTTGCCCTAAAAGTTCATTTAAGCAATGCAGTTGCTTAGCTTACCACCACCTAAAACTCATGGGCATGTGTTAGCTATAGCTATTAAGGCAAACACTATCAAAAGAAAATAATGAGCTTTTGCTCAAGAGTTGGCAGCTTTTCCCATCCCCATCACCACCATCCTGTCAAAACCTCCTAGTTCCCTTGGGGGTGGGAAAGGGACCTGGGATTCCTTTCTGCAGAAAGGTTTTCTTCCTCCTGCATGCCTTCTGGAATAAGCAGCCCTAGGGGTGCAAAATGCAGCCAGGGGAGGCTGTTTTCACCTTGCCTGGTGTTGGACAGGCAAGACCCTAAGGTCTGAACTCAGCTAGGCTGGGACCCTTTTGCACCAAGACCATTTTTGTTTCATCAACAAATTATTTGGCTGGAAATTGTAAATGGAGAACAGCCTCCTGGAGAAATATGCGTTCCTGCTGTTTCCCCTAAGAAAGCTTCTACCTTTGTCCTATTTTAGATGGTGTATTACTTAAATGAAAACAGGAAACTGAATGGTTTTAAAAGTTGAGGAAAGTGAGAAAGAACTCACATAGAAATGATTGCCCAAAGTTCCATTTAAAGTTGAAATCACATGCTGTAGCAGGTGTCTTTACCCAAAGCCTAGATTGCCTTCTTTCCAGTTTATTTGGGAAGGAAAACTTCTACTAACACCTTTACAATTCGCCATCACAGAAACACTCATAGTCTTTAGGTACCTCATAGTTATTTCTTCCAATTGCTCCTGCAAAGGACAGGGGTGGCTGTGCTTGTGTGGCTCCTGCCCAGGGAGCCACCTGAACCCTGCCAAGAGTAACAAGCAGAGACGCTGCTTCAAGCTGAGACTTCATTTTATATATTTGTAATAGCGTGTCTAAACCCAGTAAGAATCTCATGTCTAGCAGCTAAATATTTATCTCTTGGTATAGTCATGGTCTAGCTCAAATGTAAGTCCTTCAGATCTGTGTAAATAGAAGGGAGATAGCAATTTTCTTGCTGTCTTCCTGTTTGGGGAAATAACTGGGTCATGCTTCGGTAACATTGCCTAAAGGCTTTACTCATGTATCGCATCCTCAGACCTTCACATATCACTGAGCACGTCATGTCGGCATCTGATTCAAGCTCTTGAGTTGAAAGAATATATATATACCAACAGTCTGAATGCCTCAAAGACTTTTATTATTTGTTCCCTTACAACCTGGGGCTATTTTGTAATAGAGAAAATAGCAAAAAGAGGCTTTTTTTTGTGTGTGTGTGTGTGTGTGGTGGTGATTCACGAAGAAGAAGCTCATGCAGAGCTTGTTCTTTATTTTGACTGACACACACACACACACACGCTCTCACACACAAAAAGTGGACGTTGGTCCTTGGGGAGATTTGGGGGGAATCTAAAAGGAAAGCAGAGAAGGAAGCATTTTTGCAATCCCGCACTTTTTTTGGGAGGCGGCCATCTTCCCTTGTTATCAGTGCAACTGGAAAAAGGGAATGACTTTTGACATCAGAGTCCATTAGAGAAATTGCTGTACTGCTTGTGTATCAAAGTGAGAATATTACATAAAGCTGACTGAAAATACCATCCTAAAGAGATCCTGAGAGTTTGTGAGGTCACTTAAAGTTCTGTATTAGAGCATTTTATAGTAATACTAGAGTTCCTGTGGACAAAGTTTAACTGTGCTAAGTGAATCTCTTTCGTGCCTGAAAAGAGAGTTACACCCTTTTGGATTCTGCCTACTTTTGTGAAATGAATTATATTTTTGCATAGGGAGGAAGGGAAGAAAATAAAAGTAACACAAAAATTCAATCAGACTTACTGAATCAGTTTTAAAATCAAAGAAAAGAAAAAGGGGGGAAAAAAGAGAAAAAAAATATATTAAGGTTTACAGCAGGGTAAAAGAAGCAATCTCACTTTTTAAAAACTATAATTATTTTGACATCTCCCTGAAAGTAACCGCTGTGGTGTCCGTGTCCGTCCTCCCTCTGCAGGTAGGAAATCCCAGATGGAGGAGGTGCAGGATGAACTCATTCACCGGCTCACCATCGGCCGGAGCGCTGCGCAGAGGAAGTTCCACGTGCCACGACCTAACATCCCTGTAGTTAATATTACTTACGACTCGTCACCTGAGGATGTCAAAGCGTGGTTGCAGTCCAAAGGATTCAACCCTGTGTAAGTCTTGAGGAAAGACAGAGAAAACTTATAGATATATAAAGCTTAAATATATATAAAATTTATGTATAGTTATATTTATAAAAAAGTATTTTATATGTGTGTGTGTATGTACATATATTTTCTTTAAATTTTATGTAAAAGCCTCCATGAAGACGTACTGACTGTGACACATAATGCATTGTCTTTGCGTGTGCCACTGCATGAAGTTTTCTCTTATTTGGTGGCCCTATCTGAGTAAAATAGGATACCAGTGTTGTTCTTTCACTTAGCCAATGCATTTTTACTCATTTGTGGTCTGTTCTATCATTGTCGTGGCTCCTAGCACTGTTAACAGCCTCGGTGTGCTGACGGGAGCGCAGCTCTTCTCCCTCAACAAGGAGGAACTGAGGACCGTCTGCCCCGAAGGGTCTCGAGTCTACAGCCAAATTACGGTACAGAAATCGGCCCTAGAGGTGGGTACAACCCTTCTTGGTTGCTGATAGCCGTGAAATAAATTTTGTTTGGTTGAATTTGGTGGAGATGAATAGCCCTTTCTGTGGGACACTTGTTTTCTATTTTGTTTTGTTTTTCCTTGGTTCCTATGATTTTGGTATTAAGTTATTAAAGCAGTAGTCCTAAAAATAGTGCCGTTCACTCCTGCTTCTAAGAAAGTTCGATAAAGCTTTGGTGGAGGTTTCTTGTACTTAAGTCTTGAAGCTTAGAGCATCGTGTCCCGTAATCAAGATCCTGAGGTTGCAGGAAGACAAATGAGCCAAAAAAGGCCCTTTGGAGAGAAATCTCAGGAGAGAGCAAAATGCCCTTTCTCTTCCTCTTCCCCTTTTATTTTATACTTGCCACATCAAGTACATAAATGTTCATAAGTATGGTCTTCAAATGAGACTAGCCCAAGCAAGAAGCTATAGTCTTCACATCCTGCTTTAGGAGGGGAAAAAAAAAGAGAAGAAAAAAAAAACTTGGGGAAAAAAAAAGTCTGTCTCGCTTCACCAAGCTCAGACTGTCTTGCTTAAATAATTAAGTTTTTACTACCAGGCATATTTTAAAGAGGAGGTTGGATGACAAGTGTACAATTTATCAATCAGTGTGGGTCACAGAGTTCTTTCTATCCCTAGCTTGAACTTCTTTTATTTATTTATTCTAGCCCCATTTTCCTGTTAAAGGAGGGGAGAAATGTTTTGTGTTTAGGATTATAAGCCGTTACAGAAGAGTCCAACACAATTAATCACTTTCTAGTAAAGATAAATGCAAATTCTTCAAACATTCTAAAATGTTAGTTAATGTCATTTAAATTCCATTAAAAAGAGACCTCTGTCTACTGGGATGCAAGAGTGAAAAAGAAAGTGTTAAAATTGCTTGAACACACATTTACTTGCATATCATTATTAAGTAGAACGTGGGCTGTGGTTTAGAACTTTGAAAATATTTCATTTTTCCCTTTCTTAAATATTCTTTTTTTTTTAAAAAAGGTGTTTCAGGATGTGATTAAAAAACTTTATGTAATCTTTATACATGGGATGTTGACTCAGTGAAGGAGGTTGGGGAAGTGAGTTTTAGCACTACACTGAAAAGAAAATTACTACACTGAAAAGAAATTACCTTTTTAGGAGTTCTGTGTCCTGCCAAATGACCTAGTGTCTTCATAGGGAGTTAAATTAACTTCATGGTGGTTCTGCACATATATGCGTGTCCCTCCTTTACATATCTAAAAAAGCTCTTTTCATCTTTATGGTAGAAGTTGGCTTGAAAACCAGAAATGCACCAAATCTGTAGAGTCTATCCTTTTTCCCCTCCACTCTGCTCTTTTTCTGCGTGCCTCAGTTAGCTATCCACACTGCAGGAAACTGAGCAATCAGCGCTTGTGTGATCAGTGATCTGCAAGTGTCAATAAGCAGGTACTGAGAGTTAATCATTGGATTTTGTTAGTGAAATGCTTATTATAGCTGCATATGTGTACGTAAAATAAATATTTTTCTGCTTCAGTTACCTGAGTTTTGACAGATGTGGTTGCACTAGGACCCGGTGTGGTGCAATACAAAGAACTTGAAGCACTTTCATTTCGATATGCGAAGTATTTCAAGTCCCAGGGTTAAAGAATGAGTGTCCTTATTGATGGTTATCTAAAAAAAATTAGTACAGTTCACTAGTAACAGTGATTTATCTACGTATTACCAAATAACAAGTTTACTTGTTCCAAATAACATTTTTACTGCTCAAAATGGAAACATTTCCTGCAAGAGAAGCTTTTACACATACCTCTACTGGTTGTATCATGCTATTGTGTCATGCTTATTGTATAATCAAATGTAATTGAACACTTTTATATAGCTTTTACACATACCTCTACTGGTTGTGTCATGCCTGTTGTATAATCAAATGTAATTGAATACTTTTATAAAAAACTTGGGGATTTGACCACAGTAGTTGTTGTATGAGATTAACAGATGACAAAATTTCATAAAAGTTCTGTAGTCCTGGCATCCTTTATGTAATATTTGTAGTGTCTGATTTCAGTAAATGACTTGGACATTAAGGACAAAGAACAATAGTGGCCAGAGATGAAATAACCCCCTGTGCTATCTAATATCGCAAAACTCTTTGCCTGGTCTTTATTTCCTCTTTCTGCACAGGATTTTCCACAACTATTTCCTGGTTCATTTCACTTTTGCAAGCCAGTGAAGGCCCTACCTGTCTCGGGTTTGGGGCTGTATACCCAAATATTGACAAACCAGATCCTCACCTGCCTTATTTGTCGACCTCAAACAGATGAAATTCAGAAATATTACTTTTTTGAGTTGTTTTGCTTTATTTTAATGGCTAGTCCATTCAACCTCGTATCAAACCAGAATATAAAACATGAGAGGAAACAAAACTCCTAATGGAATTTTGTGGCCACTCTATAAACATGACCTAGTAACGGACTGCAAATACAGGAAGGTGTTTGGGGTTTACAGGCTTCTGGGCCTGCCCTAGCAAATAGATAACTGCGGGGGAAAAAAATTGTCAAAGGCAGCAAAGAGTTGAGGCCAAAAGCTGCTTTCTTTTCTGGGGGAGAAAATGGTGCTGGTGCACAGCAGTGTCTCAGAAGGAGGCAAGATGCACATCTCAGGATATTCCCCATGGTGCTGTTTTCGGAGGTTTTATAATCATGTTGTCTCTTTCAAAGGTGTGCACTGCATGCTTTGGCAAGTTTTGCTCTAGTGAATATCCATCCAGGCCTTCATTAAGGCTTTCAGAGTACCCTGTTTGCAGCTCGCTCAGCAGACTTTTACTGTAGCTTTTCATCCTAACATAGAAAATACAATCCTGTTAACAATACTGTTTCTCTGGCAACACCCTTGTCACAGTGCTAATATGATTCAATTTATATTGTTGTGTTCTAAGTTTGAAATCCCTGTCTCTGGAGCGAATGCATGGTGACATCTTCTGTAATATGGAATACCAAGGCTGTGTCTGAATCCTTATATAGACCATGGTTCTGCAAATCCTCAAGAATGCCTTAAATTTGTGTCTCCATAAATACAAAACCACCAAATCTATGTGTTACAACTTCCAACTATAATTGCCTGATTTTAAAGTGGAATGCTAACCAACTTGGTGGATTTTTAACTGTGTATTTATTGAGGCAGCATTTTACCCTACAGATATGCAACATTTCTAAGGACTTGTGTGAGAAGTAAAGATCTTACGGTGTTAGAAGGCAGGAGGACATTTTTAATCACCTGCAGACTCTTTTGGTCAACAGTCAAGAGCTGTGTAAACGGTTCCTATTCCAAATGTTATTTAACATTTTATTCTTAGTGCATCTTTAGCTGTGGAGCCTCAAGGCAGATTTAACTTGTTCAAGCATCTCTTTTATTAAAATGTTGTTAGAGAATCTTCATTCTATGTCACCACCGCAAAATAACTCCTGTTCTGTTTCATTTGTTTATAGGCTAACAGTGGTAGTTCAGAACTGCAAGAAATAATGAGAAGACGACAAGAAAAAATCAGTGCAGCTGCCACAGATTCAGGAGTGGAGTCCTTTGATGAAGCAAGCAGCCACTAAATGTCTTTCCTCCTTTCTTTAAGTCCATTGTTCCTAACATTATAACCTCATACTTTGCTTTAGGAAGCAGTGAAGGAGTCTTATTACCTTGTAAACATGACTAATCACCATAAAGAGAATTACGTTTAGTTTTCACAGAATACCTGCTGTTGGCCTCTCATGGTTCAAAATGAATAGATTAGAAATTCAAGGAAAGATGCAGGCAAGTGAAAATATTTGGCACTTGAATCACACCCAAGGAGAAGTCTTGGCTTTATAGAAGTGATCATTCCATGAGAGAGAAACTTGAAACATGTCTCTGTTTTGGATTCGTCTTAGTGAAGCTGAGCCAGCAATGGGGAAAAAAAAAAGCATTCAAACCCTTCAATAATAATAAGATTTTGAATTTCATCTTCTGCTGTAGTTTGCAATTCTGCCTTTTGGCTCAGGCTTTCTATTGCATTCATCTACAGGATGTTTAATGAAGTCATTGGTGTCAGTAGTTAAAGAACAAAATTTTAATTAATGAACAGCAGCCCCACTATAGACTGAATCTTTATTGCACCACTCTTGATGTGTTATTACTAACGATGCTGTGTATGGCAAAATAATACTCTGTACTTTGATTTTTTTAATCAATGCTTCACTCATGATGAACCATAATATTACACCGTAAGGAATAAATAGATAAAATAGTAACACAAGTCAGCTGAAAGAGGTGATCAGACCTGCTATAGGTAGCCATAAAATAATTTAAAAATTTAAAGAATTTGCAGTACTTCCTTTTTTCATTTGTACCTTAACCTGTCGAAGAACAGTGTATAATCTAGACTTCTTTCTGTGTTGATCCCACATCTATTTTTCTGTATGTAAAAAAAGGTTGTTATTGTTCCTTTATAGACTTAAACCTTTGAAAAAGTGGATTCCTGGAAGCAAAAGGGGAGAAAAGGAACATCCGTTCCAGTAGATACTATTTTTGAAGATGCAGTGTTTTTTTTTTTTTATCACCAAAATGTTTGTTGTTTCACATCGTCTTGTGATTTTATATATAATATATGTATTATATATAATATATAATATCACTTAATTTAGACATTTAATCATCTCATTTAAGTTTCTTAGTGCCTTTTTCACATGAATCAGCTTAGTCTGCAATAAACAGTATTTCATGTCTGTTAAATTGTTGTATCTTTGTGCGTACAAAGATGGTATTGAAATAAGAAAGTGTTCTTGATTTTTGCCATTAGTTTGCTCTTCCTCCGCATAAAAGTAAAAAAAAAAAAAAAGTCACATTAATTTTTCATAAAAGAAAAATTCCAATCTTAATAAAGGTGTTTTGTGCCATTCATTGTAAATGCCTTTAAAATATTGCTGTGTGCTGGTTATGTCTCTTCATATATATATATTTATATATATACATGTATATTTTTACATTTTAATATCTGTTCTTTATGCTTGTTAAAGTACTCAGTGCTACACCTGCCATTTAAATGCAGTCTTTCCAGGATTGGATCAGGAAGTGAAGAAGCCCAAGCTGAAGTCTGCAGTGGCCAAGAAATGGATTCTTGTCATACCCAGTTGACAAAATAATTACTCTTGATTGCCCTGCCCCTGTATGAAACACTTTAACCAAAATATCTTTACGATAAATGAATCTAGTCAACCTATATAGATAGTTACGGGATAAAACTGTTAATCTCCCTATGTGTCCTGTCATCAGTTGTCCATCTCCCCATGTGTCCTATCATCAAAGGTTAAGGCCAGTCCTCCAAAGACTTAAACTATTATCTGATTCATTTTTTTTCTCTTCCTCATCCTACTTAATTGTCTATACTTAGCCCCAAAAGTATTTACTGTACAGAAAAATGCCCTTTTCTTGGTAATGAGTGACTAACAAAATAAAGCAAGGTCTGAAGCTATTTCTATGTGGATGCTACTTTACTTGTACATACAGCAGGTGTAAGCCTCTTAAAAGTTCTTTGAGACTAATGTTTAAAAAGTAGTTGTTATCTTTCCAGGTGAAAAATGTGTTGATATCAGCAAAGGTGTTGTGTTGGTTACTTTCATCCCTATTACCTCGACAGTGGTCAAAATATGAATCCCATTTTCATATTCTGCAGATTTATCTCAGCATGCAACATACGTTTGCTTTTTCCCGAAAGGAGAAATTGGCTGCAAGATTTTCTGTGTTTGTGGCTCTTGGCATAAGCACCATATTATGTCCCTGAGAGGCAAGAGGCAGCTTCATACCTTGTTTTGAAGCTACATTGCTATGTTATTGTTAACTGGTGGGGAGAAAAAACAGACCAGTTTGAATGGGAGCAGCATGGCCAGAGGCATCTTTGGAGATAATGTGGGAGGGAAATAGGCCATCTCATCCATGTACTTTAATGAGGAGGATAACCTATTTTTGTTTGTTTGTTCATGTGTTTCTTTTAGTTAAATAGCAATGACTTACTAACACAATGCAGCCAGAAGGTGAAATTTACCCTTTAACTGTGCTAAACTAGCATGATTTTGCATAGCAGTCTGAAATTGAAGTGGCATTAAGGCCACACTAAGATGTTTTCCTTTTTGGGCAAAAACTACCTTGGTGATTTAAATCACACTGGTGAGCTTCTCACCTCCACCTGAAAAGTCTTTTGAGTTTTCAGCTTGATGGCAATAATGAGAAATCAGAAGGAAATTTAATTTGGGATTAACTAAGTGAAAATAAAATATTTTATTTTTTCAGTGTCAACAGTGATGGTCAAAATCAACAATGCAAAATTTCACTCAAAATATTTTCTGTGGGATTTGAGTAGAGGAAGAATTTTTTTATATATGTTAATATTTTAGGAAAATGCGATACATGAGTGTCTTTTTGAAAAAGAAGCGAAACCGTTACGGAAATGTCAATAAAAGTGCCTTTTCAAATGTGGGGAAAGAGGTGGTCTTTGATAACATAATCACTACTTTGTCATTAAATCTGCATTTTTAACTGGGACTGGGGGCAAGTCTTAGCAGGGTTTGTTCACTCAGCAGTTAGACAGTGCTCAGCTTGGACAATCTCTGATTTATAAGTGAGGTTTTTTTTTTTTTAATGTGCTTTCATTGCTCCAAAATCATTTTTATTTTATTGTATTATATCAAACACAGTAACTGTTACTTTGGGCCCAGAAAATAAATGCAGATTTTCAGTGTGTTGATATGTGCAAAAATCAATGCTTGATTCGGAAGCATTTGAAGAGATGTGTTATTCTGCAATGTGCTGAGCTGCCAGTGACTTTAAGCGTATTCGTCAGTGTTTGTGAAACTGTTAAACTGTCCCTGGAAGTGCTGGACAGTAACTCTAGAACTTTGCTAATTTAGCTAACGGAACAGATAGAAACCCAATAAAAGCTAACACAGTGTGGTTTAAGCTTTCTTTTTTTATTTTACTTTTATTTGTGAGTAAGTGCAGACATGATGAGCCTTTCCTGCTGTTCCTCTGCAGTGCAGCTGATGCAGGCCTGTGCGTCTTTGGCTCTTCAGTGCCTGTCTTCAGCTTTTCTCTAGTTACCACCACAGAGTTGCTGCTTTGACCTTTTCCTACACTGGCATCCGGATTCAAAACAGTAGTGGGATATTAATGTTTGTGCTCCTACTTCTTGATAACTTTTGTAGATTAGGAAAGAAGGAGAGCAAAGAAAACAGAGGGGCTTCCTCGATGCTTCCCACTCACCCCTGATGCCTGTCACTGAAAGCACAAAACTTGCTGATCCCATCCATTTAATCAGCACTAACAAGGTTATCTTCTCACAAGAAGTGGCCAAAAGCAACAGGTTTTGCCTGGCTGTATAGAGTTCATGTTTTCATACATGGCCTTTGAACAGTTAGATGCAGGCCAGGGGAGTGTGAGTACGCGAATGATGAACTTAATGGGGAGGGAAAGGCTACCCTGATGCACAGGGCTGTGTGTTGAGTATTCGATAATGGGTGACTTTATCCTCTTCAGGCATGGAAAAGAAGCTGTAAAAATGAAATAAAGCTTTTTGAATTGTTCTTAATCCTTGCAGGAGGTTGCAAGGTTGTAGGCTTGAAATAACAGGAGTCATTGCTCAGGGCACGTTAGAAGAGACATTTTCATGTACAGCTCTGACAGCTTCACTCTACTAGACACGTCCTTAGTTTTACCTGTTTGCTTCCCTCCTGTGACCATGCACGGAAGGGGTAATAATAGAAAAAAACCCCTTCTCTGGTTTAGATGAATGGTGGTTCAGTGTGCAGAGCTGCTTTCACGTGCAGCTGCAGTTGTCGGTGCTGCAAGCGCAGCGCTACAAGGTGGAGATGGTATCAGCAGGGCTGCAGCAGTGAAGCTCATCGGGAGCAGAGGGCTGAGGCAGCTTTACAGATCTGCAATGGCTTGAGAGGTCTGCTTTGATGGATAGCAGAAAGTGTGTCAGCATGCAGCGTGAATCCAAAGTATAGTTTTTTCTGGAGCAGCTTTCAATAACTGTAACAAAGTAAAACTGAGGGTGTCATGTACCATGTTGTTCTAAAAGGGTCTGCATGGTACTTTTGAAGCACCACGTCTCCCAGAAGCTTTTATTGCTTTAGCTACATCTTTAAAGCCCTCTAAGAGAGATTTCGATTGCCACCTCAACACTGAATTATGTAGTTTCATTAATACCAATTTTGTGATGAGGTATTAAAGGAAAAAACCTGCTGTTAAACAGGTAGTTGAATAATTCTTTGTCCTGTATTGAAAACCTGCTTAGTACATGCAGGCTATCAAGGCAGGATCACTTGCAATGGTACCATTGCAGTATCTTTGCAGCAGCCATCCATCCAGTACCATGTCATGACCAGGCCATATTTTGCTACAGTCAGCTCCCACCATGATGTTCTGTGTGTGTATGAGTGTTTACAAGTAACCTGGTTGTTCTGTGCTATCAATGGACAAAGGACAGCAGTTGGGTGAAGCAGTGCATGAGAAAATGGGATTTTTTTTCCCCTCTGGAAATTCTCTAGAGGAGGTGCCATGTTTTCCTCAGGAAGCACATAATGACGCTCTGATGTACAAATGGGAACAGGGCAAACCCAAGGGCTGAGTGGTCAAGTGCACATTTGCATTTCTGGCTGCTGTTCAGGTTAGACCAGGCCCACTTTCCTCATGTCTAGTGCAACGGCTAGCCTCCACGCATGGGAAATAGTGGCAAACCCATAACGCTGAAGCCTTTCTTGTTAGTAATCTCCTTGCAAAAGACAAAGCTATCCAACCATTTGTATCAGCTTTATGGATCTTATTTAGGAAAATAGTAGCTGTGCTTTAAGTCCTGGCAAAGCAGGACTTCTTAGAAAGGACTTCTGATGGAAAGTGTGAGGAGTGGGCAAAGTCAGGAGATCAGAGCATGGCCTGTGCTCTGGACTGAGCACTTGGGGCACAAATTCGTATCATACCCACTTAATAAGAGGCAGAGACTTGCTTGTGTTTTTAACAAGGATGTCTTGGGCTTCTCTGCAGGGTAGGGGGAAAGGTTAGGCTGTGCCTACGCAGTTTTGCACAGCATATCAGGAACAGTTTAAAGGAGGCTTTACACAGTAACCATTTCTGTGACAATATATCTACTAAATACGCACCTGATGGTGGAAAAGTAGTAATAATAATAAAAAATCTGATCCCATCTGAAGGAGAGATCACGCTCCTTGGAAGTAACTGGGTTCTGCATGGGGGCACATGGAGCGTGTGCGCGGGGGGCATTGCTGCTTGGCCCACAGTGACAGCTTCACAGGCAAGCAATCCAGTGCATTTTACTTCCAGTTCAAGTTTGCTTTGTTTACATTGAGTACCATTGCCGCTAACTTCCAATGAGGTGACACAAAGCAACAGGTTACAAAAATGCCATCGACATCCATCCTGACAGCATCCAGGTCACAATACACAATGATGTACCGGAATTATACAAAGACCGAACCAAAAAATAAAATATATATATATATAGCTAGTTATTCTGACTAGAACAGAAACCGACAGCAAAAAAAAAAGAAGAGCTCCCACCCACCCTGACCCCGAAGTCCCTGCAGGAATCCAGACCGACGCTTTGGCAGCCTCGTAGCGATACAGCAACAACCATCCCTTCGCATGCCCAAAACCTGCTCTCCAGGACAGCGAAAATTCCTGGCTTGGAAAAATAGTTGCAACCAATAAAGCACATGTTTTTCTTTCCCCAACCTGAATCAGCTTCACATTTTTTTCACACGGGGTTAATACATATTAAAAATAAAAATAATAAAAAAAGAGGGGTAGAGGCACCATAGACTGCCTGGACAGTTAAATGTTATAATAACAGAGTCAAAGATATTCCAGCTTCAGCTTCATCTGCACTTCAATTAGCGTTATCTTAAAAAATATTAATAAAAAAGAACCTCATCAGTGGCATTACTGAAAAGGTTGGAGAAAAGAACCATCCTGCTGCTTAACTAGCACAGTCCAGAACCAAAACAACCACATTTCTCACTGTAGGCTGCCTACTCTAGCTTTAGGCTTCATGGTTTGGATTTCTGACCATTAATCAGTTCATGGGGTCCTGCATTTTCCCCACCTTCCCCAAGTACAGAACATCAGTGCTGCAGGAAACAATAAAAACCAGTGTACCCAGCACCGCCCCCCTCCCCAAATTGCCTCCTCACAATCTCCAGATTTCTCCATGTATATTCATGCCTCGCTATTCACTAATGAGGTATTATTAGATACTAACAATGCCTGCTCTCCTATGGACTTCAGCACAGACCAGTGACACATGAAGAAAGCTCTTCATTCGACCATTAAAAAAAATATTGCACTTGCTTTAACCTTAAGCCCAACCTGCACAGAGAGAGGGGAGGGGAAAAAAAAAAAAAAAAGCACTCTGGAACAATCTATTATACACATAGTATAGTGTCTTTTCCTTTGTGTTTTTTAGTCAAATTTGGTCCAGTAGTTTAAAAAAAAAGTCCAGAAATTAAACAGTTCAAAAGACACCGCAGGCTCTTTAAGGCTTTGTCTCCCCAGTGCTTCTAAAAGTTAAAGTTTCTTCCTTTCTCTCTTTCTCTCACTGTCCGCGTACTGCAAAGCAGTGACCTCTCATGGCAGAACAACAGGCAGTTCAAACCATCCAAAGAAAAAATAATTCAGAAGCAAGGGAAGATGGGTGTGCTTCATGGTCTCACCTGGAACATAGAAAGCAGAGAAAAACAATGAATTAAGAGACAAATAAGGAAGTAAATACAGTCCTTAGCATTTACTTTTTACCTCGTACAGGAAGGCACTACAGGCCACCAGTGCAAACACCCAGGCTCTGGGATGCAGATTAGACAGTGAGCTACCTAAAATCAAGAAAGCTGAAGCATATTGCAAAGTCGTGGCTGAATTTCTGGGCTGGGAAATGAAGACCACAGAGGCTAGCAATGACGAGTTCCCAGGGCCTGGCTATCTATGAGCTGCCTGTGCTGGTTTCTTGCTTCACCTCCAAGCCAGTGTCAGGCTTGCAGCTTGTTGCTGCCACCTAATGAACTAAAGCTCATCGCTCAAGCAGCAGTAACTGGCTGCTTGTGTCCTTGCTGTGTAAAGGGTCCCTCCCTGATCCCTTCAAATTTTGCAGAGTACATTAGAACAATTGACAGGAATTGGTGATGGCTTTTTTTAGGATTCTTCTTTCCCTTAAACAACGAGCGCTACAATAAAGTTACTATGGGACGTATGACAGCTTACTTAATGCAAGAAACTAAATAGATCTTTTAAATATATTTCTAATTCATATACACACACACACACATATATAGTCCACATCCCAAGCAGAGCTCCTGGAGCACAAGGGAACAAACATCACTTGCTACCAAGCAGCCAAGGTGATAAACTGCAAGGACTATGCAAGGACAGGTTTGCTTGACTCACCACCTGTGATTCTGAACTAGGACTTGCTGACGTTCTCATATATGACATCACTGATACAGAACTGCTGCTTCTTCTTTTGCCACATCAACTGCACACACTGGTGAATAAAAATGTATTGTTCCTGCAAGAAACAAGCAAACAAATGGGGTTTTTGCACCTCAGAATGCTTGACAAAAATATGAATAGTAAAACAGCTTGCTAGTTGAACAGCAACTTTTTCTCTCCTAAAACCCTTTCAACAAGACAGTAAAATGTCTGCTCCCACAGTAACAGTGCCTGATTATTACAGAGAGTAGCTGTGGAACCATGAGGTTCACCTGAACTAGCTTGGCACTTTAATAAGTTATTAGCAACCCAAATGATGATGAGTGATGACTCAACACTGTAGTTGCAGCGTAGGCTGCTTCAATACCACCTGAGTGGAAGTTGAAGCTAGACTTCTTGAGATTAGCATGGAGGCTTTTACCAATAATTATGATAAATCCACGAAACAGTCTACCTATTCATAGCTTCTCCTGATAGTAGTAAATTTAAACTCAGAACATATACATATAGGAGAACATAGGATCTTGAGTCTCAGCTATGCAGTGAGAAAAGTGCTGAATCCATTATTATAAGTTGACTTGCTGGTAACCTTGTTTGCATTTAGAAACAATAGCTGTTATAATTTCATATTTCCTCTTTTGACTTGTCTTCTCTTGTGAATTATGCAGGATTCAGAAGATGGCTCTGCAAGCAAACACCAGCTCTATGGAGAGTGGCCATGGTGGCCACGGTGCCGTAGGGAGGCCCCCACAGTACACACCACCGCTAAGCAGCACGCTCAGCACTCACTGTAGGTATATTGGAGGCTCTGTGTGATATTCTATGTGATTCAGAAAGTGGGGCTATCTTGGATGACTTGAAAATGCACTAATTATCTGAAAGATTACAAAAAGTTCACCCCTCTCTCTCTCTCACACACACACACGCACACACACACTCTGCTACCTAAAATATTTTGATGAGCCTCACATTGCTTTAACTCTTGGCTTTTTCTCAACAAAAAGCTAAAACGAGATTGCTTTTGTTCACAGAGCAGCTTTTCCAAGCATTATCATCATTCAAATAAATACTGCATTTCCATCTGAAATCTGAATCCCATCATTTAAGGATTTTTCCCCAAAGTGAGGGAAGGCAAACCCTGATGAATCCTACACCAAGTTTTATGAGCACCACATGCAAGAAGCAAGTAGATCTCAATCAGAAATGCCTCTCCCAAGACAGAGATAGTTTCAATCTCTAAAGCACGAATGTGTTTTTCAGTACCTGTCCCCAGTGATCTGAGGAGACAGCAGTCTACATTTGAAGCACGTTTTGGGCTACAAATCTTCCTTTCTTCTTCTTCTTCTTCTTTTTTTTTTTTTTGGAATGACTGCCTCAATTCAGGATGGTCTCCGCTTTCACCAGATGTTTGCTTTTTGTTTTGTTTTGCTCTTTGCTTTTTAACTAACTGCTCAGCGAGTATGAGGAAACATGAAACCAGGCAAACTGCGTGTGTTTGCAATTTCAGAGTTTATAAAGAATGCAATGCAAGTTTTGGTGACTTCTGTGCCAAGTGTCACTGCCACCTAGTGACCCCTGCGGCACAGCTGTGCAGAGGAGGAAAAAGAACAAGTTTGCAGTTGAGGGTGTGCACACTTGTCAGAGAAAAGTGGCTGGCGTGATGCAGTGCTGGCCAAGGGCAGGGGTGGCAGAGCCACATCAGCCTTGCTGCAGTTGTGGGGATGCCCATGTCCTGAGCACCCGCATTGGAGACCAGTCCCAGGCGTGCATCGAGGGTGCACATGTTGAGAACAAATGTTCTCTGGCCAGACAAAGCTCTGGCGTGGCAAGGCAATTGTTGCTGAAATAACCAGCTCGGGGTATTTGTTCTTCTGTGTTAACCTCAGGCTCTGCCTTTGGATTCATTTAGTAGATTGGGAAGAGAACCGGTACTACGACGGTTTCTCATGGCACCTTTTTTGTTCACAGGCAGCTATCAGAATTGCTGCCGATTTTCCTTCTCCTGCCCCATTCATGCTACTTTGGTCTGGATTAAATAATCCTTGGTGACAGATTATCTGCCAGACCCAGCCTGCAAACAATGATGGTGGCACTTGCAGTTGTATGGAGATTACTGCTATCTAACCAGTGACACAAATAATGGGCATGAAACTTTTCAGTCATTAGTAGAGGTGATGCATAAAATGTTTCAGATGCATAAAAGTTTCTGCTTTGGAAAAGAGTTTGCGCATTTTTTCCATACAAATATTCTGATGATATGAATAATATCCTGATATTTTCCTTAAAAAACAAGAAAATCTCGCAGATGAGTGGCTAGGGAGAGGGGGAAGGAGGGTGCCTGGTAGACACAAACACAATGATTTTGTCTGTTTTGCTTTGGATATTTGTACTGCCATCATGTAACTTAGTCCCTGTGCTTGGCCATTCACATCTTGAACAAGCTGGGAATGGCTGCCCAACGGTGATATATTGGTCCATGAGTCAGTATTCTCTTCAGCAAGTACAACTCTTTCCAGCATGGCTTGGCTACAGATGCTAAGCTCCTCTAACATGTATTTTACACATTCGTTATCTATAACAACAACTCATCCCTCCAGGAAAACATCAATGAGTTTGTGGATACACTGTCAGGCTCTGACACATGATTACTTATGCAGCAGATTAATAACGTGACAATATTACAATGAAGAAGAACATTTAATTGAGTCTATTCATAGCTATTTTGTCATGTGTTCAAATGGAACAATGTGCTGTTGGACATGACCATGCTACAGAGATGCATGAGATGGTAGATACAGTTATATATTCTTACTGTTGAAAAGAGCTGAAGGGGGCACCTTACCTCTGTCTGTACCATGGACATCCTGTAGGACCGCATGTCAGACACCAGACCTAATATATCTACAAACTCGTGATCACGAATGTGCTGTAAGAGCCGATCCAGGGCTATGAAGGTGCCTGTTCGCCCCACTCCAGCACTGCAACACACACAAACAGGACTGTCATTTCAGAGAGTCTGATGTGTCTGGCTTAAGGGCAGACAGAAGGCTGTTTAGGATATAATGATGTGCAAGACGTCATATTTTGCTCAAACAAAATGAATGGAATGGACGGCTCTGCAATGGTTTCACCTTCCTATATTCCTCTTCACCTGGTGCATGCACTCACGTGCACAGCGTGCATGCACATGCTCACTCACCTTTAGGAGTCTGCTCATCCCAGGCTCACTGACAGCTCCCATCACCCTCACACCCTCATACTTCCCTCTTCCCTTCGAGGTCAGGAGAAATTGCAAACTGCAGGAGCTGTAGCTGTAACTGCAAAATTTAACTGCATCCAGGCATTTGTGACTGAACCTGCAAGGATTTTTAGCTCCATAGCTCTCTACATAGGGAGCTAATGGCTTGGCAAGGACATGGCACTAGTGCAGCTCATCCCCAGGGGATGGTCTCTTTGGGTTTGGCAGGCAAAAGAGGTTTTGCTCGGGACTCGTGCTTTGGGAGTCCTAGACAAATAAACAGCAAGCACTCAGCTGACAAACCATCATCCTTGCAAAAGGAAGCTTAGTTTCTAGTATGCAAATAATTCCTTGCCTTTTTATTTCACAATTATGTTCATTTCTACAATTTCATTTCAGATCTTCACCCATCGAGTGTGCCAACTGCTACAGTGTATGTGTCTTATTGCCAGCAGCTTTTGCTGCCTTCTTCCATCTTCCAGGAAAACATGAAAGTATTTGTGGCAAAGTTGCAGCAGCTCAGCTCAACACTGGCAGGCTCTGCAGGCACCACCTGAAAACATATTTCTTTGCAGGTAGGAGTATCCCAATTAAAAAGAATATATTACGTTTGTTTTCCAGCTCTCTCATCCCTCTTCCCATCTCTCTCTATTCTTCCCCATTGTTATTAAGGCCAGCAGACTTATACAAAGGATTTGATTTCACAGCCCCACATATAAATCCCTTCCCTGGCTTACTAGCACCTTTCTTGATACTAGGACTCAGTTCCAAAACTATATTCCCTATGAATTTCTCAAGTAAGTTATAAGGGAGGGCTGCATGACTTGCTGATTTTACAAACACTGATGTTGCTTTGTTTCCTAGTAGAGCACTTAATGTCGTATCTAGCATCAGACATCAGATTACTATAAAAATACTGTTTTGAAAATGTGAAAGGTGGCCACCAGAGACAGAAAATGCCAGCTATCAGCAACAGGAAAGACATCACTGGAAGGTGCTGATGTGCTGTGCAGCAACATAACTGTCTAGGCTGAGGTTAATCTTATCAAGCCTTGACCTCCAATGGGAGTGTGTCATCCTCATATACACACATACATCCACTGCAATCCTGATACTTATGTGTCTGAAAAATCTGTTCTGAAATTTTCTGAAGAAATTCAAAGCCAGTTGGGAGAGTCACATCAGAGATGAAGTTCATGTCATATCATCACCCATCAACACCGCAGCTGCCCCCAGATCTGCCAGGTAGGCAACTGTGCTAATAAAAGGCCAGATGACGCACAAGACATAAATCTGCCTGTATATACAATGAGCTTGCTCCCGGAAAAGAAAAGCAAATACGTGCATGTAATTCTTATTATGGGACAGTGGGATAAGTGCTCGCACAGGTACTGCTGTTACCATGTCCCGTCTGAGTGTGCTGAGTGCCGAGCGAGTGGAGGGGACTTTAATTCCCCACTTACTGGAAGCATTTACCTGCAGTGTATAATCATGGGCCCTTTGTTCTTTGCTGACTTCTGTCTGACCATCTGCACGAACTGCAGGATGCTTTCGGCAGCGTTGGCCGTGGGCACCCCGTGGTCAGGCCAGGCAGTGTAGTTAAAATGCATCACGTCTTGCACCTCATCGGCCTATGGGAAAAACAGAGCAGCAGCACGTTCACATGCACTGGACAGGGCAGCCTGGCCGAGACCTGTTCCCAAATACAGCCTAAGGAAGGAAAGCTGCTCCCAAAGTGACACAGACGTTACATGATTACGTTTGATTAAAAACTGCTGTAATTTTTGGGTTTGGGGTTTCTCCCTCTTTCTATACCATTCTTTCTCTTTTTCTTTTCCCATTTGCCACTGGCAAAGAGCAACACTGTTGGCAAACAAGCCAAGACTGGTCTCATGAGAATTTTCCTTTTCAAGTTTCGATGAAAAAAAGAGAAGAAAAAAAAATCACCCCCGACACCAGCATTTTCAGAGGGAGAAGAAACTTTCTCAGAAAATACCCATTATTAATAAAATCATTTCTCATGCTAAAAGAAACTCTGCTGGCTGCAGGTGAAATAAGATTCTCAACACAAAAGGGCCTCATTTTGGCTTTGAGTTTACAGGAACTCCAAACTTGAGGTGTGGCAGGGGTGGCTCATCTCCACACCTCATGGCGAAGCAATTACTGCTTTTAATTTTGCTGTTCTGGATGAGGTTAAATCCCTCTGCTCCAGTAACCTGTCTCTGACAGCAGCAGATGCTAAGCCAGTTATAAGTAAGGGTATAACAAGTGAGATAGATTGAAATAAAGTGGCCTTGCTAAGCCAGTTATAAGTAAGGGTATAAAAAGTGAGATGATAGATTGAAATAAAAAGTGGCCTCCCTGACCTTGGCAATAGGCAGTTTAGCTGAACTAACCCTGGGCCAATGCCCAAGTGTCAGGGCATCACTCTTCTCATGTTTTCTCTGTATTTCTCCTCTTTGCTTCAAGTGATGAAGCCTGTAACTAACTGATGGAGGAAACAAAGATGAAAAAAATGCTTGAAAATATGAACAGCCTTATTTTAGACAGCTCATTCACTTATGTGAATTTTAGCATTCCCAAGTTTGGTCAAGTTTGAAATGTTTTAGAATGAACTTGCTGATTATGTGGCATTTTATTTGGACCCATATGCGAGTTCTCCAAACTGCTGGTTACTAGCTGTGTTTTCACATGCATTACTGAAGAAGTTGCACAGGAAGCTTCTAGGAGGTTGTGATAGACTGTACGTCTCTCCCATTTCCTCTGCTGTAATATGTGAAAGCAGAAAAATATCCTACAGCAGCAGCACTAGGGAGTGGAGAACCAGCTCTGTGGACAACTGCTTTAGTCAAGATCCTGTCTGAGACATGCACCGAGTCTATGCTATGGATATTGCACAATTGCCCTTTAGAAAAATATTTTTGATTCTGTATTATTCTTTTCAAGTTTTGAAGGGTTTATAATATGAGGACAACCACAAGTGCCGAAAGAAAGAGAGAGAGAAAAAGAGAGAAAGAAAGAGAGAAAGAGAGAGAGAGAGGGAGAAAGAGAGAGAGAGAAAGAGAGAGAGAGAAAGAGAGAAAGAGAGAGAGGAAGAGAGAGAGAGAGAGAGAAGAGAAAGAGAGAAAGAAAGAGAGAGAGAAAGAAAGAGAGAAAGAGAGAGAGAGAGAGCAAGAGAGAGAGAGAAAGAGAGAAAGAGAGAGAGAAAGGGAGAAAGAAAGAGAGAAAGAGAGAGAGAGAGAGAAAGAGAAAGAGAGAAAGAGGAAAGAAAGGAAAGAAAGGAAAGAAAGGAAAGAAAGGAAGAAAGGAAGAAAGGAAGAAAGAAAGGAAGAAAGGAAGGAAGGAAGGAAGGAAGGAAGGAAGGAAGGAAGGAAGGAAGGAAGGAAGGAAGGAAGGAAGGAAGGAAGGAAGGAAGGAAGGAAGGAAGGAAGGAAGGAAAGGAAGAGTTGAAGAAGGTGACAGGTTCATTGTCATCAGCATCACAGAGAAATGTAAAGAACCCCAGGAGTGCTAGTGTTTCAATCACCGTGTGCTTAGCCAGGATACCATTAACCTCTCCTTGGCTGTTATTGAGAAGCTCATGGAGATGACGCTCTTGGGAGCAAGAGTGTCAAATAACTTTGATATTTGTCTGTGTGGAATGAGAGCAGGGCCATAATCTTTTTCTTAGGCATTTTGCATTGAATGTCGTAGATGGATAAAACTTAAAGAAAAGTCTGGCCCAGAACTAGTCCCACTGTTTTAATAGAGCATTGCAACACTTACGTAGCTAATTCGGAAATTCCTATAAACCCAGTCTGTGTGTTCCTCCTCAGACAGCATCTCCACCGTGATGTCTCCATATGCAATAGGATCTTCCGTAAAAGGCCAATAATGGTCACATTTCACCTGAAAGGGAAATATATAAATATATACAAACATACCTATAATACAAGAAATCACAATCAACAATTTTAGAAATGCTTAGAGTGTTATTTACTGGAAAACTTTGTAAGTGGTAATATCTACTGTAATTATTTTTTCGACCTCACCATTCTTGCTTGTGTAACTAGGAACATGGCTATATATTGTCTTTTTGAAGGTAGAACATTATTCCAGCAAAGAATTGAAATACATACATTCTTTGTAGATTGTTATTTTCCTAATAAAGTAGATCTAAAAGTATTAATTTTAGAAAATATGGGGAAAATAATATACAGAAAAAAAAGTATTTCCAAATGGTCCTATTATAATGCCAAGGAATCTGTAAAGCATAAGATACTGCTTTAAACTTAAAATAATACAGAAAATCTATATTCTAGGCATTCTGAGATAACTACTGAGATAAGAAAAAGTACATCAACCCATCCAGTCCCTGACTAAATATTCACGACTACAAGAATCTGCTGCTTTCACCATTTCAGACCCATGTTTTAGCTTCAGCCCTGAACAAACCAAAAGTGAAGGAAATCACATCAAGATTTAAGTTTTTGTTTTACTGTGCACTCTCCATCTTCCAACCTTTGCAATAGCCCTTGAGAGGCTCATAAATTATCCTTAATCCATACATAGAGGTCCACTTACAACCAGAAAAAAGTCACCCAACCTTGAAACTCCTTCCATAAGTGAAAGAAGTAGAATTGCAGGTCTCACTATGATGCTACTTCATCATTAGAAAATATGCAAAGAAACCCAACAGAAAATACATATGTTTTCAGAATAATTTCTTTTATACTATGCATAAGATTTTACTACATACCCTTCTTTTCTCATTACATTGAGTGAGCATAACAATAATTTGAGATTTTTGTTGAAGAACCATCTTCCAAAAATCATTCCTAGTTTCTGGC
This sequence comes from Tinamus guttatus, assembly GCF_000705375.1. The sequence continues at coordinate 183,592 of NW_010580967.1, read as the reverse complement.
AATGGCCCTTGTGTTGCAATGTATTCCTGGGGTGAATTGTAACCCTAAGAAACAGAGAGAGAGATGTTATTGACCAACAGGCTTAATGCTTCAGAACATATATTCTTCCCTGGTATATGTATTTCTTTCTTTTTTTTTAGCTCAATTTTTGCATTTTAAGGAAACTGTAATTCTTTTTTTTTAATTTATTTTGAGATTACAACTTTTGCAAGATTTTGGTGCTTCAAAATTACAATCCATTTAGAATAAAAAAACAGACGGTGAAGCTGATACTTTACAAATTCTTTGCTGTGATTGCCAGAAATGCCATATTAGACAAACGGATAAAGTTGAAACGTCTTCCATAATTTAAAGGTTTTTTTTGTCATAGAAATAAAAACAACTGTGCACCCTTAGCTTGCTCATCCCAAGCAGTGCCTGTGGTGGTTTTTAAGAACTGATGTAAACAGAAGGTGGCAATACACAGGATTATTTGCATGTATTTACTTTATACGGACTTAAATTCGTAGAAAACTTATTAGAATTCTGCTTAAAAAAATACCATTCATGCTGAGCCAACACCTTTAACAGATTATCATTTCTATGTTTTATTGAAGCTCGGATGCCTATGAATGCATTTCTGCTCCTCTCGCCATCAATGTGTTTTTAGATGAAGAGTCCTCTTTATCTTCTTCCCCCCTGCTGAGAAGACCACTTTAAATAATAAAATACCCACAAAAGGGCAGTTTTAACATCTACTATAGTCATATTTTCTGAGACTGTATCAGCAAAACTTCATTTGGAAAAATGTTTTCCATTCTTAATAAGAGTAAAAGGTACAGTAAAGGCACAGCATGAGCTCATGTAAATTGGGCTATTTCTGTGCCACCGTAGTATATATATGTTGTTGAAATACTCAAGGTTTGGGAGCATCTTCCATAAATGACTTCTCCAGCTATTTCTAAAATACAGTTTAATCTCAGTGTTTGTCCTATATCCAAAGCTGTATGTTTGTCTGCATGTCCTATGTTCAACCTAGGCAGCAAATCTCTAACATCACAGCTTCTTAATACGTGGTACTTATCACCACTAATAACAACATCTGGAAGGAGTTATTTAGTGAAGACGCAATTATCAGACAAGCCAAACAATATGATGCTCTGTAGGTTCCTCCTCAGAAGACAATTCCTATGGCTGGTATTATGCTACAAGCAAAACAGAATAGATGTAAAATATAAAATCTAAAGTGAGCAATCCCAAAAAAAGAGCAGTGCATATAAACCTGGATACTATAATTACTTCACAGAAGTTTTTCTCATTTGCCAGTGGTTCTTTTGGGTATTTATACATTTTTTATTTCTTGACTCAGTGTGTGCTCAGACACTTGCAGCTCTGTCTCTATCCATCCCCTTGCTACCCAGAAACCAAATACAGGTCACAAGTTTGGCAGCACCTGTACAGGAGACTCCACAGTGGCAAAGTGGCTGTGGAAAATCAGACTGAGCCATCAGGAGATTTTGCACCACTTGCTGCTGACATGGTCTAACTGCAGCATAGGGCATTACTCTTTACACTGCTTGGAGCCTCTTTACTCACAGGAATATAGTTGGCATTAATGTAGTCGGAACCCTCTTCTTCATTCATTGAAACTAACCGGACACGGCTAAAATCATCTATAAAGAAGAAAAAAAAATGCACATATATATGATAGTCTCAAACTAAGCAAAATTAAAAACAATCCTCTAAAATCTGAAAAATCCACTAAAAATGAAGAATGCTCATATTCACCAAGTGACAGCAATAGTTGCTTCAGTAAGCACTACGTGGCTGAAACACAATTAAAGTGCAAAATGCCCTTCACAACTGCCATCCCTTTGCACTCCCTTTGGTTTTCATTAAAACTGCAAGAAAAAATAACACTTCTCACTAGTAGGAATGATCTTACATTTCTCAACTCCAATCACCAGCCTTCGATTAACAGAAAACCTCTCTTGCCTGATTCTATTCAGGAGCAGGTTCTAGGACAGACTTTTATCGGTCTGGACATCAGTGCCACAGTTCTCTTATTGAAACCCTTATTTCCCTGTGGAGGCACTTCAGCAGGAGCCTACATGAGCTGTACTCACATGGTAGGATATTTGTGTAGCGATTTTTACAGCGATTCATGGGAAGGTCAGCAGCAAAGTGGGGTATGTCAAGCCCAATCAGTTTTAGCTCCTGGGATAACAGAAAGAACAATGTCAAGGCCAAATTCACCAAAACTCAAAAAAATAATGCTTTGTGAAATGAGTGTCTGTGGCATGGACCAAGCTGAAAACATTCATAAAGCTTTTTATAAAGTGACAAGAGGGATACACTGAGCTTCCTTATCTGTGGTCCATGAGTTTGGCTCAAAACAACTTCAGACCAATGATAGAGCCTCTTCTGATGCTATCGATGCACTGCTGGCAGTCCAGGCTGAGATTAAGGACTGCTCCTCTTCTGTGGCACTTGATTAGCTAAAATAGGGCCAGACCAGTTATTTGTAAGTTATTTCTATGGTGGTCATCCACACACCAGTTTAAGGGATTTCTTTAGTTTCTCAAGCGGCTTTCGATCTTGATACTGGGGAATGCTTGAAAGATGTTTCTAGTTATCAACATAAATAGCCACATCTAATATATGATGCAAAGAAAAAGTTTTTCACTGAGAGAAAGGGCACATGTCAACCACACACTACAGTGGGCAACATCCTGAAAGCCTTCTTCTTCCACTTTTAAGTGTTGGGAGCATTGGTTTCACTTCAGCAGCTCTAGGACTGGAGCTTTTTAGTTTTATACGGTTAAACTGAATTTAAATGCTGGATAATTCAGGCAATGCATCTCAATAAAATGCATCCCACTTGCTTTTGAGGAGGTTTTTGATGTCACTTTCTCTGCTTTTCACTGCTGCCTCCCAAATTAAAGAAATTATAAAAATTCTCAATTCAACTTAGGCTGCCAAGAGAACCTAAACTAAAAAGGACGATTATCCAGATCTAAATGTGATGAGCCATGGAAAACAGCTTACTAAATATGGTCTTGAATAAAAGCAAGGACCTATTTTAAGCTCTGCAGAACTTCAAGTGAAGCTCATCCACCTAGCAACAGCACACAACAAACACAACATTGGATAGGAACATACCACAGAAACTGAACCTCTGGAAAAAGCTGATTTAAGCATGGCAGCTAGATGAGGAAAGAGACACCGCAGATTTACCTCAAATTGCAGAGAAAATTTATAATCTGAATCTTTGGCCATATCCTTGATGTAGCCGTCAAAATCATCCAACTGGACGGGGCTTTAAAGAACAAACAAACATACAAACATTTAGGAAAAAAAAAAACCTTTTTAAATAGGTTTCCATTGTCCCAGAGAATGCTATCAAGTGACAAATACGTATTTGCAATTGCTAATGCTAGAAGGTAACAGAAGTGACTGTTTTAAACTCATTTGAGTTTTGCTCATTCCAATCCTTAAGAGATTTCATACTGAGGGCCTGATTTTGGAAAAAAGTCTAGGGAAAAAAAGAAAAAAGGATGCTGCTGTAGTTCCTATTTTCTTTGCTGGCTTTGAGAACTCTAGGCATTTGTCATTAGAGGCTGAATCGTGCTCCTGGAGAAATGGTCACTAAAAACAGTGCAGTATAATGATTCAAAGCCACACAGACCTTCAGCAGATAGAAATTGGCCTTGCTTTAGTGACTTGCATTGCTCTACACACTTTAACACCATGTAGAAGTCTATTTCTTTATACAGGCACAGCCTCCAAACATCCAGGAGGAATAATTAGGCCAACTCTCTGAATAAGGACCCACAGGTAAACAGCTTCCCTCACCTAATTATCATGTTCTAATTTACAAGCTACTGAAGCATGTACACAGCTTCATTTACTTTGAGGCAATATGCCCAAAGGATCTTGTCTTATCACCACTTAATTACCGCTCTTTACCCGTTAGCATTAATAATCTAATGTTCTAGCAACAACCGCAATGCGAGCCCCATGTCAAGAGGGAAATAAATGCATTCCATTTTTTTTTTTGCCATTTGTCATTTTTAACTAAGGGAAAGCTCCACTGGAATCACTAACTTGGCTAAATGATCCTGCCCCTCATGACTAATTTCGTATCAGTCAGGAGCTGTTTTACCAGAACTTCGCTATTCAGAAGAGTTACTTTTGTGCAGTTATGTTTGTTTTTGACTTTCTGACATATCTCTCAGGATGTGTTTACTAAGAAATTTTCTGTAACTGCAGTATAATTATGCCAATGCATTTCATCGTGCATATTCAGTCTAAAGTGACAATTTTAAAAATTTTCTTTAATTATTCAAGAAGTCACATACTTGGTCAGCTTTCTCTTCTTTAACCCGTTTTTACTCCTGTAAAAAAAAATCACTTGTTAAGTTGTATGCTCTTAGTTTAAAGTTGATACTGATTTAAAAATACATGATTTATGGTCATCATATTACTCAGGATAAGGTTGGTGATAGTACCTTGGACATTTTTAAGCTAATAGTGATTAATTCTGTTATTTTCCATGTGTTATTTTCATTGATGTTAATGGGATCAATGTTCCATTTGCTGGCTCTATGAACACCTGCTTGTAAAAGGGAAAACCCATATGCCTAAGCACTGGCTCCTCTGCAAATTCTGACCCCAAAACACCATTGGCTGCATGTGAGCCTGGGTTCTGCTCCAGGAGTCTGCAGGGCTGCAGCCAGCCCTTCTCCATCTGCTGCAGGCTGGAAAAGTAGATACCAGTGCTGGAGCATTACTGGGAATGTGTGTGTGTCTGTTGGGTAAACATTTCCAAAGTCAAGTAAGAGTAGTGGAAAAAACAAAAGGCCCAGTCAGCATTCATCACTCATTGTATGGCCTGCTTAGGGGATGACCGATGAAAACAATGTTGAATATCCCACTAGTCTCACCAAGACTAAGGCTTAAACCTTAGAAAATGTTATTGACTTCTAATAGAGAAAATTATGCCAATCATGTAATGCACTGTCTTCACCTGATTTATAAGTGATATAATTCACTACAGACAGCTGTGAGCAAGATTATGAATGAATTAAGCAATATTAACCGTAAGAAATGGACGAAAGAACAGCGTTACACTAACTACCTTCATGTACTTTGTTGGAGGGGGTGTATGTGGGAGTGAGCCAATGAAGAAGAATGTGTGTATTCACTTAGTCATTGTCACAAAACCATTAACTGATTACTCAGATTAAATTAAATGCACAAAGGGAGCACCCTGGAATACTTTGCTTATAGGTTTGAAAATACTGATCCTTCCCTTTTCACGAGATGACAGCACCAATGACAAGTGCACAAACAGACAGTGATGCAGCAATGACAGAGCACCAAAAGATTCTTGCTTTCCCGGAAGGAATCTTAGTTATGTCATATTTCCTTTTTTATGAGTATTAAATAATGTCTGTTCATTAATCACACTATACTCATGATATTTTTAATTTCATGACAATAGTTGATTGAGTTCTTTGGGCTAGAGCTCCAGTTTGCAAATTAAAGGCTTTTAACTTCAGAGCAGTGAAAAGAGAGAGTAAAGAAATAAATATTTAAAAATGGAGAACTTTTTTAACCTTTTAAGCTTAGAAGAGAAACTATTCATTCATTTCCAAAATCAAAATTTCCAAAATTCAGTTCAGTTATCACAAAAGTTCAGTCATCATAGCAGCCGCAACATTACCAGAGCAACTTGGGGTAATTTTGTTATCTGGTAAAAGTACCTTCCAGTTTAGACCCAGATATTTGCTTGCAGACTGAACAAGAGCTACGGCAATATCAACTTTACATTAAAGTGGAGATTTATTTTGCAAAGCATTATAGCATTATACATGTCTTCAGCCTATGAGGTTATCTATATAAATACAGTCACTCATTCACGTGTGCTATATCCTGGTAATATTTATTCTACATCTATGGTTTTTCCAAAGAAATCTTAAAATTAATTCATCTATCTAGATTATTCAATGTAATTCTCTTTCATCCCTGTGACCATGGTAAATCTTTTAATACTGTGCACACTGGAATTCATTTCAAAAGAAAAAATAAGTGCTGTTTATCATGGGAATGTTTCTAAGAACTCTTCTCCAAGGAACACTTCAAGAGGCAATAAAACAAATGACTGACATCCATTTCTCAGAAACAATTTCTTGCGCTTTCAGAATCTCGAGAGGCCTTTATTTCTTAGTATTGCAAGCATTTCCTGAATGTTCATAAATATTTTAAACCAACTTGTGCACAAAAGATACTAGCTGGTATTTCACATTTTCTTCTATTTATCCTACAGATTAAAATACAAAGAGAAGGATTCAACTCGTGTCAATCAACTTCTTGAAACTTGCCTAGACTACACTAGGTAGCTTGATTTGGAGGCAGCCTCCAAATGCAAAGATGCATAACTCCAAAGGCGAGTTCATGCACATTCAAGAGAAAAAGATAGAGATGACTCTTCCTGCAGCAGTACCATTGAAAATGACCATCTTGGAATTCTTGATGGTCAGAGTTACGTGGGATGAGTTTGATCTGCACAATAAACTTTCTGCCTAAACCTCCGTCACTGTGCGACATGGGTAGCTAGTTATGTTGCGTGTATTTCAGGCAAGTTAAAAGACACTATAATATTAGCTTGATGGGATTTGCAAAACTTGTTTCTACTCTTAATTTGTGTTTGTGCAGAGAACATGCTTTAACTTTCAGGGGATAAGAAATGTACCTTTTTTTTTTTTTTTTTTTTAATCGCTCATGCCTGGGCCCACTGCAAATTTAAAGGGTCCTTCTACAGATTCAACATGACCCAAGAAAACCAGTCTCAGAAATCCCTACACAGAAGATTTCTATGACTACTTACCAGGGCATCATAGCTATATGATACCAGGAAAAGGGTATGGTCAAAAGTAAATCTTTTGCAAACACGTTTTTGTACACCACCAGTTTTGTACACTATTGGACTTCAGATCATTAGGAAAAAAAGTTTCTTTTACACAAATTAAGCATTTTGGGGTTATGGTTGATTATAACTGTAATTGTAAAAGGCTTGTGAAATAGTTCTGGTTCTAAATAGACCCTGGGACTTCTCCAGCTATGTATTTTCAAATGACCGATTGGTCATTTACTAAGCCTTTATAGACTATTTATAGATGAAACTCTTAAACACACACACACACGCACATGCATACATACATACTGACCCAATTTTTGCACTTGGAAAATGCTAGTCTATATGGATTCTCAGGAAATTGATGTTTCCCAAAGCAAAACTCTTTTGATACCAGGAGACTAACTGCACCATTAAAGACATCACACACGAAACAGGTGGGGCAATATTAAGCAATTTTAGTATGAAAAAAGCAGCAGCACCAAGCAATGAACAGGTGAATAACTGTGGCAGAAAAAAACAAGGTTTGCAATGAAGTTGCAAAATTTGCAAAGAGAGAGCAATGAAATGAATATGATGACCATCCTAAAATTAGCTTTTTAATACCAAAATGGGTTGGAGCTAAACGGACACACAATAGATGAAACAGGGTAGCAAATACTTTGACACCCACATCCTCTCCAAGCTATATTCTAGAACAAGAAAATTATAACTTAAAGAGCTTTGACCCATTTGAAAAGAAAGGCACAACACATCTTTCATGGAATAGAAATTAACATTGCTTAGACATTGCATATGGAAAAAAAAAAACAAGTATATAACTTACCAAGGATTAATATAAAATGCCAAAAGATAATCAGTCCAAAGGCATGAGGGTAGCAGAGTTAGGAAAGCAAATACACTTCTACGCCTGTGAGCATTAATAAATAACATACATAAAGATGAAAAATTGAGCAGAGTTAGTAAGACAAACAGAAGTTAGGAGATCAGCAAATTCTACTTCAAAACAATCTGAACGCCTATTGGCTTCCTTATACTGTCCTTATACCAGCCACAGAATCTTTGTTCCTCAAGCTGAGACCCTGTGCAGCATTTTCAGCTGTCCACAATAAAATTCTGAATGATCGGGGTTGTGTAGTATTTATTCAGACCTACTATTTTTAAAGCAATGTTTAACATGGATTTTCAGAGACTGAAATGTATTGAAAATGTTATGCACAGGCCTGTGTGCACTGTGTACAGTGGTGCAAAACCTGTTTTGCTGATGTGTTGAGCTATTTCAGGACAGATATATTTTATTTTCATCACATATAACTATCATAATCATCTACCACGCTTGCTTCTGTGGATGTCAGCAGGA
>NW_010580967.1:156269-175312 GCF_000705375.1 Tinamus guttatus | reverse complement strand
TATCATGCTGATTTCTGAAAAAGGCCACAGAGTTTTCGCAGAGAGTTCTTTAAGTGCTTTAAATTCTTTCCTAGATTTTCACCAGAAGAGTATTTGAACTTCTTTCCTTGTTTTCTATGAATTCACAACAGATTTTACTGTTGCTAAGTAAAACTTATTATTTGAGTAAAAACAAAACAAACAAACAAAAAAGTTGTAAAATTCTGTATCCGCAAACTGGTTACCGGATTTGGCTGCACTTTAATCAAGGAAACACACAGAGGCCTGTTCTACAGTTTTGGCTGTGTGGGCTACAAAGACTTCACAACCACAGAATATCATGAAACTTAAAACTACTCCAGTAATAGGATTTTTGACTAAAAACAGACCCTGATAAATAATATAAATACTGACATTTCCCCAAGGATCAGCAGATATGCCGGTGTCACTCTTATTACATCCCTGGAACGGCCCCAAGCAAAGTAGGTTTGTTCATCAATCTTTCTGCCTGTCTTTGGGGCCACAGTTCCCTCTCCACTCTCTGGATGGACAGAGCATCTGACTTTGGGGTAAGCCTGGGCTTTTCCCTCAGAAGGCAATGGAAGTACAGAAAAGGGGTTGGTTTCACTAATTCAGAGAAGTCAGGATCACAAATCTAGACACATGGGTTTCACCTACTGAAATTTATGGATATATTCCACAGGAATATTTTTTTTTCAAATATAGTTTTATAACATTTTTTTATATATTTATATATGCATGTACATACATATACATACACTAAATTAAGCAAAAAGAACCTTTGCTTATACATCCAAACCCATTCATTAATTCCCCTTCTCATAAAAAAAGCCTTTTCTGGTTTTAATAACATCTGTTACTAGTTTAATCATTTGATTCAAGCTTGGATCTTTAATTAACAAGAGCGTTTGATCTTCTGCCTTCATTGCTATTAACATAGTCCAAGTAGGAGAAGCTGAAAAAGAGATTAGTTTCTAATGCATACAGCTGGCTGCTATTAAAACTAGACCAAGCAAGTGAAGCTTGTTTAATACCCAGTTAATTAGCAGCACTGTGAGGTATTGACAGGATTTGTGGGGCTTATTAGTTCAGTTTGCATGCTTATTAGCAAAAGGCTTGTTTTGGTGCAGTATCAATCCACTTAATCCTGTCCTTGTTGGCAGGCTGCATCCCACGAGGTCATGGAAGTAGTTCCAAGTGCATCAACTCCTTGGCTGTCAACATAGTTGACCATGGCTGTGAAAGCAAGGCTCTTATTTCCTTCTTCCTACACACTGGAGCAGTGTTTCAGATGGCCACAGTATGTTTTTACATATCTGTGTTTACACTTGCCTTGAAACGTTGGTCTTTTTGTATAGACTGCTAACAGCTGCCTTACAGAAGATGAAACATCAGGTCAGTCATTAGCCCCCATTCATTTAACAAGAACATGAATGAGAATGACCACACTGGCCACCAGTCAAGGAATGCTTAAGGGCCTTTTCCTTCTATAGTACCTAATCCTACCACCCTTCTTTTTCAAATATTTCCTTTAAACTGATGGTGTTAGTGATGGCTTGAAGTCCATAGCTAGTGCCTACAACTCTTGTAGGTGGTTTTCCAGACTAGCAAAAACATGTTGCTCTTCCAGTCATTTCAGTAGCACTATTACAAAGTTACAGCAAATGTTTGAGTTTCCATACAAGCCAAAATGACCTAATGGCACAGCGTGAAGACAGTTGCTAACTGGTCATCTATAGGCAAGCTTACTCTTAGATGTAAATAAATCTCCTTGGATGCTAATGAATTTACAGATCAAGTTTCTATCCTTGTGTTATTTTAGGAAATATGTGTCTAATAAAAAGGAAATGAGGTCCTCCAAAACCAAACTTGGTTGACATATGTTATAAGTCATTCCCTTCTATAAATGGCAGGTGACAGAATATATAATCTTGAGTCATCATTCAAAGAAATAAAGTACTAAAATAACAAGTCATGTAGCTTTATCCTAAAACAGTGACAGTGTGACATAAAATTAAGCACTTAAAATTTAAAGGTTATACTTGCTAAAAAGTATAGATGGGGAAAAAAATAAAAACTTTGTTTCAAAACACTCACCAGTTGTAGGGAAGCTTTCCATCTCTCTCTAATGATGCAAAATTGACAAAGGTTCCAGCCCCGCACTCCCTGTTTCAGGAAGACCATGGGGGCAAAAGTTATCATTTTTGGATTCACAGTACTTGCAGTGATGTTGATTTGAAGAGAGATCTCCTGGAGACCTTTCTCAGAACTGCCGAGCACTCACTTTTGTGACTAGGTCTACAAAGTAATGTGCAATAAATGTAACCGAAATAAGTAATTTCATCCTTAGCATAGCCCTCCAAAACCAGTAAGAACCCACTGAGATCGAATTTCCTTATCATCTATAAAAAGAAGGAAACAAGAAAAAAGTGCTACTCAAGACTTAAATAGTTCTCACTTTCTATCCAGATTGAGATTTTTATAGCATTAGTTGCCTGTTTCAGTATATATACTTTTCTATACTAAATATTAACGTTCCAGTTTCTTTAAGGAAAAGAAAATTGTCTCCATTCTACAACAGGAGCATGGTAATCTGAATACAAAATAGAATTGTGTAAAAGCTGAATTTCCTGAGTCTCATTCCAGTTAGTTTATGAGAAGTCCATTATTTTCAGCTATATATGATAAACTGACTTGACTGTTTTTGCTTCATTGATTAAATAAACAACTCTTTGCAGCTTCTCAGTGAATTTATTTTTTTAGTTTCCTCCTGAGGTCTTTATCATCTGTAGCAGAAGCAGTGAGGAAGCGAGAAAGAAAAAGCTTTGGGCTGCATGAACAGTCAGTCATTAGATAGGAAAGAGAACTGATTTACTTGTTTTTTTTTTCCCAGAACCAGTTATGTATTAAAGGAGAAAACAACACAACATTTGGTGCAATAGATGGCCTGAAAAAATCTGTGATGTGGTAATCTGTTGCATAGAATATACAGCCAAGACACAACACATAAAACACACTGTATGCTAGGTAGCCAAGTAGAAGACTCTGAATATAAACTTTTGAAATGCAATCATTTGTTTTTCCAGTAGGGAAGGTTAAAATATACTCATAGTTTATAAAAGGATGAAGACTTCAATACACTTTACTCAGTAGGTGAAGCACATATGGAGAGTTTGGAGGATATGTAAGGCTCAGGGCCTTCCACAGCCTCTGAAATACAGACCTGATGAACTAGTGATTTTATTTGGTGATAGGAAAAATCTGCTCCAAGCACATATGACAGATTTGATAAAGCATCTTGATATCTTTCTCATGTCCAGCTGCTTAAAATCCCAATTGTCTTCTAGGTTCATGATCTGAGGTTCCCTTTATAATAAGTGAGTGCACTTATTATTGACCCATCCATCAAAATTCAAAATGAGACAAAGTTCACTTTTACAACGCAAGCCAATAATTAAAGTAGATATAGGGACTCCCAAATGGTAGCAAGACAGCTTTTTAAGGTATCCTGTTCACAAACATCCTGAGCATCACCCATGTAATCACACATCTTCAACTGCAACCATCATTATGACCCGATTATTGTTGGCTGAACATTTTGAAATGAGCATAAATTTGGACTTACCTGGCCATTTGCAGATGCTTTCTCCTCAGTACAACGAGAGTCACCAGAAGCAGTCCAATCAGAAGGATACTTAGGATGGCTAACACAGAGATTACCACTACGTTGGGATTCATCTCAGTGACTGTACATACAAACAATGACTCTTGGTTATTCCGTTCATAAGAGGCGACAGGTATTTCTTTTTTCTGAATATTCATACCGTTATTTTTTGAACTATTCTCACTCACTCTGGTGTTACAGACAGAAAAACCTACTCTAGAGATAAAGGAGTTTTTTATCAGTTACTGCCCTTACAAAATTTTACTGGGGAAATGACTTCACTATGACATTTTCTTAAGCTTTGACATTTTCTAATCTTTTTCCATTGAGATGACATTTGTAAAACAAGGAATAGGGAGAATTAAATATAAAAATCAGATGTTCATTGCCATCTATGTCTCCCAAAACGCATTTAAACACCAGTCAAATTGTTCCTCAGCAATAACCTATGTCTTCTCTAACCCAAAAGCAAAATAAAGCATCTGTTGATATAAGGGCTGAAAATGATTAAATGGCATTGGTAAATAAATTTTAACAAATATTCTCTTTTAAATAAGAAATGAAATCAGTTCTAAATAATGAAACTGTGATTTATTTTTGTTTCAACTTATCATACTTATTAACTGTACTATCCTGAGACCGGATACCTTTTTTTCTGCTCATTTAACAAGAAGAAACCCTCCCTACTTAACTTGATTGGAATAACTTTATATCCACGGTAGTTTAGAGAAGCATTTTTCAAACTAAAAATCATGGAGAATTTTTCTCCTTAACAGCTTCTAAATGAGACTTTCTGTTTATTTTAGTTGGCCTTGGCTGGGGAGAAATTTTCTCTACAAATGTCATCAGGCAGTACCCTGATGTTCATCTTGGAAACCACAAATTAGCAATCTGACAGAGCAAAATCTAACAGAGCACTGAACCACTAGATTATGCTTTTCCAAGTCAACACTTTCAACAGGGACTTTTCTAAAACTCTTTTCAAGTTACTTCCCCATCTCATCCACAGACGGTAGCCCTACAGTGACACAAAAACCTCTGCTGCCAGTGTAAGTGAGAGCAATTTTAGAAATCAGGGAGACACAGATGTTGTGATTGGAGAGAGAAGAAGGAAATAGGGAAGTGCTGCTTACCCATAGTGGAGACAGCAATGAAAGTGGGGACACTGGGACTGTTGTGGCTGAAGGTGGTCACGCTGCAGTTGTAGGAAGTGGCAGGGGTTAGGCTGGAGATTGTCACTACGTGTGATGAGACAGTGATAGGTTCCTACAGACAAGGGAAAAATACACTGGAGTTGGTCTCCCATAAATGTAGCACAAATCAGTGCTTCTCTCTCCACCCAAGCATTTTTCCAGACAAAGTTAAATATTGTGAAAGAAGCAAAGTCTTGGAAACCTACAGAAGGTACCCTCCACCCTGAAAAGAGACAGGTAGTCAGGCAGGTACAAAGAAATTTTATAAATACTCATATGGGAAAAGCATACAATAAAAAAAAAAGAATGCACTGACTTAAGGGCATAAGTCCGTAAGGTCTGCCAAAGCTTTTCTGTCCTTGACAGCAGAATCAAAGTAGAATGGCAGGTGTGAGAGCAGGGACACCGAGCTAATGGTTCAGAAGGGGATCAAGGACGGGCTTTACGAACTAACTCAATGCAGCTCTGGAGTCTGAGATCCTGTAGTAAGCTCAGAGTGTAGATTTTTGCAATGGCTTGTTTTCAGTCATGAGTAACTTCTAGACTTACAAGGTTTCCTGTTGCAGTGCAATTCCAAGGTCAGCTACACTGACAAAAATCACATGTATTTGACTACAATGGAAGAGAATTTGATTCCCTCAGTTGGTTGGACTTTTTCCAAGTTCTCCTCTGGGGAATTTAAATTATTCATCTGAAACCCAGGACATTTAATCCTGAAAAGCTGTTGCTGTTTTTGGTTTTGCTGACTTAAAAATGGAGGAAAGGGATGAAAATGTTCATTTAATTAGCATTGAAAATCTTGTAAAAGAATTTTCACCAGTCTACTGAGAAAGCATCCCTAATGGTTCGAAATGGATTACCGAGCCTTTCCCCTTTCTTCATGAAGACAGAAGAGAGTGTGACGAATGTAGCGAGAAGTAAGCTGGTAATTTCTGTGTATTGCCCAATGCTAGATGTTTACTTCAGCAAATGGGAAACCCCATGAAGTTCCTGCTAAAATGGAGCAGTCTTTTGCTGATGTTCTTAAAACTTATCTGCCCCATACTGCAGCTGCAAATCCTGTGTACCCTCCTTGCTTAATTGCATTATTATTTTGAGTCTCTTCTAAGTGGATAATAACTTTGTGATCTTTGAGAAAAAAATAGGAATCCATATGCAGAATCTGAACTATTTACAAGATTAAATGATTTTTTCTCTGGTCAGTGCCTTTCTCAATTTCAAAAAAATATTAAATATTTCACAGGGTAGTCTTACACAGGGTTAAAGACTATGTATGTTTCCTCTGGAACGAGCTCGGTGGGTTATTTTCTACTTTCTTCCTGAAATGATTTCTCATTATGTATGAGTAACCCTCTAAGAGAATGATGTTTCATGGCATGTAATCATGTAATCACTAGACCATCAGCTAAACCTCAAAATAAGCCTCAGATGTTGCACAGCATTGAGTCTCAAGGACTCAAAATTACTATAGCTCCTATGTTTTGTATAGATAGCATTATCAGTCTGAACACTCAGATATTCATGTGGCCTCAGAGCACAGGTACTTAAGTGCACATAATAAAAAAGAAGGCTCATTAGAAACCTCTTTAGGTGAGTGTGGAAGGAAAAACCCTAACAGGCACCAAATGTCTGATGAGCAGCCATATTTGCAACATCGAGGTACTCCTTGAATAACAGTAAGGATTCTACCTAATTAACTGTTAACGACCCTCAAAGAACAAATGAAAACCAAGCCAGATAATTAGATTCTGCCTAAAATATCTCAGCTCCATGATGCTAAATTACCTCTATTTTTCCCATTCCTTGTTAAGCTAGCTGGCCACTTTTCTCTTCCTGCTCATTGATATGCCTAAGTTTTGTGCCCTTTTATGTTTTGCAGAGTATATTACAGTCATTAATTGACACTGTTGAATGTGGTAGATGCGCATAGCTTTGGTCCAAGTGGTTACAATCTCTTACTTGGGTTTGCTTGTTTTCTTTCTCTTTCTTTCTTTCTTTCTTTTTTTTAAGTCTGAAGGACAGAAGCCAATCTGAATATTTTAAAGGAACTCAATATTTCAGCATTTCAAATAATTTAGTAGCTTAGGTCTTATAGGTTTAATTCTTAACTGCATGGTTAACTTTTATTTATTTACCAAACATGTGTACTGACCTTCTGATGTAATTGGGCTTTATACTTAAATGCTTGACAATAGAGAACAAAAGAGAAAGTTGCAACGTCCAAGTCTGTGTTTTAGAAATGAAGAACAGAAGCCAGAGAAGAGGCATCTACATACCTGGACTTTTGTTTCTTGACCAGATCCAGCCTGCAGGCAGTAGACTTCAAAGAAATCAGCCACTCCTTCTTCCACCCATAGCAGAGTTATTGAAGTCTGAGTCTTGTTGACAGCAAACAGTGATTTTGGAGGGGCTGGTTCTGGTGAAGAGAAAATCTCATTTTAATAAGTTTATCTCTAAGTCTCTGGACAACCAAGAAGGGGAAGCATCAAACAGAAATGAAGGTAGTGCATGATGCCTTTCTTCTGCTTCAGATAAAGTCTACCAATATAAAACTTTGGCTTGCATGTTGCTAAGTTATCAATGTAAAACAGGAAGAAGATGAAGTATCTTGTTTTTTTTTCTTCTCTATTTAAACTGTTCTCTATTTGGACAGTTGGATAATTACTTCACTTCTCTTTTCAGTAGAGTCTTTGCTCAGGGAGGATCAGCACATTCTATTAATAGAGAGATATTTGCAGAAACTCTTGCAGGAGAAGAGAACAGTCCACCTGTTAGCAATGCATTCGGGATAAGAAACTTCTGCTTTGCAAACCTGCCACAGAAGTGAATCCACAAGCAGCTTCTGACAAGTGAATACTTTCTAGGTTCATTTAATTTTATCGGAGAAAATATTCAGTCAGTCAGCAGTTTAAAAAAATCTTCCAGCCTGGTATTTTGCAGGTTATCATTTTATGGCTATTGGATCTGCACTCATTTTAGGTAATAGTCTATGGGGATCTCATCCTCACTGAATCCTAAGGAGATGAATCTTTTCACAGGAAGGTTATTGCTGTCACCTGGGCAAGAGACTGAAAACAGCAGACTCCTGGACTGTATGGGAGTATGGCGTGAACACTGTCTGTTGAAAGTGAGTGCTCAGCAATACACTGACTCTTCAGCACCTCCAAGCATTCATTTTTCCATTCTGAAAGTACTGTTTCACATATCTTACAGCTCTGTGCAGAGTGGTCAAGGGAGGGGAATAAAGCAACTGAACAATAAAGCCTAATTTTAAATGCATGGGTAAGGAAAGAGGAAAATAAAATGACCAAAGGGGAAAATTCTGCTTCAGAACCTAAATTCTGAAAAAGTGAAGCAGGAATCTGCTAGTCCAGCCCATCTCACATTTGTTAACGTGGGCTTTTAATGATCAAACAGCACCGACTCTAATCAATTCCATCCAGCTCTGTATCTGGCACTGGGAAAGGCTTGGGAGAGCGTGATTCTGGCGTCCTTCCTAGGAATGATGGTGAGAGATACCATCAGGTGAGATGCTCACTCTTCATTTCCACTGAGGACTTTGAGCCATGAAACAGGGATCTGCATCTGCAGTGCAAAAGCCCCCACAGCACACAGGAAAGGATCAGGTCTTTCCTTGCAGGCCCTGCAAGGGCCTCCCTTATAGCAATGGCCTTGACAACTGTCATGGAGAGGCAACATCTGACCTCTAGTGGAGCTCACTTATGACTGCAGTATCTCCTCGAATTAAGAGTGTCTTGAATACAGAAAGTTTAGGGGAAACAGGAAAGCAAGATCTAAGGAGCACAGAAAGAGAACAACTTTGGCATTATTTTTTTTTCATGATATTAAGAAATGCTTTTTCGCATTTAAAGCTCCTTATTTTGATCGTGATGGCTTCACACAAGGGTGTACTCAGTCCCTCAATCTCCATCTCAAGCTGTTCTCTAGAGTGTACACATTTAGTAACCTATTGATATTTAACAAAATCTGTCATTCTCAAACAATGAGGCATTAGAAAAATCCTCAGACAAGGTGAGAAGTAGCAGACCGCTGAACTTTCCTGACCAGCACAGTTAGTCATCTGTCTTCACTACCAAGATGAGCACAGAATTTCGCCTCACTCTCTATGCGTGTTAAATGTTTTGCTGTCTGGAAGTTTCATACAGCACAATTTTGCTTTTTTTTTTTCCCTTTTTTTCTTCATCCACAAATAATTTCTTGAGATACTGACAGAAGAGGTTGGATGTGGTATGTGCAAGATTTGCCATAAAAAATCTGGCATAAATGCAAAAATGAGTTGCTCAAGAGGTTATAGATATTTTGGAGAAGCATCTGATTTTCAGACAATCGGACCAGTGTTTTAGGGCTCGAGGCTGCCAAGATTATATTGGCAACAGTGAGCAAGTTAAAGAGAGCAGGGAAGTGACTGAAGCACAGTCACATAGCTTCTACTTTGACACATGAACTACAGGATACATTTTGTCCCCAAATTATATGGGAAGACTTCTCTCTTCCTTAATTCTTTCAGTATATCCCCTTGCAGATTCAGAAACACATTCTATTCCCTACTCAAGATAAAAAATGTTCTCAATTAAAATATGAGTTTTATATTTGGGCATCGTTCCAAGCAAATCCTCCTTTCGCTTGCAGCAAATGGCTTGGTTTGTCTGCAAGTGGAAATTTGCCAGGATGAAGCAAACATCATGGAGGAAAGAACATTTGGCAGAGGCCCTTAAGTGACTGCCAAGTGCTGAGTCGTCTATCACTTAGAATCTGTTCCCACTACTTCTAATTACAACTCTCATTGCTCCTCTGAAACACAGAAAAGGAAATCTCTGGTAAAATATCTTTACTTTTTGTCTATTCAGAATGAAAACAGCATAAAGGAAATAAAAGAAAAAAAAAACAAAAACAGAGTCTAGAAGTAATTTATCAAAACTGAATTCACTGAATTTTTTTTCTGTCAATAAAAGAACAAGAGCGAAATAATCATAACAATTAAATAAGAGTCTGCCTGCACTCACCGCTTGCTGTTTTCCCTGTCCATAAGCAAAAATTTGAATTAGGCTGCACAATGTGCAGCCTGAATAAAACATGACACTCATAGACCTGCCTGAAAGATAAACCTAGCTGATGTTTCCAAATTCTTCCCCTAAAACTTTTTCATAATGGTGTTTGGGGGATATATTTACACACACACATACACCTACTCAATCCCGGGAACAAACACACACTTAACTGTATGCACACATACAGGCAAGCAGCGCAGTCACAAGAATCTGAAGTTCTTTAATTACTTTCCACCAAAGGAAAGGACAGAAATCTGAAGATTGTAGAAAAAATCATATTTTTTTCTGCCCTGTGCAAGTCCTGTCCACTGCTTGCCCCAACCCAGGTCAAGAGATTTGAGTAAAACTATGTAGAAAGAAGAATAGATAATTGCTTCAAGACCTCTAATTCAATTAGAAATTGCAGAGTTTACTCTTCTCACTGTCTTCAGGAAAGGTTTATTATGTGGGGAGAGAACATAGTCTAGTTTGAAATTACTATTTCTTCCTTATCAGTCTTCACAGCATAGTTAATGATTATAAAAGTGGTTAAGCACTTCATAATTTCAACATCCTGGGTACCTACAGCTCAAAGTTTCTACATAAGATAATGTAAAAATAATCTAAAAAATGTGGAGTACAGTGGTATACTGTGCGGTCTTTGTTAGAGGTAAAGGGAGAGAATGGGGAGAAAGACATATCTAAAAGTCCTTCTCAGCTAAAGAACCAAAATCTTCAGTCTTTTTTGCTTCTTTAAATATAATATACATATTTCCATAGGAATGATGTTGGGTTCCAGAGCCATGAATTCAGCTGCTTTTTATAAAGAATACTGACACTGATTTTTACTGAAGGATACATTTTCAGTGATGAAGGACCATGCAGTTGTCCAGAGGGAGAGAAAAGGAAAGAAGAAATCAGACCAGGAGACAGAGCTGAGACCCAGAGACAGGCTTGTCAAACCCAAGAATGGTTCTGGTTTGTATTGAAAAGTTCAGGTGCAAAGTCTGAATCCCAGTTTGTGAAAACTGCTTAGGAAAATAATTATGGAGCAGGATTGTTCTCTCAGGGATTAAGAGACTTCCACTCCCCTGTTTCTAATGATGGGCAGATTCTGCTACTCTTGGTAGTTTCACATATGTGAATGAGATTATCTTCACAACAAAACAAGGTGAAAATTACAACTTTCAAAAAAAAATAAATAAAAATAATTGCAGTCCCAGGTACATGACTCTGAAATGAGGGAGATGCTGAACTCGCTGACAGCACTACTTCTACCCTGAAGCCTGAAGTGAGTTTACAGTTTAACAGCTATGCAAACATGTTCTTACCCAATTTCACAAGCTGGGGCAAGGAAGTATTGCTGCCTCTTTCAGTACAAGCTGTCACTGAAAGGTTGTAAATGTCCCCCGGAGGCAAGCTCAACACTGCAGTCATCACACTGCGTGTTACCTGCAGTAATCATAGACACTAGGCATTAAATATTACCAAAGCAGATACCCTTCTTGTAAAATTAATCGCAGTCGCTTAATGTACTTCAGACAAAATTCTATGTACCACAGCAGATATTTTCTGCCTACTCATTGCTAAATGAACTGGTTCCCACTGACATCAACAGAAGGAAATTGTAATGCTCAACAGAATACCAAAATGAGAAGACAGTCATTTCAGACTGCATTTCCTTTACAACCAAGGAAAATGTAGAGACGAAAGAAAAACTCCCTCATGACATCACTGAGAATGCTCTTGCATCTGGATTTTTCAAATTCTACAAAACACCAAACTAAGTCTAACCAAACCATGGACTGGACTCTACTGCAACCTTAAAGGACTTTAAATCTAGTCAGATATCCCTAAGAAGAATATAGAAGTTAAGTACAGGCAAGCCAGTACACATACATATCCCAAGAACTTGCAAATTAGATCTGTCTGAGCAAGGCTAACATCTACCCGCAGATCTACTGGCTTGACATAGATCTCAGGGCCAACTGACAGGGACTGGATTATAAAACAAGCCATAGAAAGCACTGGCTTGAGTCATCTACAAATTTGAAACCAGATACGATCTGAAATTTGCTGAAACTCCAAAACTTGTCAAAAACTTCCTGTTATTTTGTGGTCAAATAATATCCACATTTATCTGGAAAAAAAAAGGAAGCAGAGCTCAGATACCACAACAGACTAGTTTCAGAGCACTTTCAGAGCACAACTATAAAGTGATCATACAGCAAAACTCAAGGGAATACTTATAGTAATTTAATTTGCAAACTGTATTTTTCAGTCCTGAGAGGGAGTGGTAGGCCTGAATTAAGATTAACAAGACTATCCACATTATTTTGGTCACCTGTTTAAAGCCAAACAGAACAGCTTTTTCAGAGTATACAAGAGTATACAAAGAGCAGGAATAAGAAGTCATCATTATTTGAATGTGTTAGCTATTCTTGCAAATAATCCCACAAGAAAGGCAAAAATTAACATAATAGATCAAATAAAGACATATTAGTACACTGTTTTTTAGGAAACATTTTCTGACAGTGCCTAACCAGAGTTTAGAAGAACAGGTATACCCTTTTTAGCTTGGAAACACACGCCAGTACTTACAAATATGAGTAGTAGTAGAGAATTTAGCTATAAATAAATTGCTACAGGAGTTTCCTAAATGACATTTCCTGGTTTGTTTGTCATTAAAATAATAAGAAGATAAATATCCCTAAGGACAGTTTTGAAGTATGGGATTTTTTTTTTTCTTTTTTGGTATCCTCAAATTTTAATCTTTTGTTTTAAAAATTAATAAGGTAAGTTTTACTGAAAATTATAGTTTTGACAAAAATCTGGTTTTCTCCTTGAAAAAAATATAGTTTTTCAGAAAACATCACTTTTGGAAAGAAAGGAAAGGAGCAAAATCACAGGACTTTTTTATTTTTATTTTTTTAAATTCAATTCTTAAAAACAATTTACTTGTGCAAAAAAATCATTAAAATATTGAGTTTGCTTCCACATTTGAAGCAAAGATCCAAATATTGGAAGCTCCTGCTGTTCAGATGTCTCGTGTTTTTGATCAGTTTTGCTAATCATGTAATTAGGCTCACACGCTGCTGCAAGCTCCAGATGGGTGCACTCTTGCAGCCACTAGGAAACCTATAAAAGCTGGAGGGGCTTCACATAAATCCAAATAAAAATTGATTTGAGCTGAATTTGAATTTGAGCTTATGCTGAAAATTCAATTCTAATTTACCTTAGCGTCTGGTTGCAGAAAGAAAACCTTACCCTTGAAAAAGACCAAACCCTTTCAGCACATCAGTGACTGAAATATCAGTGATGATGTAGGAAAAAAAAATTCCATGGCCTTCGGCTTTAGGAAGCTACGCTAGAGGCATTAGGAGTTCCCGTGCTACCGTGCTCCACTGCTGCTTTAAACACTAGTTGCTCTTATGCCCAGAGGTTGCTGTTTTCCTTCAAGCTAGATGTGTATCTCAGTACCTTGCAGGATCAATAGCCAATGCATACTGGGCCAAAACACAGATTTCTCTTTATAAGCAATGTTTAAATCATGACAGGGAGAATGTGCTGGGAACGCTTCTATTTGTCTGCCCCGTTCCCTAAGCAAGTGCCTGCGCTCTGCGTGAAATCCCCATCCCATCAGTTAGTGGATTTTTTTTCAACTAGAAAATATAAAACCAAACATAGTATCTAAGAATATCTGACTGATAAAGTCACAAAATGGGAAGTTATACTACCTGTAGTGAAGAAACTCAGACAATATGTCTAGCCTATGTTAACATTAACTAGGAACTGAAGAGACAATGTCTGTTTTCCAAGAAAATACTCTTATGTTTTACTATTTGCAATTGACAGATCTAATACAATGAGACTATTTTTAAATTTTCACATAAATCACCACCACTTGTGTCAAATCACAAATACAGTCATTTTCCTCACTATTTGGACAATGTGGGTGCTCAGAAGCGCATACTTCAGCTCGTGAGCCTTCTTAAAATCTCAATCAGTTTGTCTAAACTTTGTAATACATCATTTTTCTACTGAACACAAAAGTACATGGGAAAGAGCTACCCTTTCCCCAGTAATGCTTACGCTCTTTTTGATTTTTTTCTTTCCTTCTGCAATGACCATCCAATGCAGCATCCTGGAATGAGAAAGGTCAGTACCATCTCCTCCATAGCTCCAGCTGATGTACAGAAGGTGGTTGGAATACTCGATGGAGGTGATCTCAGGTGCCACTGGTGCTAAGGGAATAAGGCAAATGCATTACAGGAGGATCTAACACAGTGTACTACTAAGCACAATTATAAACTTCTGCCAAAGGATACCACTGGAAAAAATACCATCACTAAAAATATTATAAAGGTATTAGTAAGAAAAGCATCTGCATTTATACTGGGTCTTCTGTGAAACCGATAAAAAGGACATTTTTCTTTAGAAGACATTTGGAACAGAAATATATTTTGTTTGCAGTCTTTCAGTTAAAAAAAAAGTATAAAGTTACAGGCTGACATAAACCATTTTTTGAGTCAACATTTACAAATGGAACACGAAATCAATTTAGAAGCCTCAGATATTGCTTCACTGCATTATATCCCTTAAAAAAAAAGAAAAGTGACATTCGGTGGAAAATAAATACAAATTGTCACACTGAACAATTTCAGTAGTTCATTCAGATGAAAAATACCTTCTCTTCACTGAGCGGGCATCTTCTCAGAAAGAAAAGCCTCATACCTCTGGTCTTCCAAAGAACATCTCTTTGCATGGAAACTTTTCAGCCTTGCTGCAGTAGCAGGCTGGCAAGCCCTTCGATCACCATACAAACAGAGACGAAATGAATCTCCAGAGCAACTCATTTACCTATAAATAGATACTAAAGACAAGTAAAGAGAGCTCCTGGAGGTGCCCCCTGCTCTCTTTCCTTTAATTGCAGGAACATAACTAACTAGCTTACCATGATCGTCTAACTGGAGAGGTGCAAGCCCCCAGTCCGAATTTAAATCAAGATTGAATGGAGCCCCAAAAGTGACTTTCAGCAATTGGCAAAGCTTTAACTTAAGATGACGACGTCCCTTAAGATGACATCAGTCATCAGGACAGCCTGAATAAACTGGGGAAAAGCATGAATGAACCGGCATGCTTGGCAGCTTGTTTTGGACAGCTGTATGGATTGATCCTCGTCTGCGTTAACCCAGCTGAACCATTTCTCTGAACTGCCTGAACTGTCTGGACTGCAGGCAAGGAAAGGCAGAGACAAACCTCTGCGTGCGGGACTAGCTGAGGGGGCCACCAGGTGTCACTGCTGCCTTCAGAAAGGCTCGTAGGGCTCTGATCGCAGAGCTGGACTTGGGTTAGGGAACAGAGGACGCGTACTGAACTATTCACTGAGGAAGGCAGCAAGCATGAGGCCACAGACTATTTACCTAGAGCCATTCAGAAATATCTGTAAGACTTGTCTCTCAAATTCGTCTTTAAAATGTCTTTCCAGGCTGATGAGAGGAAGCACGCCTATTTAGCCTAAAATCTTTAAATGTTTCTCTCAGTTTCTGGAGTTCCCAGCCCATTTCTAGGGCTGTGTACTCATTACAATCTAATGCCATATGAATCTTACTGATTTCCTCATAGATATTGATGGCGTGCTTTGCCTGTTCACATTTGCACAGTTGTTAAATTTGGATATCTAGCAATGAACAAGCAGGATATGGGGAGACAAGACCAGACCTAGGAAGGGATTTCTGTGCCTGACTTCCCTAGGCCATTGGAAGCCCACGTGCACAGAGACACTGTATGTACTTGAATCCCTTTGCTGATTGGGTTGGAAGTGACAGCTGAAAGCACTTGCTGGAAAGACAGACAACAGCTCCAGAGTAAGGACAGATGTGATCATACTCATCAGCACTGATAGTCTACCTTTCCTACATTTTTTGCTGTTCCAAAATGAAAAGCACTCTCATTGTGGGAAAAAAAAAGATTTTTTTTTTTTAAAAAAGAAGTTGGGCATCTTAAAAGCCCTTGTTTTAAATCCAGCTGTTTACAGCAGGTGCCATTAAAACCTCATCAGTCACCACAGCAGCCCTGGCAGTCTCCATATGTCACTGCAGCAGTAGGCAACTGTTGCTACAGGAGCCTGGCTGTTCCTCATGAAGTATTTGCTTATGAGAATGCTTCAGTTCCCCCTGATGCCTCCCACCCACCTCAAGTCATCTGAACAAATGTTGTGGGAAAGAGCTATCCATCACCTAGTCTCTTCTGGCAGCCTTTGCATTCCAGGTGCTCTCGTTCACTTCACTAAGGCCCCAACCCCACCCAAGCGACGGGATTCTGCATTAGGGAATTGGTCGTGGGCCCTGATCTTGCTGCAAGATGCTGCTCCAAACTCCTGGATAATCCTTCTTCTTTGGTTTCTCATACGTGTGCGGGGCAGTGTGGGTTGTGCAAGGAGGCGGTGATATACAGAATGAGGCAGAAAGGGGGAGAGTGTTCCATAAAACATCATTTATGTATCTTAAAGAAAGAGGCTAAGGGTGATAAAGACCTCCGCAGCCACCTGCTAACCGCGCACAGAGAAAAGCAGACCAGCTTGGGACAAAGATTTTAAATTTGCGGACATGGAAAGCTGGCATGCCGCTTCCCGCAAGAGACATCTACGAAGACTTTGTGCTTCAGAGGCTAGCTTCTGAGGAGTCTTTAGTCACCAGACAGAGGCCAGAAGTATTAACAATATGCCAATGCTTCTGCTACGATATGGCCTCGGTAACGAGAGCCAGTGAGCTCAACCGTCCCAAGACAAAATGGAAAAGAATTCAATTAATAAGACAATTAGAGGACAGGAATGTATTTAACAGTAATAAGCAGTGATGATTCTATTGATAAGCACTTGTCATTTCATCAAATCAGACTTGTTTGTTAGGGTTGTTCTAGTAAAGTGCTGTGCTCGCTGCTGTCCCACACTTTCCTCAATAAACTGAAAGGAAAACCACTGCAGACAAACCATACAAACAGCATGGCAACTGGCAGAGGAGTAGAGGATCTAGCCAGTGCTGTGATTTGATTTGCTGCTAACCTGTGCCAGGTGCGATGATGATTATTTAGGGAGGAAAAAAACAAAAAAGAATGCAATCAAGGCTTCTTGAATGACATATTCTAGAAAGAAGTTCATCAAGGAAAGACTTAGGAGCAATTCAATGTAGGCATACAGTGTGATGCCATGGCAAATGTAATCATCTAGATATGCAAACAGTAGAGCACTGAATAGGGTGCTGATGTTGCCTCTGTAGCAAGTATTCAGGAGGCTGTACTACAACTCCAGTGTTAACATACTTTGGAAAAGACGGTTAAAATCAGAGAGGGAGAGGAGGGAAAGCCATAACACAGAAAACTGCCTGGTTAGGGGAGGACTTGAAGAGGTCAGTGGATGCAATTTATCAATGGCAAAGATTGAAATTAAATTCTGTGTAGACAAAAAAAAATCCTTTTGAGGTTCTCCAGTCAATAAAAATGTAGCAAGAATCATGGACTTAATATTAAAGCCAGAAAATTTTAGATCAGGAATAAAGAGTAAACAGCTAATAGTTAGGCACTTAGGCGGAACTAAGCAGTGGTACATCTCACCTGTGAAGGAGACTTTCCTTTTCTGGATATTTTCATTCTAAATCCAAACACCATTTCTGAAGGTTGTGCCAGTCACAAATGGATGACTTTATCTGAGATGTTCAGCCATTTCTGACTTTATCTACATGTACTAGATAAGGAGCTGCTCAATTTATCATCTAATAGCTGTAATTGTCTTCCCTTTCCCTGTACAAAGATCCAGATTGCTTATAATGAACGTTTATATTTTATAATAAGCTTAACCTCACTGGAATGTTTCCATTGTGAAATGCTCAACCTGGTGCCCAGAGCAGCTGTGAAAAGACACATTTCTCCCCTCGTACAGCAACCAACCAGTCAGAAAATGACTTCACTACCGTGAAACAGAAAAGATTATAGATGCCAAAGGATAAGAAATGTCACTGGAAGTCTTCATAAGGCTCCAGGGCGTAGAAAGGACGGAGGAATTTCTAAGGCACTGAACAAGTGCCAGAATTCCTCAACAGTCCAGTGTGGGATCAGATATCTCAGGATGGAAGTGTTTCTACCAACTTTAGCGGAGATAGGATTAAATTCGGTGATAATTCTCTCATGGATCCGTCAAGCACAGGCACTACATTAACCATGACTGCAAATGAGTCTTCTTTACCTCCTCCCTCAATTACAGCCTCTTATGCTTTTGCCAAACAGAAAATTTGGGGCTAGGCTAGTATCTGTTCTGGAGGGAGGGGCTGGGACTAGACAGGCTGATTTTCCTCATAATGTGATTTCTACAGCTGGAAATTAAGAATGCTTCCCACTTTCCACTCATGGTGCATATGAATTATTTACTGCCTTCAGTCAGCTATACTTCTGCAAGGTGAGCAAAATGCTGCTTCATAAAAGCAAAACTATTCAGTAGGGAATTTCGAATTACATAGCCTGGATCCTAGAAATACACTGCAAGGGCCGAACAGGAGCTATTGTATTCTAGTCTGTATCTGCTTGCCTGTGTCTGTAGTGCCTGTGTTCTAGTCTGTGCCTGTATAGCCCACACCTATTTGATATATTGAAAATTTGAACTGCAAGTATCTGTTGAGGCACAATGGAGTGTATTAAACACAAAGAGGTTTCTCCCACTGGAAGGCAATAATCAATGTGGATCTATTAGTTTACTGCAGCTAAGAATCTGCATGGCAAATGACTTGCCAGCACCACAAATGACATGGCAAAAGTTTCCCAAGTCCATTTTACTGAGTGCAGGTGCAATGTTTTGATCAAAGAAGCACCCATATTCCCCGACTATGCACAAACAGGAATACTTGGCAGATAATACAAGGCTGGAGCATGAGAATAACACGCTACACAGCATACTATAAGAATATTTATTTCTACAATATATTAACTAAAACACCACAGAAGTCACTATCTGACCTATGGATTACACGCTTACTACTATGAGGGAGAAAGAGGAGAGAAAAAGCATTTGGAAACATTGAAAATTTTCTTTTTAATATTAGCAAACTTAATAGTTCGTACAATTAATTTACTCATTTCTTCCTCAATGAA
>NW_010580967.1:144680-156236 GCF_000705375.1 Tinamus guttatus | reverse complement strand
CCCTCACTGGAGCCGGATGCACAGCTGATGAAAGAACACAGTAAAAAACCCACTATACTTTGCATAGGAAAATGTTACAGAATGAACTAAAGTGGTCCTTAAAGCTGACCTTAAGAGCCAAAAAAAGGAAAAGCAAAAGCTTAGCTGTTAAATACCCTAACTGGCAAATATCTGGGAGCAGTGAAGCCAGGCTGTCCCAGCACTTCTGCTCCCAGGAGCATCTCCACAGACCAGCTGTGGCACCAGTGCTTACCTGTGATGAAGCTGATGGTGGAGCTGTCACAGCAGCTCAGCTCCGGGTCTCCCCAGGTCACCATGGTAACCCGGAAATTGTAATACCAGGCAGGCAACAGGTTGGCTATTCTCTGTGAAGTGACAAAGAGGACAAGCGGCTCAGGAGAGAAGTCACCAGGGCAAGGCAAGACAGACAGCACACACGTTACATGTCTACACGCGTGGGCCGGCACAGCTTTACTGAACTCTCCCTCTTCACGCCTCATCTTGCCCTCGCCTCCCCTTGAATTTGGGGGAATTGTTAAGCTTTACACGACTGAGAGGCAAACAGGACCAAAGCAAATGCATTAGCAAAACCGTAATAACCTGCTCCCCTGTCTTGCCTAACTCAAGCCAGACACCCATGAACACTGAATTTTTTGGAAAATCGTGATCCTATGGTCCATTTAAGTATTGCTCATGTGAAATTGTTATCAAGTCTAGTGAACCTGTGTAATTTGGGGCTTGTGTTTATTCAAAAATCTGTGCACGGAGACCAAACATGGTTGTGACAGTTCTGCTGCTCATCCACGTATTTGTGCTCCAGGTCCCTCTACATCGGAACCTTTCTCTGATTTCCAAGGCAGTCAGAAGAATTCCCACAGAACATTTTTTCTGCCAAAAAGGTTCAGATTTGATGGAAGCGATATACTTAACCGGAGTATGTGGGCTTTTCTTTTTCAATTAAATGTGTTTAAAGGATAAATTCAATTTTTTTTTCTCACTCAGATGCCACTTCAAAAAACTTTTTTCCATTTTCAAAGTGCATTTCATATTGTATTATCATTTATTATGAATGATACATGAATGAAATATGAGTTATAAATGAGATCTAAATTATATATATATAAATATAAATGAGATATAAATGAAGTATAAAATACAATGTATTTTATAATGCAATGTCATTTGTAATATTTAAATTAAAAATCAAATACTTGAAATACAGCACAAAACATTTCAAATATCTAATTTCACATTTAAAGGAAAATCCTATTATATTTTTGTAAT
Organism: Tinamus guttatus; assembly: GCF_000705375.1. The sequence goes on along the minus strand of NW_010580967.1, from coordinate 154,952 downwards.
TCAAATTTAAAGCAAATCGGAAATAATGAAAATCTATATGAAATTTTAAAAATACCATTTTCAAAGAACTTTGCTGATCGCAGGGCCTGTTTTTTCAGATGCTACAAGACAACTCGAATACAGGGTTTGCACAATATTCCCTGTATGTTTTTTAGAAAAGGGTTATCTAATTAACACTGAAACCAGGAAGCTGCCTAGAGTTGCCTGGCATGCCCCAGAGTGCATTTTAACAATACCAATGTTGCTTTGACTATTTTAAAATACACTGCAAAGCACAAAATGTACCAACCAAGAGAGAGGTAATCCAAAGTAATCCAAGACTCCTGGCTATCTGATAACCCTTCAGGAAATATTTTCTGATCAAAGTCAGGTAATTTGATTTTTGAGTCCCTGGCCTCCTCTCTGGGCTTGATACCATTGCTCCAGAATATATTACTTAGAGGCCAAATGATTTAATGATTATAGGCAAATCCGTGGGACCTAATGGCATTCTGACACAAACTATTTGGATTACTGCTAGGAAACCCAAAGAAAAGCTCACCAGAACATACTTGTTTGCTAAATGCCATAACAGAGAAACAGGGAAAAAAAATCCATTTCTAATTTAGACTATTATTTTTTAAGAAACACGCACTTTAGCTGCAATATAGCACCACCGTATTTCAGACTGAATTCAGACAAAGGAGTTCCAACTTCCCTTGGTTTCTATGGGCAGGATTTGCAACAATAATGATCTCATTTTCTATTGAACCACATTAACTCCTGAGGACAGTATTACTTCCAAGATGACTTGCATCACTCAGGTATTAATCTAGTTGTGCTGAGTCATGATTACAATATATTAATTACTCATTTGGTAAACTATTTTTGCTTTTAATTTCCTTGGAGATTTTCGTGGCAAATTTATAGTCCCGTACCAATTATAGTTAAGCCTCTGTAGCCAAAATGACTACACAAACGGCATTATGCAAATGAAATACTGTAAATCACTACAGCTTTCACAAGCACAAAAAGCTATTGCTATCCTTTTTGCACTCATAACATTCTGAACAAGTAATTTCAGCAAAAATACCTCACAGTTTTGTGCAAGGGCAAAGTCTGACTGGAATCTATTCACCTTCTCTAGAAAGGCATGGAAATCTTCACCATGGTTTAGTTGTCATTCTTTACTTGAGAAGAGAAAATGCCTCTAGCATCCCAGTCATTTTCTTTATTTAGCTTGGGAAAATATTTAGGGTGTAAAGGTGTATATACATATACATGGGGAAAAAGCTGGACAAAGAAACATCACGGAGTGCCAAAACTATACACATATGGGAAAGCAAGTGTCAGTAATGGTCACATTACCACTGAGGCGGTTAAGGAGATGGTTGCTGCTATTTCATAGTAGGTTGTCCACTCTGAGGTCATCGTTGATGGGTTGAAGTAAAACATTTCTACAACATATTTCCTGAACACCCCAAGGAAAGGTCTGTTCCAGCTCAAAACCACAGCAGTAGGTCCCAAAGGGTAAAGCGTCAAATCCTTTATTCCAGTGGGCACTAAAGACCAGAAAAGTGTTTTAGAGACCAGAAACAGTGTTTAGTTGTGTTTTTTTTTAATCAATTACTTTTTTTTTAACCACATAGTTATGTTAAAGCTTTATTTAACCAAGTTCAATATATTTTGGGTTTGCTCTTGACTGTTTAATTCTTGTCCTAGCACCTTGTCACAAGCAAATCTACAACGATTTTTCAGCATTTGTTCTCCAGTTTAAGGTCTAATTTTCAGAAATTGCTCAACATCACTTGGTGCTGGCTGCCTTGCTTGAGCTAAAGTGGAAGGACTGATTTTTCGTAACTGGAGTGTTACATTCTACTTCTTTGAAAATTCGGCTGTTTAGGTGCTATTTTAATCTCATGCTCAAAACCAAAAGGAACAAAAATCACAACAGTTTGGAAGATAAATGTCATAAGAGCGAACACTTTTTATGTTTACCCCTTCTTCCCTGGGGAATCTGAGGATGCTGTGATATATTGCTATATTTGCCTTGCAGATGAGGAAACTGAGAAAGTGAGAAGTCAAATCATTTGAAAAAATGTCACTACCGGGTCAAATTCTGCAACCATTACTTGTCTGGAAAGCAATTATTCTTCTCAACTTCAGTGAGGCTACTTAAGGATGTACTCAGCAGCTAACATTTGCAAGGACTGCAGAACTCCAGCTACTGCACGTTGGGTTAGTGCGCCAAGAACAACACCCAGATTACTTCAGCCCATGTTAGCACAGATGACTGCTTTGCCCTTCATAAATCAGTCCTCATTTATCACATCTTTTCTGACCTCTCTCTAAAGTATTCACACCTACCCGGTGAAAGTGAGCCTTAGGGTAAACACAGGGTGAACTCTATTCTTTTTAAAGTTTATTTTTCTTTTTTTTTTTCCAGCTTCATTCATCACTACACACTGCCAATAAATTAGCAGATCTGTTTATTGTGCAGTTTGCTATTCTCATATAAAGCTCAATATCTTGTAACGAAATGAAAACTCATATTCATACAACTGTTTTTCTATTCCATAAAGCATCCTTTTCATAATAAAAAAACCCACAACAATAAGGCATTTTGTTTAGAATTGATTTTTATGGCTTTGAGGCTACATAAAAGTAGAGAAATGAGAGAATTTATTTGCTTTGGGAATATATTATTTTACTTTCTCAGATGAAAATAAAAAAAGAATTTCTGAAGTAAGAAAAAAGAAGTAAGGAAAAAAAGCACTTTAAAAAGTTATCCAATGGTATATATTTTAATAAAAAAGTATATATATTATGTCTATTTACATACCATTTTTCCGTTACTAAAATATATGATACTGTCTTTTCAAATTCTTATTTGGGCCCAGCTTAGGAAAGCATATGAGGACATTGCTTCTCACCATATTCACTAGTTCACATATCTGCTGTAATTTACAGGATTCAACTCTTAATAGGTTAATCATCTTTTTCTGTTTCACTTTCTTCCCTATATCACAGAAAGGAAGTGGAAAAAATAACAAAAGCAAATAACAGAAGAGCAAAAAATAACAAAGAAAGATCTCTGACTTTCTGCCACTGGCTTTCTGACAGGCTGCCCAGAGAGGTTGTGGAGTCTCCTTCTCTGGAGATCTTCCAAACCCGCTTGGATGCAGTCCTGTGCCACGTGCTCTAGGTGACCCTGCGTGTGCAGGGGGGTTGGACTAGATGACCTCTAGAGGTCCCTTCCAACCTTAAGCATTCTATGATCCTATGATTCATTCTATGACAAGACAGACTATATGTCAAAAAGAGACACTAGATCACTCAGGTTAAATATTTCTCTAAAAATGTAATTCTGTACACTGACTCCCTTTCTCTTCGCCCTTTCTCCTCCTATTATAATTTGTTAAAGTGATAATTTTAATAAAAGAGATGACATTGAAACTAAAAGACACCAAATCTAAGTGCACTAAGTGCCTTCTTTTTATTTAGAAGATTCATGGAATCTTGAATTATAGGCAGTTAGGGAAAAGCTCTGCCTCTGGGTCACAAAATGACATTCTGGAAAAAGCCAATCTCATTCTTACAGCATTCTTTCCATCTCCAGACCTCAAAGCGCAGTACATCGAGATCCATTTTTAAACTCAATAAAATATATGTATACACAATACATTTATTGAGTCATGGTTGTGCGGTACCACAGACGACAAGCCAGCTTTCCTGATTCTTAGCACAGTGGCCTTTAGGCTAGGCCCCACTACATCCCTCAAAAAAGCATATTTGTACCACATGACCTAATGCCCATACATTTCCCATACATTCCATGGGAAACGGCAATGAATGGTCTACCGGAGATGCTATTGACCAGACAGTACCCTCAAGTTAGGCTGGTTATGCCTAAGTGCAGTGATAGAGACCATGAGCATAGCTAGAGACTAACATATATTTGGGTGTGTGCAAAGATGGAGACAGGCCTTTCCATAGGGCCCCTATGCGCTTGTATGCTAGCCATAATTCTTCCTTAGTTATTTTAAACACCTAACGTCTAAACAGAAAATGTCCATCTTCCACTGAAGGAAGCCCTCAGTACTAGGCATTCCAAGAAAAGAGTCTCTGTAAAGGTTTATTGCATCTGAAATAACCAATAAAACAGCTCCAAACACATTCCTTAATGGCCTCTAAGCCATAATATGTATGCTATTAAAAAAAAAAAAAGAAAGAAAGAAAGAAAAGGTAGTTCAAACAGTAGATGTAGGGGTTACCAATGGAAAATTTAACAGGATCAGAAGGTGGTCCAACCAATGGTCCTTTCCGTAAGTAAACGACAACCTGGTACTGGGCACCAGGAACAAGATTTTCAATGAGGCTATTGCTGGAATTCACCTAGTAGGAAAGGAACACATCAGATATAAAGCATTTACTTAATGAATTAAAAGACGCTTGAAATGATATTTGAACTACCTCAGTCACAAAATTAATGATTCTGAGCTCAGTGTCTAATGTTCCATCCATTAGACCCAAAATGATAAAATTGGGAAAGTGGTGAGTAGTCACTTAAATGTGCTACATTGCATCTCAGTGACAGTAGAGCACCATTTTTTTTCTTAGTATTAAAGTCCATTGAAATATCCAGGCTATATTATTTATATTCAGGGGATACTATTTAGGCTGAAATTCAGGTTGGAGTGTATAGACAGTGTGTTTTTGAAAAATGCTTGAGTTTTCTCACTGGCCGTCTGATTCACCTGCAGCTGCGTGAGCTCGTGTCAGGGTTACGGGTGTCCTGTCTTCAGAATGCAAATGTTAAACGACTGCATGCTGGAATCAGAGAGGAATTGCTTGCTTTCCTTTCTCCTGCCCAGCATGGCGAATCCTGAGTAGGGCAGCTTGTGGCATTTTTTCATTTTGAAACATCAGCATTAAAACTTTTGCTCTGAAGTGCCAGATATTGCTTAAAGCCGGAGGCAGATGCCTGGCCAGGTGATGAATGGAATTTAACAGCTGCTTTTGAAAGATAAATCTCTTTTGATTCATGAACAATGGCCGAAAGAGATTGAACTTTGCTCTGAAGTTTTCTCTTTTCAGCTTGTCAGGGAGGAATTAATAATTCCAAGTATAATAATCAGGTAACATCTGATTAGTGGTGGTAAGAATACCTTTAATGACAAAAAGAAACAAATAATGGTATTTACTTTCTACTTACTTGAAATAAACAAAAGATATCTTGATTATTCATGGACAGGTTTTATGTAACTACATGTATTTGAATGCATAGATGATTCCCACAATATATCTTTTAATCAAATATTTTTATACCTGTGATATCTAATTTGTAATCATCTACTGTATTGTTTTACTTCCTGATTAAATTGCCTCTTAAAAAAAAAAAAGTTTCTCTGAAGAAACACTTCTCAAATCTTCATGTAAAGACCTCCAAATGTACCAGTTCATAACCACTCTTGAAATAAAACCCAAAACAAAGATTTATTTTAATGGAGGCCTGTAAAGTATGCAAACTCTTATCAATAATTCATTTCTAGTTCAACTTGAATGGCTAATTTCAAGCTAAAGGAGATGAAGATTTACAAGCTTTGCCAACTCTCCTCTCCCATTCCCATGGGTGCACTAAGGGCCGTACTGCAGGCATTTCAAACTCATCAGTCCCACACATCTAGGGAGCTGGGCCGAAGCTGTGGCACTGCCCAGAAAACTGAACTGCAAGCATTCAAGCAAGGAAATGGATACGTGGGTTAAAACCTTTTTCTAACTGAAGCTACAACCCACTAAGCCATCATGACCCTAGGATCTGACATGGGGTTGAAACCACTACTGGTTCCCAGTAACAGAAAGGTGTTGGGCTTTGGAGTTCAGGATTCTTTATCATCATGTACCTGACCCATACGGCAGCCCTAAAGCATTGCTGCCCTAAAGCATTCAGGCCACAGGTAGTTTGAAAACACCTAAACTTTCTCAAAGTTTAGAGTCAGTTTCTGTATTCATATGTAGGAAATATAAGAATAAATTGAAGCAAGTTTTATGATAACTGTGCAGGAATAAACTTTCCTTAGTAAAATGGGTTAGAGAGTGTGCTTAAGTGTTATATCATGATGTGGTACTATTTCCTGCCACAGGAAGGCCTTTAATGGTGCAGCAGAATTCACAGCTTGAACAAGGGGTTGGAACCACTCAGCCCAGCAGAAATGCAACTCCAGCACGGTTTCCTGCGCACTGCCCATTCTTGCATGCTGCACTCTCCCCAGCCTTATCTCTTTAGATCTTAAAAGATGTGGTCAACTACTGTGCTTTTCCAGTCCTTAGCATGACAGGGCCCTTGGGGTCTAAGATAACAAGCAGCGGGATGACTAGCGATGGTATTTTCTTTTCATGGTATTTGAAGAAGCTTCAGTTATGCCCTTTACCTGAGTGCAATAATGTTTTTCAAGCCTTTGGCTTTCCTTTTGCTTCTGACAGGTCAAAGAGACGACGGACACGATGGTACCGTTGCTGCTGCTCTCTTGTGAGGCTGTCCAGGATGTCAGGGCAGTTGTGGAGCTCAGAACTGTCACGGTCACGTGCTGGGGCTTCTCCGTCAGCTCTTCTATCCATTCCCCTGTGGGGCCTGCAACACACCACAAAAGCACATGGTTCCCTCTACTCTTTATTTAGAGGGCACTTGTGCAAAAACGTTCTTCCTTCATGAGATTATTCACTATGAATGAAAGAGACTGAGATGTCTGTTGGCTTAGCCTGCAAGCAGCTAAGAGCAGCCTGAGGGATACAGCCCATAGCCAGTGCTATTGCACTTGCAGCCAAGCAGGAGATGACAAGAGATATGTTACTCTTCCGAAAATTAACAATGCAGCATTTCCTACTGCTTACCTGGAACCACCCAGAAATACCAGGTTTGCGCCACATTTTAAAAACAGTGACATCCCTTAATGTACAGATTCTTGACAATTACTGGAGGATAGGCACACCAAATGTTTCCCTTCTCTATGCACTAAAACACCCCCAAGTGTACTGTGGCAGTGGAGTGTGAAAATTGACTCGTAGATGTTGCCACACTGAAAAGTCTCGTTCTCCCTCAGGCTCCCTCAGAACAAAAGGTTGAATATAGACAAAACAACAATTTGGAAAATAACTTCAGGTAAACTTGGTCAAAATTTCAGATTTCGTGAAAATTACCAACTTTTCTTAAAGTTCTAAGTAATTATTTTTGACAGTTGTCTCTCCAACCTTTCTTCATTGCATAGAATTCTTTTTTTTTTAGTTTATCAAGAAAAACAACAACAACAACAACAACAAAAAAATGAGTTTAGTGTAAGATCAACCTATAACTGTTAACAATCCAGACACTACTTGGGTACAACAAAAATGTTGAGTACTACAAGCCAGTAAATCGTCAGGATGATTCTCTGACTGAAAGAAAACAGGGTACAATAAGGGTGAAGCTGTGAGCACAACTTATTCTGGACAGTAGGCACTACTCTGGTCAAAAGAAAAATGCAATCATCATATGGTCTCTGGAGCCACAGAATATTTATTCTTTTGTTCTTATTGTTCGTAAATTCTTCCCACATTGTCATCAAGATAACTTTGCTACCATACCTTAATGTCCCAAACCACAATTGTGGTTCCTGCGCAAGGACTGGTTGATCAGACCATCAGAAAGGAAAAGTCATTTCACTTTAATCACATTCTTTTACATCTCACCTTTGGCATATCATCAGAAACACACATAAAATCCACCTAAAATACTCAGGATCTTGAATTTGTTAGGATAAATGGGATACCCGCAGTTATTGTGAAACAATAACTAAAACTAAATAACTGAAAGCCTGCAAAACTAGCGCAGACTTCACTGAAAAATAAAATCCCCTCCTTTATATGCTACAAGTAAAATAAAAATATTAATTCTAATCACATGACTTCTTAATACTTTGCACCCAGTAAGATTCAAGTTCATTCTTGAGCTAGCAATCCCTAAATCCTACAGTTTTCTTTCAGAAAAAAATTATTCTCTATTTTCTAAAAACTGTATCTTTCAGGTGTAAAGTTGTTAAAAATAGAAAGATGGGAATTCAGTTAAGTGTAGCTAACCACTATGAGGAATTTAAGCCCAAAGAGTTAGCATTTGTGAGCTACTAAAGACATCTTTTCTTAATAGGGATATACATAAGCCTGACATGTCCTTTGACTGCCTTACGCTTTGTCCCTGCCCCAAAGCATACAGTCTCTAGGAGTAAGAATGTTAAATATTTTCAAGATTCCCTACAACCACTACTTTCATTTTCTTATTCTTTGCTTGAAAGATGCAAGAAGGGGTTGAGTCTCAGTGACCCTCTTCTGAACTTACTGTGACAACAGCTCTATGGGAAACCTCCCCAGCTTTCAGTTCTCAGCTCTGTCGAGACAGCATGATCCAGGTCCATATGGGTAGCTTCACTTACATATTCCCATTTTATTTCCTTCTCTGGCATAGAGAAATTCCCAGAGACCAAACTCTGCTGATACTTCAGCAGAGGCCACAGTTGCTACAGGGTTTTACTCATCAAAACCTTGTACTTTATAGTTACGTTGGTCTGGGTGAAAGAGATTTGCTGAGATACTTACTGATGTAAAAACTGAGTGTTTTTGCTGATTGACTTTCCCGAACTTCACAAGAGCCAGAAGAACTAAATGTTGTTACAGACAACTTATATTTCCCTGGTTCTTTCAGTTCAGCAACAAATTTGTGCGTATCCTCGCTTACTGTCAGAAATTCTGTGGAGTTCTCTAAATCAGGAGAAAGAAGTAGTATGGATTAATTGAAATTTTGTAAAAACTGAGTGTTTTTGCTGATTGACTTTCCCGAACTTCACAAGAGCCAGAAGAACTAAATGTTGTTACAGACAACTTATATTTCCCTGGTTCTTTCAGTTCAGCAACAAATTTGTGCGTATCCTCGCTTACTGTCAGAAATTCTGTGGAGTTCTCTAAATCAGGAGAAAGAAGTAGTATGGATTAATTGAAATTTCAAAGAAAGTTGAGGGAGAAAAAAAAAAGATTAATGTCAAAACTGCTAGAAAAAAAAAGATTTATGTCAGAAATGCTAACACTGTTTCTGCTCTGGGATTAGAAGGTACCGAAACAGACTGGATTTATGCAGGTAGTTTTATTTTTTGCCATCAACACAAGAGTAATTAATGACCAAGGTTGCCAGATAGCTGTAAAGGAACAATAAACCCTGCCCAAAACTTCATTTAGTATCAGGGTTAATAAAATAGGATTGCTGTGACTGCACAAAGGAAAAACAGCACAGCATAGAGGAAAAGGAGCCTCCAGTTAATATGCTTTATTATTCTGCAAAAACATATTTGCTCTAAGCATGGGAAAGATTATCAAAACTGCTTGCCATGGAAGTAAAATTCACTTGGAGAGAAAAGATATTAAAATAGAAAATCTCTAAGTGACATAGTTATTTTCTTGTTGCTGTGTACCTTGAAAAGTCTCTCCATTCTCCATCACAACCATTTTGTGGCCAAAGGAATATGTTCTGTAGCTGCCCACTGAGACGACTGCTAATACGTATATAGACAGTCTTTTCTATAGTCCCCTTTCTAGTTTAGGTCCCTCTGAGAATCTTTTTTCAGAGCCAGTCAAGGCTGCATGATGCAATATACCTTCTTCATCTAAAATTTCTATCTGCTTGTTTCTCCTTTCTCCAATACTGAAATGGATTTACAATAACTGCAGTGAAAACAGTGCCGCAATACATATACTAATATAAATCTTGTTTAACAAAGGAGAATTGCATACAATGATTTACCCCCACCCCTTATTTTTATGAAGCTCAGCCAGAAAGAAATACTATCCAATATACAAAACTTCTTAAGAAATGCAGGAGACCTAATAAGAGAGACCTATTTGTCTCTGAAGCACAGCATTAAGGAACTAATAATTTAAAGAGGACAAATCCAACAGCGAAGTTCTAAAAAGGGATATGAAAATGGTCTTTACCTTCCCTTTCAATATTGATATGGAAACCATCAAACGCCGTTGGTGGCTTTGGTGGTAACCAAGTGAGCACCATTTGCACAGGAAGGAAAGAGGGGGGCTCTGGCGTCAGCACTGCTGACAAATTCCCTTCACTGGTCTCATAATCCTTGGGAGTAGTGTTGACAAATTCCTCTTCGCCCTCTGACGATTCAGCTTCGTTAGACCACCAGTACGGCTGTGATGTGGCTTCATCCTCGGTGCTGTTATAGCGGTAATCTGGCCAGGCATAAGATGTGTTTGCGG
>NW_010580967.1:97203-141490 GCF_000705375.1 Tinamus guttatus | reverse complement strand
ATTAAAGAGCAGCAGCAGCACCAAAAAAAAAAAAAAAAAAAAAAAGGATGTGGTGGAAAGTTTTGATGATTTTAATAGACATGATTATTTGGGAGCAACATAAATTGAGAATCCTTTCTCAGGCTGACTTCAAGACTGACGAAAAACATTCCATGCCTCCGAGTCTTCTTCTAAAATCAAAAAAAAATGATGTATTACTAAGCCTAGGATGAGAAGCAGGTGTAGACCTGGAGCTCAACTATGAAGACCTGTCCTTATTCTATGATATATAAGTTACTAAATAAACAGGCACATTCCCAGAAAAATAAATCATCATAAGCAACAGCCACCAAAAGTACAACTAATATCACTGTTTCCAGTAGACTTATTAAGTATTAGCGGAATAGTTTCCTCCTACCTTTGTACAGCATTGTTCGGTAGTCTTTTCCTTCCCAATAGCTTATATTTACCCTGGTAAAAACATTGTACTTCTCCGGATACTGAATTTCAAACAACACTCCTGTTTCTGGAGATGGTTTGTAATCATAGATAGAAACACTGCTCACAGGAAGGGGTTCTGAAGGATATACAAATAAAAGGGGAAAAAAGGAAGAAAGGAGCAGATTATTAGACAAACAGAGTTCTCACATTTACAACATTGAAGAAACAAAACAAAATATTTTCCTCACAGGCAGTCTTAAATCTACAAGGTGATATTTTGGGCTTCACAAAGATCTGGGGCAAAGCTACTTAGTGTCTTGATGAAGCCAAGATTTACGTATGCCTCTTCAAAACAATTCATTTTATCAAATCTTATGCTTTAACGGAAAAAAAAAACTCTTACTTATAGCAGAATAGCCATAAAAAGCAAGGTTGAAGTAGTAGTTATTATTTAAGTATTCACATTAATCACACCAGCAAGATTTTCACCTCTAAGGCTTGCTGATCAAGTACAAGTGACCTCAGACAAAAATAACAAAACACTTGAAATTGCTCATAACTTTATCAGAACTTTTAAAGGTCACTCAGGAGCCCATCAGCATAACAGCCAAAGAAAACTACTCACATGAAGATTTTCCATTTTTATACACAGTCATTTCTGTATTTCATGGGTGATTACTTTCCCCTTCCTATCACATCAGAGAGGGCCAAGTACTTCAACGTACTTATTCACACCAAACTTCTAAAGAATATCATCATCATTACTTTAGAGATGGAGGATTGAGACACACAGAAGTAAAATAATTTAGTAAAGGACATGGGGAAGCCTGTGCACAGAAGGGCAGTAAGTTTTGGCCTTCCAAGCTAGTGCCTGAAACTTTGAACCAGAAAGAATGTAAGAAGTAAGAATAATAGCTCATATCCTTTGATGTGGCAGCTAGCCCACATCTCGCATAGCTCCATTGATTAGAGAAACATGTTAATCCACAGCACTCGAGAAAGTAGACTATTGCTCACAGTAAGAGTCGTGGGTTTATTTAGTCTTCTTTATCCATGAAAACACAATCAGAAGAATTAGGCTTTTGCTTGATGCTTTCCTCAGGAAGAAAGGAAGTGATACCATTCCACCTTTATATTGGCTAAGCGGGCCAAATAGATATTCAAAACAGGATTATAGTTTTAGCTGGAATTTGTCATACTAACATATATTAATAGAGTTAGTTAATACAACACTCTCAGTAATTATATTTACATTTCCATTAGAATAATCTTGTTTATTTAGTTCTTGCACACTATAGGAAATGGATTGAAAAACACAGACTGTTCATCAGTGTGGTCTAAGTAATTAGATCCTCACTTGGAGGATCCATTTGAGTTCAAATCCTGTTGCAATAGACCCTGGAGAAAAACTAGTTAACATTTTTTCCCCAAAGAGCACACAATCACAATAGGCAAGAGAACAGGTAGATGAAAGGCAGTGCAATATCGATTTCATAAATGGGTTCATCCCAGAGAAGGTGCAATAGGCTAAGCAAACATTGAAAAGCAAGTCAGCAGGGAAAGTGGAAAGTAGTTACCAATTACCAGCTCAGGACTTCCAACACAGCAATATGTTTCTGTATGTAACACGAAGTGGACAAGAAAAAGCAGCTAAGGAAAAAAAACACTAATACGAAAAGAACCTTGCCGAAGACTTAACCTACTGTGTCATTTCTAACCTTGTCAGTACTTGGGAACATGGGAAATCTTCCGAGATGGTCTACTCTTGTGGGGATTCTTATTCTGTTTCTCATGGCAAAAGCTGGCTTAGCTGCAGGTACATATCTGTATATTTTTATGTTAACCACTCACAAATAGAAGCTAGGAGCACCACAAATACCAAGAGGCTTCATAGTGGCAAAATCTGTGAAAATTTTGCTGACAATTTGTGATAGCCTAGAAATGAATAAAATCAGCAATAAAGTTGATCACAAAAAAAAAGAAAGTCTATGCTCTTCTTTCTACTGAGTCATTCCCTACCACTTATTCTGAAATAAATATGTGAATCTGGCTATCCACATGACCAGAGGGTGCATATCACAGCTCACACAGCACATGCTAGTACTTAAAATGTCAATAGCTTTCTCTAAACACCACAACTCTTAGCTGTAGTCATCTTTCACGTTAGCCGGTATGCCTTGGGCCTTCTTCTGCTGTCTCATTCAGATGTGAGCTTTCTTTATTACTGTAAGAATTACTGAAACTTTCCTATGTCAGTGATTAAATTACTCCATTTATTCCTTCCTACAACAAATCAAATAAGGGATGGAAGTTACATTCAATTTTAATCCAAATTATTTTTGCTCCTGATGTTTTGATTTAATTAACGAGTAATAGAATTAAGCAGTAATCGCCATAAACTCTTTCTTGCTGTTATCTTCTGCTTACTATCCTCTCCTTGCTCATGGCTGATGTTAGCAGAGTAACATGAGTGACATAATGCAATTTAAAGATTCTTCCATCATCTTACTTCCTTCAGCACCAAATCTTCACATCAAAAGCTATTTGCACACTGTGAAATTAAAAGGACACTCAGCAGATAAAAATCTTGTTCTGTTTTTCACTTACTGTTTTTAAAGCTTAAAGAATATGTAACATGTCATTCTTCACCATCTGTATTTACAATTTAGAGCATAGATATCTCATCATTTTCATTTTTCAATTTGCAGCATTTAGGATCCATGTTTTTACAGATTTCAGTGATTCTCAAGAAATAACCCAAAAAAGACATAAAATAACATCAAAAAATCTTAAGGCTGCATTCTCTGCACTACAGTGATGTTAAGACACATTACAAAAGGGACTTAGAGGATTTCAATGTCCCTGTAAAACTTGTTTAAGATCCTTTTTCAATTTTCATTTTTAGACTCTCATACAATATTAAACTCACATAGACAAGCTTGAAAGCAGGATCTTTTTTTTTGCCTTTTTGTCTGTGGCTCCCTTAGCAACTGCTTTCTTATTATTTCTGTTTACAAGAAATTTAACTTCTGCATTTCTCCTGGACTCTTTGGTGTTTTGTATTTAGCACATAACTTGCATTATACAAACATCAAGATGGCATAATGAATATTGCTAACTTCCTCCTCAAATGCCCTGGCCAATTCTGGTTGCTTAATCCTCTATAAAAGCATTCAATCTCTGCCAGACACATGCATGTTTTAGGTGGCTGCTGCAATCCAAGAAAAGAGAAAGTAGATTGAAAATAACTACTATATTCTAGTCCAAATCAATTCCTTTTTAATATTCATAAATCTGGTCACTCTGCAAACTTAATTATTGATTACTGTGGTAGGATAGATGTAGTATTATACATGGCTGGGAAAAAAAGGACCAAAATCAGCTGTCTAGCTTCTCACACCCAAATCCAGGCTAACCAGGACTTACCTTCATACTCTGACTTTTATAAAAAATACGAAGTCTTGTTAGTGGAGGGATCTAACTCCAAAGGGTAATTCCTTTACTCACATGAAAAAGTTACAATCTACACAGCATTCTCCCCCCGATGTGATTATTTACTTATCTGTATTCTGTTACTGGGAGTAAATCATAGGCAGGATGAAGCTTCTGTTACGCTATGTACTTCAGAGATTATTTTATCTCTTGCTAGAAAGCTGCCAATTTTGAGGTGAAACAGCTGCTGTTTAATATTGTAAAAATATAATGTTCAAGTTTATGATTGCTAATGGAGGATATCGCATGCTTACAAAGGGAAAATATAAGAGGGGGTAAAACACAGCAATGGTCTTGGATACTGTAGCTTCTAGATGTCCATGTAAGATGACAAGACCATAGGGACTAAAAAGTAGTACTGGCACATGAACAAGATGTATCTATTGGTTTTGAACAGATTTAGGCCAAGACTTTAGATTAGCCTGCTAGTGGAAATAATGGTCGGAAAACACCCATATGAGTATTTGTTTGTCTGTTTGATTGATTATGACAGGAGGCCCTCATAAAAAAAAAGCTTATATCATCTGTTTGCTGAGGAGAGCAAAAGATTGTATGAACAGATTTAAGATGTACTTCTGAGATATGTTTCAAAATTGGGGCTCCCACAAATAGCCAGCCTTTCTGAAATATGCCACATCATTCTTAAAAAAAAAACACACAGACACAAAGGGCTTGAGTTTTACATTTCATCAATGAAATGATGAACAACCCTGAAGCATCTACTTTAGAAGCTCTGATCCATTAAGGCCTTGGAAGAATGGATTGAATCTGCTGAATCACTTCCTGCAGCCAAGCATTAAGTAAGACTAACGCCAATTACTTTCTAAGAGCTGAAGAGATCACAGTCCCAGGTGGCAAGCCCGTTGGTCTCTAAGGGAGAATATTTTCTGCTGAAGACACAGAGGCTGAATTCTCCCTAGGGGGAATCTATTTTATGGAGATTTAGGTAAGAAGTCACCGACTTTTGGAACAATGAGACATTTACCATTCAGAGCTCCTAATCAGAAGCAAAAATAAAAGTAAGCACTCTTCTTATTTCCCCTCACACATCCTGAGTTCTCCAATTCCCAGCAGAAATATATTTTTCCTACAGCACACAATAGCTTTGCAATGTATTGCTTTCTCCACTCCTTCAAATGTGGAAACATTTTTTTTCCTCCTGAACAAGCAGAAATATTGAAAATGAATTAAAAAAAAAAAAGGCAATGCAGGTATGAGTCACCTTGGAAATGAATAAAACAAGCCTTCAAGCTGGGAAGGATCAAGGGTGAGAATTTCAGTCACTGGTTTTAGAGCCATGCTCTTTATCGCTCTCATAAACTTCTTTAAAGCCTATTAAAACTAAGTTGAAACTTGCTTTCAAATATTGCAAAACACTGAATTCATTATATAAATTCTTGAGTCACTTCATTCCCACTGAAAACTTTAAGAGCAGAAGAAAGCAGTCTTGAAATAACACAGTCTTACATATTAGAGGTACATCTAACTTTGCCCAGATTGAAATTCAGAAGAAAGGTCATTTTGATATGCAAAACACGACTGTGCACAGAGGAGTCTGGCCAGGACAGGAAGATTAACACACCCGTTCTTGTGAAAACCACCACAGGGATATTTAGTGACAGGTGGTTAAGGTCTCGGTTCAGTGTTTTCTCCTTCAGCAAAGTTTGATGCTACATAATCAGAATAGGAATAAAAAGTACTATTTTGTGATCAAATTCTATTTACAGGTTTCCTAAGAGTTGAATGTGTCCTTTTCTTCTCATGCTTATAAAATCCCATCTCGGGAAGCGATGTGAGGATGTGGACTGTGTTCAAGCTGACAAAACCCTTAGGCACTGAGAAGAAATATCGCAATAAATAGGTCAGGCTTTGCATTACAATGATCTGGACTACAGAACCTGCACAAGGGAACTCTATAGTCTATGTAGTTTTGATTAACAGTGAGAAAACCCCGAACAGAGAAAAAACATTTTCACAGTAACTGATACCTGCACAATATTATATTTTTCCTAACTTCAGATGCCCTGGAATTACTGTAACTTTTCAGTAAAACCCACTGTCCCAAGCTTAAGTTGAAATTATCTTCTGTTTTTGGAAATAAACTGTTCAGTCTTGAAGGCCCAAGTTTATAGTTAGTGTCTCAAATTATAGCATGCATAAATATCTGCATGTACATGGCTATATATAAATATAAAGACGCATGTAAATATGAAATATATATAATTATATGTACGCATTCTGAGAGCTTTTACCTCATCTTTATCTTGAGTAATCTCTTTTTTTTTTTCTCCTTAAACAGAAACCTTTGAGAAATAAGACTAAAGTCTCCTCTGGCTTGAGTGTGATGTAGTTTCAACGTGCGAAGAGACATTTTTCTTGCCAACATGCTGAGAAGCAGCACAACACAGGGATGTAAAAAGGAAAAAGGGAGCCTCAACAAGATATACCACTGGAAAACAGTTTTCTTCCATGACCTTTATTAAATTTCTGAGTAGACATTCTTTCTGAAGCATCTTGCTCTCATTTTGACAGGAACAATTTGGGTAGTCACTGCTCTTTCTGATTCCGAGATCTCTAGCACAGGCCCAAACTGAAAGATTTCATCTCGTTGCTCTGGCTCCCTTACAGATGTCATGAGATCCCGCAAAACTATTGTAAAATGTGAAGCACAGCCTTGAGGAAAAACACATTGGCATCGCTGGCTACCCTGCTTGATTTATCCTGTAGCGGCCTAATGAATGGGGCCAATCTATAACTAGTAAAGCTCTCCTGATATCAGTGAAATTATAACAGGAATTAATTTAATCCTGGTATTAGTTGCAATGTGTCATTTTTTTTTTCCATGAGTAAGATATAGACAGAACAAATGAGACAGCTATATGTTTTCTCAGGATCAAAATAAACTAATGATGCTTAACAGGCAAAAAAAGCGTATGGCATGAATATTATACGAAAAATACAAATCTACCCTAGTTACTGTATCAACTGCCAACACTCAAGTTATTTAACAGTAAGAAAAATCACATGGAACAGACAAGTGGACCACAGCAATAATAGGAGAAAAAAAAAGCAAGGAAACCAAACATCATCTAATACAGTAGAAACCTCTGGTTGGTATCAATTTGAAGGGTTCTTCTTAAAAATATTACACTGAAACACCATTAAAAAGCCCAGCCTGCCAAACTGTCTTTTTACTTTGAATTTACTTTCATTCCTATACCCTTCTACTTGAAAATGAATACAGAAATTCTTTTTCTTTTCCATAGCCTAATTGTCTTTCTGTTGAAACATACGATAGGTCTGGGTGAGCAGCAGAGGCCACGGCAGCAAACCCTAACAAGCTGCCAGAGCACTTGCATGAAACAGGTGGTTAAAAGAAGCAGGCTCATTTCCTATAAGAAATGCAGTGTACAACCAGCTTTTGGACACCAGTAAGTCTTACTCAGAGGGGTTGAGAGCGGCATGGGCTATGCTCTTTGCAGCCAACAGCCTCACAAGCTTTTAGGAACACCTTAAGGAGACACCTTAGGGGGCTGGAAATTGAATGTCTGGGGCTGGATTTGATGGGCTAGGTGACACCAGTTCCTTCCTTCAATGATTTCCTGAACAGGAGCTCTATGGTCCATCTGCCATCCTGGATCACACCTTCCCCAAAGTCAAAGAAAGGGAAATTTAGGCTGCCAGTGAAACCTTAAGCTGTCCACTGCACATAAGTATTCTTATACACGTCTAATGACATTGTCATTACCCCATGTACATGATATTTTTTTCCTGGGACTCGTCTTGGTCGTCCTTGTTAGTGCACAGACTGAACATACAAGGGAAGATTAAGATTGCATGGGTGATGCAAAAATCTGCTATCTCCTACATCACAGGCACTAACTTGGTAACAAATAAGGCTATTGTAATATTATTTAAGGTTCTTATTACAATGGATACTATTTGTTCATAGAATAAGTACACAAAATCATAACCATCTCTTACCTACAAGCCAAGTACAACTCTCCACAGATTTAAAGGTCTCATTTTATCAAAAAATACACTCATTATCCAAAAGTTCCCTCACAGACCTTTACAATCAGCTAGAGGAATTATTAACCACCCTCATGTTGAAAATAGCGTGCATATGTCTATATGGCAATGATTCATCACAAAAATCCAAACATGATTTAGATTAAGCCTAGGTTTATAACAGAACAAGATACAGGATTTGATTCTACTTCTCTCTGATTATTTTTGCTTCTCTTTTATTTCTTTTGAATCTGTCTTTCAGATGAAGAAATCATTTTATCCTCTACAAATTGTTCTCAGTCTGGCACATGTAAGCAATGCTGGAATTTCAAACAGGAATCTGTGGTGCTTCTCATGATGACAGAGTAAGCAAAATCACACCTGTCCACCAGGATCAAAGTACCTGGAGGCAGTAGGAGAGAGAGAGAATACTCCATTGCAGAAATCTTCAGCTCTACTACCAGAAACACATGGTCTTGGAGACTGCTGTCTGCTTTCCATATGACTTCAATGTATTATCAAAGAAAGAACATTGTTATGACATCTAAAGCAGAACGTACATCAACATGTAACAAGAGTGCTTACACTGAAATGTCAATCAATATGTTTTGAGCCTTTTATTAGATTTTGAGAGCCTCTGGATCACAGTGGTTAGGATAAACCTGGAGAAAAGGTTCATCATCCCTCCTACTTTGGTGCAATCAATTTCTCTAGTCTGTTCAAGAAGAGTCACCCACAGGAAACCTAAATTTGCCCCCTTCCTCTTGCCCAGACTTTTCAAATTTTCACTCATAAGCCTCCTCAGCACATCTTCTCTGCTGTTTTCACATAGAAATTCACCTATACACAAGGATGACCTATAAAACAAAAACAAAAACAAAGACTTCTCCACAAGGAGAACTTCTGAAAAAAAAAATCCACACACAAAGAGAAGAAACAGAAGAAAAAAAGAATAAGGTGTTACTTACTGGTTAACACAGTGATTGATCTTGCTGACTTGGAAACCATATTTGAGTTCACTACCAACAGAGTTACTATGTAATATAGGCCATGGTATTTGGCATTAAAAACCACAGGGGCAGGTAAAGTGCTATTGAATTCTTCGAACTGGAAAAAGTAGTTCTTGGATTCTCCAGCTATCTTCACAACATATACAGAGGATGAGCTCACCACATCAGATGCTTCCAGGGAGACAATGATACAATTGTCTTCTCGGACAGTAACTTGGAAAGGTTCTGCATTCTGCAAAGAAAAATAAAAAGATTGTACTGAACTAAAATCCATTGTTTACTTTTCTCCTTCTCTGGAGATCTTCCAAACCTGCCTGGATGCCATCCCACGCCATGCGCTCTAGGTGTCCCTGCTTGAGCAAGGGGGTTGGACTAGATGATCTCTAGAGAGAGAGATCTCTCGAGAGATGATCTCAACCATTCTGTGATTCTGTGTGTGATTCTCCAATTTCCTTTGATACTCATAGGATGACCATGTTACCTTTGAGTTAAGGTGACATTTCATATTCCCCAAGGAAGCTAACATCAAGTCCTGGCAATTTCTTTAGAATTAAATTCACAGGCAGCTGAGATCCATGGCCATTTGACTATAAAGCTTTCCCTCTGCCTAGTTCCTGCTATGTTCTTTCTAGTGCTCCAGCCACACCATTTTTTTATAAACCAAGGAACAAAGGTTCCAAGTAGCAGCAGCAAGAGGACTTTCAATAAAACCATGAAGTGCAATAGTAAGCCATTAAACTAAAAAAAAGGGGAAAAAGAATACTAACTAACTGATCCTGTTGCATTGCAGACATTGATCATATACTCTTCAACTCAAAACAGTCTAAGAGGCTGCTGCTGAAATGTAATTTTTGGCACTGGCTAAGCATCTTAGGAATACGCCTTGTTTCAGCATGAGTCAGGTCACTGGCTCTCAGAATTAGGCACTATGTCCTTGGCTTTGGTTGGCACTTTACATTTACTATGCTGCATTGTTTCACTTTTTTATTATTAGTAGAGAGAAAATGAAGCAATTTAATCCTGTTTTCATATATCATGAGTATGATAAGTCATTGCCAGCTGAAAACACTTTCTTTTTTTATTAATTGCAAACCAGCTGTCTGCAAGAAGCACTTCTCTACAGGAATTTTCAAAACAGATTCATGATAATTAATGAGAAATAAAAGTTCAAGCTTATATCAACCTCACATTTTTTTGTTGTTGTTGTTGTTTATGAGGCTGCACTGATGCTTAATTTTTTTTTACGCCCAGGGAAAAACAGGATATATGTTTTTTTTTCTATTCCTAACTCCAAAGGAAGTTCTTCCTTCATATTTCACAGGCTGAGAGCTCTCTTGGAGGGCTTTATTATTGGGCTTTCAGGTTTCACAGTGTACGTAGGGTCATATTCTCTAAATTTCCACAGGTATCATTAGAATCAGAAACTGAGCTGAGTATACAATGAAATCTGGAATTATCTTAAAAAGAAATGAATCCAGAAACTGAGACTCTATGGTAAAAACATGTAAATCTTTTAATATTGGCAATAAAATATCAAGAGCTGGCTAAGTTATGCAGAGTCCAGAACTCATAAGTGACACTGTAAGGCAAGACTCCTGGACTCAGGGTATCTAATATTTAGCCTTATAACCCACTTCAGGAGTCACTCAGAATTGTAAAAGATACATTTTTTTTCCTATGTTTAATTGATGCAGTGATGTCTACCACCAGAGACACTGAAATAGCAGGCTTGAGAAGAAGGGACCACAGGAAAAACCCTGTTCTGCCACAACACGACAACAAGGTAACCAGTACATAGTAAGTCCAGCCCAAGTAGAACCCCTCCTCAAATCTAAATATCTCAAACCTAAGATTAGAAGTAGAGGAAATTCATCTTAACTATTGATTTGAAGTATGATTTGATTAGCCTCTAAAAAAAATGACTTAGAGTGCTAAGATGATACAAACCAATGTTATCAGTGGATGAATTGTGAAGGTTTTGGTAACAGTTCAGAGATGGCCCAGAAATTGCTCAGAAAGATTTACAACACAGAGCAGAGTTTTGCAAAAGCTTACACGTGTTTACCTTAGCAATGGAATCCAAGACGCTTACCCTTTAAGTAGATCAAAGCACTGCATTTCAAATTTCCACATTTTGCCCTATATCCCAATGAAGCATTTGGAACTAGCCAATATGACAGGCCAAAAGATTCAGACTTTTAAGAGAGTATTATATTTAGAGCTGCTCAGGAAAATTGAGTCTTCTTACCCTTTTTCATCCCCATTTTCCTCTCACTAACAAAATTTGGAAGAATTCTTCCAGCTCTCCTGATATGAGCAGACTTGCTTTCGGAGGCCGATGCTCTATCCTGCCACTGAAAGAAGGGTTTTCTTCCAAGAGCAAGCAAAGAAAGGCAGCCCTGGTTCAGCAAGGTTATTACAACATAATAACCTTGAAGTCCCTGTGCAATCGTGCAGACATCAGTGGGTTTTAACCTTCCACAGACTTGCATTTAAATGCCTCACTAGAACAAAGTTAACCGTGTTACTCTAAAACTATTCCAGTCTTCCTGCAGCTCTGCTGCCGAACTGCGTGATACTAACCCAATTTGCCTGCCTTGCTTCGACAAAACACGCAAAAGAGCCCAACAAATCCATGTGTGCCAACGAACACAGTTCAAAGCAAGTTCCCTGTGTTTGGGGTTATTATAAATCATTTGTGATGTTAATTAAGTACAGCTGGAAATTAAGCATATAATTGCAGTTACAGGCATTCCTAGAATATAATTAGGTGCTTTCAGACTGCTCATATGGGGTGTGATTTTATTCTTTGATTCTCTCATGGGCATTGTATTCAGCACATCAAAGACTGTATACCTTGACTTCCCCCCCCCACAGTGTTTTCTGGCATTCATAGGAAGTACCAGTCAGCAGATGATCTGTAAATCTGCTGCAACAGTTTTCAGACAATTAGCATAATAAGCTAGTACCAGCTAAATACATAGAAACCTCACATATATCTGCTGTTGCTACCTAAGAGGAGACCTGACAAGGAAAAGTTACAACTTTTAACATATATACACAAAGAATTATAACTTTAGCACTTAAGTATGAGGGCACTGTTAAATGGTAGCCTCCCTCCTTCATGTGCAGTGCCCAGATGCTGTTACACCACTGCATGAGTGATGTATATGCATTTCTTGAGTGGCATCTCATCATTAGTTGTGTGGCTCATCCATCCCACGCCTGCACCCACCTGCATAATGCACATCTCCTTTGAATGATATCTATTCTGATATGATCACATGCTCTTCTCCCACACACATGTATGCCTGGGCTTTTAAGCTCCTGCATGAATAGGACACACAGTTTTTGTGAGGTATCTATTGTCTCTTGAAATAATTTCTCTTTCCATTTTAGCACAAAGGTTTGGTTTGTAAAATGACGTGAGACAAAAGGGATGAATAAAAGCCTTAGCAATCAACATGTCATAGGACTAGATCATTTATCTCCCTTGGGGATATGCATTTAACTTTAGCAAGCACTGTTTAAGAACAGACCATTCCATGCACCCCCTCCTTCGTGCTGTATGAGGGGAGCCTTACCAACCAGCACTGGGCTGGAGATTTTGGGAAAAAAGGCTAGGACAAATCCAGTGTTTTTTTCTAAGCACCACTGAAAGTGACAAACATGCCCCACTTTTAACTAGATTGTAAAGTCAGTGTGTCTTAGGACTGACAGCATCAGTATGGTAAATACACATTTCATTACTTCTGGTCATCTAGCTCTAGGATTTAATTTGCTGGTGTCACAGCTTGAGCGGCTGTTTCATGCCTGTGGGGAAATTTGGCAGGGTTTGCGCATTCAGAACCAAATGACTGGCTACAACTTCCTTCCTAGTTTATTATTACAAGCTCGTGCCACAGTAAAGCACTTAGAAAAAAGCAGGAGGGGTAAATCCCACAATGTAGTGCCTGTTCAGTCAATTGCAGTGCAGGGATGAGTCACGCTAGTGGAATTTTGAGCCAATAACACAGTCCCAATTAAAATAAAAAGGACAGGGAGGCAAGAAAATATGTGAAAAAAAAAAAAAAAGAAAAAAAAAGAAATCAAAGGCTAATGGGAAAGAAACACCTTGCCCAGAATTCTTTTTTAGAAGTCTATATCTTCAGTTTGTTTCCCTCTAATAGCATGGGTTTTATAACTGAGGAAGAGATTAGTTTCAAAACAGCTACCAATTTTTGTACTTGAGCTTCTGAATACATGACTGTGAAACATATCAGACCTAGATCTGAGCACCGAAAGCACAAGTAGCTAAACGTTCTACTCACTGCAGGAGGAGCAGGGGATGCTCATCAGCTCTGAAAAAATGGCCTTCGGGTACCAGTAACTGCTGATTTACCAGTAAGGGAAATCATGTTACCTTCCACCAGACAAGCAGAACTAAGGCTCTGAACAAATCTGATTTCTGACCACTCGCACAGAGTTTCCAAAGTTGGCATCTGAAATCTCAAGTAGTCAACTTTGAAGCTACAAGCATCAACTTCTTGGAATAAAGATCATACACTTTATAATGCTCATCAAAACTAACATCAAAGTATTACAAAATAATAATTGCACTATATCCAGACCTGCTGGCTAAATTACTGGCTATTTTAGTGAGTGATTCTACTATATCCAGATGTATTTTGTCCCAACGGCCAAAATGGCTAATTTTCTTCCAAGTCACATAATAACTCAGTCCAGCCTAGATTTATCTTACCTAATTTTAGGTACTTAATTGACACTTAGAGGCAAAATGACCTTTTCAGACAGAACTACCTGTGGATTCATCTCAGATCTGAATTACTTTTGAAAGTGCAAAGAGCAGCTGAAGGGTCATCTGAAGTACTATCCTCATAAGGAGGGAAGGCTTGGAATCCGATTTCAGAATTTCTGTCCTCTGCTATAGTCTTTCAGGACATAGGAAATCTCCTCAGCGCACAGGAAATTTCATAAAATTATTATTTCTCCATCAGCTTCCTAATGTAAGTTGCATATGTATCATTTCCCTGTGATGATGACAAATGATACTGAACAGCCATTACAATTGAATTGGTAAACATACTTCTACTAACACACATTATTGGTTCATTGTAGTTACTGCGAAGTGAACCAAGAGACGGTCAAAAGCTAAAATCTGATCTCCTCATAAATTGGACTAGACATGTACTCTATTTGGTAATTTTTTTTTTTTTTTTTTGCTTCTCTATGCTCGAGAATTCCCTGGTCTGAAATGATACCAGCCGTGTTCTGGTCTTTTATGGCTAGGAAAAAAAGAGACCTCTCTGAAACTCTCTTCTGTTACAATGTGGAGTTGTCATCGAGAACAGGGTTCGGTTTCAAACAATTTAGTTGAAGCACGAAATAGCTGATTTTCAGGTGACTACTTTTACTTCAGATGACCTTTCAGGTTCCCACATCACTTCTGTCACACTACCACCTAAGTGCACCATCCAACTGTCTCAGTCTAATACCATACCTTTTTCATTTTCACATCTCCCTTATGGAGTAAAGCAGAATATATATATATTCTCTACAAAAACCTTACACTATCTGTGCTCCACTTCCAGTCTTCTTATTCCAGTTTTAAAGGCTGTCAATAAGAATGCCGTACATGGCGGAAATCAATATGGTTTCACACAAAGATACAAGCAGTTATCCCAGTCATGACCTGGGAAATACTCCCTCCAAGAACAAAGAGGAAATGTGGTAATAACACCACGTTGAGGCTTCTTTGCAATTGTCAGCTGTCATAATCAGATGCTACAGTTTTAAAGGCAAAATCACCCCTACACAATTTGGATAAGAATGCTAAGCTTTTCACAAGGTCTAGCAAATTCTGGGGCAGACACAGATTGGAAGAATGCCAACTATAAGAAGAGAAAGATTGCTTGAAATGGTCTTCAAGCAATGAAAATGGAAATGTTAGGATAAGAGTTAGTAAAAATAAGGCAATTTAATCCTGGGGCTTTTGTTCTTATCTGCTGTTCTCCATAGGCTGTGCAGAGAACCCCTCCCTTAATACACACTCTTTAGACTAAACGCTCCCTGAGAAAAACAGAAACCTTTATCCTCAAGATTTTTCATGCAAAAAAAAAAAGAATATTTTAAGCAGGAAAAGACAGCAAAAGCAGCACTTCTCAATAATTTATGATGTCTGATTCAGGTTAACAAAGCATTTCTGGCACTCTGCTCTACAAATAGTATCCTCTGCACTGCTTCTATCCTTACCCTTAAAAAGCCAGTAATAACAATAACCTAGTCATATTTTATAAATGAGTTTCAACATTGCTTTGTTCTAGGAGAGAGCTGCAAAGGAAAAGCATGCTTTTTTTAAAGCAAATGCCAATATTATATATACAGTCCATCCTGTTCTGAAGTTAATAATCTACTTTAGAACTATTGCAAGGAAATCTTCCTTGACACTATTAACTGCTAATGCTATAGCATTAAGTAAATGCCAAAATGCTAAGGTGTGACAAAGAAATGTTTGCATTCATTAAGGCTAATACTTTCTATGTAACACTTTGCAAAAATATCAAATATTTAATAAGCTGCGGTCAAATATTTATTTCTTGCTCATCTTCCTACTGCAATCTGGGAGAGGTAAAAGCCTAGTGATCCAGGGACTCCTGATATCAACAAAGTTCAAAACAGGGTTAGAACTTCATAGAAGGTATCTCTCTGTAGTCTACATGTATAGACCTGAAAATTGACAGGAATCCACATTCAGGCAAAAGTTACAGTTTGGTCTCTCTCTAGAACTAAAGTTTTGTCAAAAGGGGCAATTATCCTGAAAGAAAAAATAAATGTAGTCCCCTTTCTCAACCACAAACACACCCATACATCCATTCAGACATTTATTGGAGTATCTGCAATTAAATTTTAGCATCCCTTGTGAGCAGTTCCAAGCATATACACGTTGGATGAACCATATGAACCATGGGCTTTACTTAAAGTGTCTCTTCCCTCTTGAGCCTCTATGTGAATAACAAAATAAGAAAGGGCGCAGGGAACATATCACTTCATCAGTTCCTTGACTCTGTCCAATTGACCTCTGTCATGCAGTTCTCCAGTCAACTCTTTTCATGCAGCTCTCCAGTCAACTCTTTTTCCTCACTCTTTTTGGGGATGAATTAAAGAAGATTTCCACGTACAAAAATGTAAAATGATCAGAGCTGTGCTTAGGCCAGATGGAAGGTGAAGAACTCATGTTAAGTAAGTGGCTTTTCCGTTCATCTCAAAATACGAGGAACACGTGTCTCAGTGGGGAAAGAAAAAGAGATAAATAATCTGCTCAGTTCCTAGGAGATAGAGTTCATTGAGAGACATGATCCATATATACACTACCCTAAGAATGTACCTATTCTCTATCATTTGCAATCAAGTCCTTTTACAGTACACTATTTATAGGCCAACACATACCCAACTACTACTGTTGCCTCTGAGTCACAAAATTCAAGCAACAGGTTCCTAACTTCCTAACTTCTTTGGGAAGTTACTAACTTCACCTTGGGAAAACTGCTGTAGAAGAAGACAGAGTGAGTGATACTAATTACTCATTTCATTAGTAATTAATTTAATTACTAATAATTAAATTGATAGTAAATTTTGACAAGCTTGCATTTCTAGAAATAAATCAATCTTCCCATATCATCAAATCATCTTTCAAGGGTGTCTTACATTGCAAAGTGCCCTAGAGGAGATAAAAAGGAATATTGAAGGAGACGTGCTTTTTAGGTGATGAAGGACGACATCTCTGCTGTTCAGGCCTTCACTTCCAAAAACAGTGGATTCACCTATTCAAACAGCCACAGTCTGGAATATAAACTTTGAATCAATTACTGATATTGAAATGTAAAATTAGAAAGTCAAACAGAAAATTCCTGAGGTTCAACAGAATTTGAAGACTGATATTGTACCACGAGAAAACTCTCGACTATGAAGTGCTCCAGCAACTGATGCCAGCTGCACCTTATCTTCTACTGTCAGAGACCATGAAGGAGGGGTAGAGAGCAAGTACACTCTTACAGATATATAAAAGTGAAACGTTTTCATTTTCAACTGACTGGGAATATAGGTCCTTTGTGCACACAAGTGAACTACTACTTGAAGAAAGAATGCAATGCTTTGTTATTTGCAATACCTACAAAGGGCACAGCTGGGAGGAAGTTATAGCCTCCTTTTATCTGAAAAATTGGAGATCAAAGTGGCTACCTAATTCATTTGAAATCACAAAGCAACTCAGTGGGAAATAGTGGAAAAGAATAAGACTTCCTGCCCACCCCTGCCATGTCCACCCCACGTGTATATTTATATATAATAAAAGACTAGACTCAATGAATAAACTTACAGGTAGGCTCCTCACAGGCCTATCCTTATTCTTTAACATCAAGTGATATTAATGGGAATTAGGAACTAAGCCACTCTTTTCTTTTAAACTTCAACTTTTCAAATATGTTTGAGACTTCCAGAGAGGTTTGGAAAATAAAGAGGTATTTATAGAAAATAATATGTTTCAAATGAATTCTTCTGGCATTGCATTTTATTCCACTGTATGAGAGCTAACTTCACTGACACTGCAGGCTCTTATTGACCTTGTATAGCATTGATACAGTATGATAAAATTAAACATCTATAAAACTGTTTACACTGCTCAATAGGTTGGGAACCTATACAGCTTCTGGTTTAGGTTAAAAACATTAAACAATGTCAATTATTTAGCTGCAGTTGTGCAGCTGAACTCCACTCTCCCCCATTCACGCATTCTCTTCCTATGCTATCAGAAAGGACATGCAAAATCTGAAACAGATACGGGGTAAATTTTGCCCTCATCTAAAAAAATATCAGAATAATGTCTCCAAAGATGACAAAAGAAATGGCATAGTCAGGAAGAAATACCTACACCCAGATCAGTCATCTTCCTATTTTGCGCTCTAGTACTTGTTATCTTTCTGCCCATAGCCATAACTGTGGTGTGATCTCCCTCCCTTGAAAGACAGCTTATCCAGGTTCAAACATAGGTCTATTCTATTTTCTTTTAAAATCCAAGTGGAACCTGATAGTCTGGCCTTTGATAGCACTGCTGTACTCATATGTTCTCTAAATTGGCAAGAGTTGATCTCAGAGCACCTGCTGAGATTTTTCACATTATTTATACATAGCTCCTGTGGTTAAATATGGTCTTTTTTCACTGAAACATTTGCTGTGCAGCTTTCTTTTGCTTTTCCCCAACCTGTGCTCAAAGCAAGACAAGTGCCCAGTGCCATTTCCCTCATTAGTAGCAAGAGATGAGCTCCAAAATTCTCTATACCACACAGGGTCAATTGCAGATCCGCATGACACATTCCAGCTGCTGCTACACCCTGATTTTAAAATCATTTCTAGTGCCGCTTTAGGCTCATCTCAGCCATTTGTACTCATCTGATAAATTCTTAGCCACTGAGGAGCTCTGTATGCCCCCACTGAAGGTAGCACTCTGCTCAGTAGCCAGGAAAACAGTAAACCTGCTCATGCTGCACAAGCATGTGTCCTTTCCTAACAAGTTAATAGCAAATGCAATTGACATAAAGGATTTCAACTTGCAAAGAGAAAATCTGCTGCACTGCACTAGAGCAGGAAAAAAAAAAAAATCACTCATTCTGTTTCTAACATACAACCGTAAACTGTATCCTTTATTGAGATACAGTTATATTCTATCACAAGTACTTGTTTAAATATTCCACAGGCCTATCTGTATAATTCGAGCACTGAATTTCCTGTCACCTTCTGAACAAAGAGTCCTTAATAATATGTTGGTCAGAATTTTTATGCTGAGACTTTGATATCTGTTGGAGGATTCATCTGGCTCAATTTTATCAACCTAAAAATTGGGCATGCAGTTTAGTCTAGTGCTCTAGGCTCCCTCTGTAGGGAGAGATGGATCTCTAGAAGTTGATTCATCCACTTAAGATTAAACAAATTGCCTTCTGTAGATGCTTTTCTCTATCTGGAAACCTTCCTTTCCAGTATCGAAAACCAGATGAGATTGGATGCATCCTGTGCATTGTGTAATTGCCACTACAACTTAGATTTGTATTGCCATTTTTATGCATTATGTCTGATAATCTTTTGTGTCTGAATTGATGCTAAAAAGTTTTAATATTCTTAGTTGTTTTTTTTTTTGCAACAGTAGAAAAACACACGACGGCCTTGACTGAGCAAAGCACATAACTGTGAGTGCACAAAAGTTGGTATTCAGCAAAGGATCCAAGCACCTCCATAAATCCTTTGCCTGTGCAACAGAGGGCTCTGTGCAAGAATCAGTCAGGGGATCAAGGTCTCCCTTCCTGAGTTGTCAAAGAGTGATAAACCCCCCAGACTTTCTTCTAACAATTTTGTTTTGTCTTTTATGAAGTGAGGTTGCTAAAAAGTCATCCACTGGGTATTATAAGAACTGTCTCATTAGAGATGCTGAGATTCGTATTCTGCAGGTTCTGTATTCTCTTCATGCAAATTATTATACTCTATTTTTCTTTTAATACCTGACTGAGCTTTTCTCCAGACACAACAGTGGCTAGCCAGGCAAGATAACGCTCAATACAATGACAGATGAAAGGCAACTGAGAAAGGGCATGTGAAAATATTCAATGGGAAGCCTGTTCACTAATGTAGAATGAATTATAAAACAAGATAAATAATTTTTAACAATCTCTGTCTGATTTTAACTCAGAGTGCTAGTGCACCTTTATATAATAGATATAAATATATATATTTATTTATATATGTATCTTCTGA
This sequence comes from Tinamus guttatus, assembly GCF_000705375.1. The sequence continues at coordinate 121,760 of NW_010580967.1, read as the reverse complement.
CTAAGATGATTTTACAAACAGCAGGACCTTAAATGAGTCATATAACCTTTCCCAGAAGTTGCTCACAGTAAATATCTACTTATCTTTATTTCATAGGCATTAGCTCATTGACAATGTAAAAGGCTTTGAGACTGCTAGACAACACAATATAAAATACTATCGTAAGATACAAAAGTGTTCATTTTTTAAAAGTAATAATGATTTTCTTTTCTAGTTATCTCCTGGATGTCAGATCACCATGTCCTTCTCTGTTGCTTCTTATATTTTATGTGGTATTTGTGTGGCATTTACTCCTCTACAGTGAACGGCATGGATGGAGATGAATATATGGATTTTTCTGATATTTCCTTAATTCACAGCAGGTGGCGCTTCTATACATAACTACTGGTCGTTTTGGATTACACTAATCTGGGTAAAAAATGTATTAATCTCATGGCTGGCTGCCGTTTTTCAGTCTTAGTATGGTCATTTCTCAATGAAAAGTCACTAATATCAGCTTTGTAAATGAATCTAGGTACCTTTTAATGCAGAAGATCTGTTAAAAAATCAAACTTAGACACTAAGATGTTTTTGGAAAAATAGCCAAGTGTGCACCTTTAGGTCTCTCCACTTGCAAAGTGTAGTTCTCTGTATGTACATACACACATACACCTCCTACCCTCCAGAAAGATGCTGGCAGTGCTCACTCCCAGTGGCAGCTGTTTGATAACCAAGCCAAATGAGCGGTTTCTCTTACTTACTTAATGATGATTTTTTAAAAAATATTCTTGATTTTTTTCCCCACCCATTCTTGACTTTTTTTCCTTACTGAAATCTTTCTCTCAGTTTTTCCGCACTTTTGCTCCACTAGGCCTATGCAGCAATGAAATGCTTCCTTTTAACTTTAGCTTCCATTTTTGTTTCTTGTCACTCAGCTCAGGTTTAATCCTGCCACAATTTTAGCAGACTACCTTGGGTGCCAGGACAGCCAAGGACAGGATTCTGACCAAGCTGTCTTCTGTCACCCTGTAAAAATTTCATGTAGCAAAGAACTGAGTAGGTTGTTTTCATTTCTGGATTAATAGTAATAGGCTATATTAAGTATTGCAGCACCAGGCATGTTTTGGGGATGATTTCTGAATTTACACCAAGAGTGCTGAAAACACATAGAAGAAACTTACGGCACAGGAGCCTCCTCGTGTTTTCTGTCAGACCCTCCAACTTCAGAGGAGAGGCTCATATTACCCCAACAGTTCCCTGAATTCTTTCAATCTCACAGTATATGGAAAGACATCTTCAAGCAGCAGCTTATAACATACTCATCATCAGCAATAACATACTGAGTGTATGCTCTTAATTTATTTCAAATACCAGGTAAAACTCGCGGTCTTAAGTTACCACTAAAGTTTGGGCCATAAACATCATCAGATACCCTATTTCACCTGAGCTGATATGCAATAATTTACTAGCCTCTAGTAACTGAATTGCCTGTGCTCTGTTTTTCCTGCAGTTGTAAATACATCCCATATCTGTGTGAGAGAGTGAACACTCACAGTTGCCTTAAATAGTCACATGTATATGAATAAAATATCATCTGCTTGAATCTATTCTTTCTCCTCTTGGTAACTCTGCAAGCGCTTGATTCAGTTCTCACACTTTGCGTAGAGAAGGCACCAAGAGAAAACATCGTTCAGAGTCCTTATAAAGGTGCACACAAGGGCAGGAAAAGACTAGACCCTAATATTCCTGAAGAGCAGGAACTGGCCACTGAAAAAACAGAAGCTAGAGAAACATTGGATAGTTTTTCCTGTTTGTCTCTATCAAAAAGGGGTGAAAAAAGGCATGTATGACTGATGTTAACAGGCGACCTATTTGTATCGAATTCATTGGAGAAACAGTACAAGGACATATCATCCTTGTGAAGTGATTTGCCCTATATTCCTTGCGCCCGATGAAAGTCCCATTATATACAAAGTAACATGTGCAGATGAATATAGATTGGTGTGGTCTATTATCCCCTCAATACGCACAGCCTTGGTGCAATTCCTCTTCACCTCTCGCATAAAGACAGGCTTCTTCCTGAGTGCTTCCTACTGTCATAATGTGTGACTTTTCCGACTAACCTAGAAGAGATTTGAAAGTGCACAGCGGTGACAGGGAGTCAGTCATGATTAGGGCTCCTGCTGCGAGACACAACTGACACGCGCTCCCCAAACACGGAGCAATTAACGAGCATGAAATCAAAAATCACTCCATGCCTGTGCTTGCCTAGGCACACGGAAGCAAAATAAATAAATAAATAAAATGAAAGAGCTGCAGCTTTATAGCCCTAGACAGCTTTGTCATTCAGAATGATTTTTACAGACAAACAACATAATTTTATCCTCTAAAACGAGGTCTCTATCATTCATACTGGCACATGGGAGGTCCTCATAGTTTTCAATACAATTGGCCTTTTCTTACACCAATGAAATACAGGGCCCAAACTCTCTGCTCACAGTTTCCTAGCCTGTGCAGGAGGAGATTTTGATATCTAAAATAAGATTCTAGGTCATTCTTCTTTCACTTAATATTCAAATTGATTTTTTTGTCCTTTTGCCATTCTGAGAAATAAAATCAGGCTCACTGTTGAGCCTGATGCAGAGAGTGCAATGGAGCCTGTTCAGCTGAGCCACTGTGTTGCCTTTAAGTGCTAACAGCACAACTCTTCCTTCGGTATAAAATTAAACAATACTTAAAAATTATATAATGTCCCTAGAAAAATAAGACCCCTTTCTTTGTAGAAATCTCCTGCTAAAATTACATTCTAAATGACGACTAGTAACAAAACACACGTCTCTGCCAGCAAAAAGCAGCCTGAATCTATGCACGCGAAGACTGAAGCTGGAAAGTAAAGGCGGTGCCTTACACAGTAACCTGTCCTAGAAAAGCCAGTAGCTATCATTCAGCTGCAGGTCAGCAAAAAGGTTATTCAATCTGGCATGAATGTGGCCTGAAACCAAATGCACACAAATCTCACCATCAACTGCTACAGCACAGCTAATTCTAGGTGCTAGGATTGCACAGAAGGAAAGCCAACTTTTTTTACAATTTTCACCTAAATCCATATTTGAATGTTGTAAAGAAAAATAGTTAAGGGTTGTATATGTTACTTTTTACATATGACCTGCAGTTAACGCAAAAACATCATTTCTACTCAATGAGTATCTGTAAATGTTTTTTCAATCAAATCCTCCAAAATCACTTTTAATAACTATAGCCTCCTTAGCCGTAAGTCATTAATCTTCTCAAAAGGAGTAAGTACTAACTCAGCTACTTTGAGACAGAATTTTCAAAAATCAGAATTTTAGGTCAAGAAAGGTTGGAAACAACCAGGGGGGAAGAGATGCCCAGGACTGTTTCCATGCAGCAGTTAAATCTCCTTCTGTATTCCCATAATGTCTAACACTGAGACAGCGCTCGAGCAGGCGAAGGAAAGTTTTCTTCTGCAATCCACATAATAAAAAGTGATCTGTGATGCTAAAACAGGCTCAGTGCAAGCTCCCTCACACTGCTTGCAGGAATAAATGTAAATCTCTTTTTTCACTATATTCAGGTCCTTGTCTGAAAGGCTCTAGTCCCCACCAGGCTTCCTGAAAAGATGAAGGAAGGGAGTTCATCCAGGAGGAGTAACCAGAGGAGGATGCTGCAAGCTGAACTACCTTGTTCTCTTTTTCATGGAAACCCCTTTGCCCACAGGAAGGTATGGGAGGAAGAAGGTGCATTTTCAGCTTCTCTCATTGAACGAGCTGCACGGATAAATGAACTATTTTGATACCAGACTGTTAATACATTTCACTCAACATTTAATTCTTTTCTTATTCTAATCATCCTTTTTTTTTTTTCTTTTTAATACATATTTATGATAGGCCAAGTTTTCTCCTGCTTGTATGAAGTCTAGAGAGGAGCTCCTATATGTGGTAGGCTTTGTTCCACCCAAATACAAGCAATCACGTAAAGCAAGAGCGGGCTCATGCTGCCTGAGGATTTCTAGAGCTGTTTCTGCAATTAGTTTGTTATGGTAGCAGGCAAATTTAATCCTTTCCCCCTCAAGGAAATTGATTTGGTGCAAGACTTTATCATGTCATTCCTTACCAAGGACTTGCAAGGTTTTTTATTGCCCTTTCACCCCGCAACAGCATCTCCTATATATATATTTTTTTTACTTTATTTTAATAACACAGAAATGAAGCTGAGGAAGGCAATGTTAAATATGAATTTACGCTATTTCTCTTGGGACCATAACAGCAAGATCATCCTTCCTTGTTTGACTCCAGGGAAACTGTCATCTTCACAGGTACTCTTGGAAATGTGCCTTTCCTCGCTATGGCTGACCCGCACACGAGAGAGAGTTTACTATACTAAGCAAAAAGAATTTGCATGAGACTTTTAAGTATTTACAGACTTGAAGAAGAAGATCAGTTCTTGCTTTTCAAAATCCCACTGGTGCAGAGCTCTATCTTCAGACACCTAAAAATCTGGCCTGCATGATTTTACTGCGGGGAACCAGTTCATACTTACTGCGGAGCTAACTCATTGAAGATAACAGGTCATTTATATCTCTTAAGAGAACTCAAATATTTTACCTGAAGCTGAAAAAAATCACTAAATTTAATTAAAGCTTATGTTTTTTAAAAAAAACATTAAGCACTTATTTGATACACACATCTTATATAGGAATTTGGGGAGGAGGGAGGGTTGTTTTGTTTTATTCCATTTTAAGTCCTTTCATGTTAGTTATTCCAAAAAATTACAGCATGCTTTTGCCAAAGCAGCTCAGAAGGAGGATCTGGGAAAAAAAAACTAAGACTGTATGTAGATATAATAATGTTTACAATTCACACAAAACTTCTCAAAGGGTAGAAGATGTCACAACTGTGATAACTAATTGGTTCTATATGCACCTCCCTTCTTCCCTCCCCCCCCCCAAAAAAATAAAAGGAATTTGCCCTGGTAAGACAGATTTTTTTAAGAGGGATTTAATTAATACATCTTTTTTATATTTTTTTCTTTGAGTTTTTAACTGTCAAGCAGCATATCCAAAAGAAAAATGATACCATCCAGGAGGTAAGTATCTGCAGTAAATGTGCTGTTGGACTTCTTTCCTGCTACAGTAATCTCTAGCAGAAGCAGGCAGCAAGGAAACTGGGGAGGGAAGAAGACACTGACTCAGTAATTCGAGAAGTATAAGACATTTCTCTGTGTGTGTCTCAACAGACCGAGGGGTTGCTCTGCTGTGGGAGCTGCGCATGGTTCATACGAGCAGCGAGTCTTTGAGTGGGTGTGAGTCACATCAGAAACTAGAGGAACAGGAGAGGCTTGAAACTCCTTTATTTGCTTTGGATAACAACCCTCCAGAGCTGAGGGTTGTTAGCAGAGCAGGCTTTGGATAACAACCCTCCAGAGCTGATACCAGTCAGAACAGTTATTACATGTGAGATGACCAAATTCTGGGTCTCCATCTGGCTCTCGAGAGGTGCAAAGAGGAAGCTCTGCTCATCTTGGCTTAGCTTTGCCCAGTTTTACTAGCTGCAGTGGGACAGACGGGCAGATATATAGCTCGAGTCACTCAACCTATTTCTCACTCTGCTGTCTCCACTTTCAAACTTTTTCTTTCATGACAGAAATTTGTTTATAAGTTTTCAAGGCAAATGTCTTGCTCATATTCTTACAGTCTCATTTATAAATATTTTATTACTCATGTCTTTGGTTTGTCTCAGCTGCTGTTATCCTTGACAATTGAGAGCTGACTTGAACATTTAATATTTAAAATATATTTCCTGTGTGTTTTGATGATGCCAGTGTACTTACTGAAACCCTTCAATGGTTATCCCACATGGACTTGTGGGACACACTTGTGTATGTGTCCTTTTTTCCCAAAGACATTTGGAGCCATTATTTGATTCTAGACTTTTCATATTATTACATGCCCTCTGTTAATAATAGAAGACATAAGGACCGACTTATGCTTCTTTCCTTATTGCTCCCTGTATGTGACATTGTCTTGCCCTAAATATGCCAGAATGTCTCCTTTTCTTTTACAGAGGTTTTAATGAAATCTCAGCAACTTCTGTTCTTTTGCTTTACATATATATTTAGAAATTATATAAATATGCATCAGATTTCATCTTAACCTGCATGTGATTTGCTCCCACCTTCTTCAAGTTTCTAACCAAAAAAAAAAAAATCAGTAGATCAGAAGCAAAAGTGTTTTGTGCATCTGACTGATTTGTGTGTGTTGCATTTTGCTGTTTCTCTCTTCTTTCTCTGTGCCTTTTGTTTCCTAGTCACATCTGATGGGGATTGCTGCTGCTCCTTTGGGGACCAAGCTGATGAGCCCCAAGGCGGTAGCCAGGACCAGTGCAGACAACAGACAGTGCGATGGGACCACAGTCCTCCTGGGAGCTCTCGCTGCTCTTCAGTTTGAGTCACAGGCACAGACTTCCAAGCAGCATTGACCTGTGAAAGTAAGTCCTTTTGGTCTAGGGTAGTGCTATGCAGAGTTACTGCGGCAGGTTGGGACCTACACCTCTAAGGGAAGCAGCAAAACTGGGGAGTGTCCCACATCCACACAGCCAGCTCTTGGGTCTCTTCACTTGTAGTGTGAACAAGCCGAAACTCTGCCACATGTCCAGCATTGCTCAGTGAGATGTAATCTGCATCACCTGGATGGACTTCCTCAGCAGTTAGCATGTGGGGCCAACTGAATCCTCTGCAAGCCCCATAGCAGTGGGCTGAGCAGAAGTAGGAACTCGGGATAAGGAACCTATTTTAATCCTCATTGCTTCTCTCCCTAGAGGATAAGGGTTTTGTGTCAACCTTAGCATGCAGGACCCTGACCTGAAGTAACACTACAAACTCACAAGCAATTTTGTTTCAAAAGCCTTAAGTTTATGAAGCTGAGTATTTTCTAAAGGCAGCAATGGCAGCACAGAAAATCCCTCTGCTCAGCCATGGTTTGCTCTGTGCACAGAAGCTCTGTGCTTTTGACAAGGGACAAAGAAAAGTCAGCCAGAAATAATCTCATCTTCTTCTATGCATGAGTGCCACGGTAGCTAATCCCAATTTGCTGCCCTTAGCTCCCTGCTTCGATCTCCCTCCCTTTCAGGAGGCAGCAAGCCTGCCCAGTACTGAGAGCTGAGGAGAAAAGGCAATTTGTTCTCATGAGCTCTTTTCCAGTATGCTTCCTCCCACTGCAAATTTAGTAGCAAAGAATGTGTTTTGTTTGGCTATGTGAGTCTAAATTCCCAGCTATTATACTGATCAGTAGTAGTGAAATAATACAATTTATTGGTTAATTGTGTGGCTCTACTGTTGATAGTGCAGCTGAAAGCCGAAGACCAGGGAAAAAAAGTTTAATTTATGCATAGTTTATGGTACAAATGTAATGTGGAAAGTGCTCAATCCACAGAGTTCTTGAATCTTTAATTAAAATTTCCAGAAGTTTGGGAGCACTTTACTTGTACTCTTGTTTGCCACCTTCAAGGAGGGGATACAAAACTGAAGTTCAGATCTAGACAATTTACATTGAAGAGCTGATTAAAGACCACACCTAGACTGGAAAGTGCTCTGTGTTTCTGTAATATGGTATCTTTAACTGGAGAATTTCAAAGCCCTTTTCTAATACATGTTAATGAGACCTCACAAGAATGCTATAAATACAATATCATGTGTACATGACTCATGCAGCTTATTAATTTTACATCACCTACACCATGATTTGAACAGGAGTGACAGAGCAGCAGGCAGGCAAATTCCTCTGTACAGAACTTAGCCAAAATAGCAAAATGTGTTTCTTCTTCAAGGGTCAATCTTCTTCAAGAGTTGATGCTAATTTAAAGACATTCAGGTAGAGAGAGACCTTCTCTGCCTACCACAACTCTCCTACTGTGTGACTACTGCACAAAGTAAAAACCATGCAATTCCCTTGCCAAAACATACAGTGTCCTTCTAGTAGAAAACTACCTCTAAAACACTGCATAATATCTTGCTAGATTTTCCTTACTAGATCCCCAGTCTCTAGCAGCATGTAATGAACAGGGAGGACTTTACTGGGGGATCCTAAAAGTACAGATCCTCTGGGGGACTGGATCTTAATTATGAAGCCATATATAATCTCTTCATTTTACCTATATCCTTAACTGGAAGGAATTTTTACTCAGCTTAATTAACTACCAGCACTAGGTTCCTGAAAAGCCCTTAGTGTTCATTATACTCCTTGTTAAAGGTTCTAGAGGCAGAGTAATCATCATGATATGTGATGTGATTTTTACATTTCCTGTAAAAATGCTTACATAGCATTTTTACAGGAAATGTAAGCCAGGCAGATGCTATGCAGACAAGATAAATAAAATGCTAAGGTTATATATGTTGATGAGAGCCCAAGTGTATTAGCACATGCTAGCATAGCTTCCTAGTAGGTTAGAGAACTGATGGGTGAGTTCTGCCTGTAAAATATCATAAGCAAAAGAAACACAAAAACCAGTTAAAGACCCCGTAAAGAGCATATAATAAAGCTGGATCCAGAGTCACTGAATGTCTTTTGTCCAGTCTCAGTGGAAGCAAAAATGCTAGATCAAGTCATCCCTTTTGTATTCATCTTTTTCTTGCTCCAGTTCCCAAATGACTGGCATGGTGCAACACAGTCAAAACAGGGAGGGCAACTTTGGCTGCAGGTGACTGCATTGAAAAAGTTGAAGGAAAGGAGAAACTGTGGGAAACCGCCTCAGAAAGGTGGTATGAAAGAGGCCGGGTACTTGAGTCAGGGAATTTCTTGGCAAGTGACAGCACAGCAAGGAGCCCTCTCAGGAGCAGGGCAACTCTGACTGTGAGACTTGCAGTTAAGGAGCAAGGGGAGCTACTTTATTTTGGGAGCTTGCTGAAGATTGTCATTTATAGCAAAACTGGCTCCTGAACCTGCAAGAATTGCCTGAATGAGCTTCTGATGTGACTGTTCCTCCCTTAGCTGATGATATGAGACTAAAAATATCACACACCATATCAATGCAGTTCATACTAATTAAAGCTTTCTAACCTGAGAAATTAGTGTTTAATAAAGATGGGCAAGAATGTCACTTTTCTCCAGTACAAAACTGAAACCCACACTTCTCTCTAGCTGTGAATAGCTCCTCTTTTGATATGAGATACTTAAATCCTGATTCTAAACAACTTCAAACTTCTGGATGTACAAAGCCAAGAGCAGATTCTGTGGCTAGAGTCTAACTCTCAACTCTAAATGATCCATAATCCATTTTTCTTTCTGTAACTTCCTAGGATTCCTATCAAGTTAGGTCTGCAAATTCTTACTGAAGTGGAAAAATATCTATTCCTTGCCTTTAACAAGCCAATAAATACAATGAAGCCGAAACAAAACGGAGTAGTGCCTTAGTGTATTTATACCTTTGCTGTACTTCAAAACAAAGACCGAATTAAACACTTGGCCTTTTAAAATGTTTCTGTCACAGCTCTACTGTAAACACTCTGCATGGATGCATTCTGTTTCTTTTGCAATACAATAATGTTCTGACAGCCTTAAAATTACAGATGAAGCAGAGCAGAGCTGCTGGCAAAACCATCAGGAAATGCAAGTGCTTCTGTTTACATCTTGCAGCAAAACAGTACAGCCCTCCCTCTATTAGTGATTCACTTGCTAAGAACAGTTACTCAATGAAAAGCCAAGAAGCAAAGCCATGGCAGAGCATTTGCTATCACCTGAGACTTACTGCTATGCATGAGAAGTCAGTCAGTCACAGACTGTCAGGAGATGGCCACGGTGAGAGGCTAAAAGGGTTCCTGGAAGGATTTATCTCTATTTGTAGCAGGGTACAATTTGGAAAACGCAGTGTTTTTGTGATACACTTGATGGAATCAAAATTGAAATGGCCCCTATTCTCAGGAGTTACTGACTTCCTGAGGAAATAAATTACTTCAGGACCCTATTGTATTTGAGAGGAGAAAAGTTAAAGACAGTTCTGGGTTAAGGAGCTCGGGAAAGGGTACTGGAGAAATCACATGTGATGAGAAAAATAATTTACTCCTTTGGCCTTGCAAGCACCGGTTAGTAGGAAGTTGGACAGTCGTTTTCTGAATGGGACTGCTACAGTTTCTGAACTGAATACTCACATTTTCAGGATTGGAGGCTTCAAATTCCATCCTTGTCATCTGCAAGGGAGTTGTATTATTTATATATATTTTAAATTAGCTGGTGACCTAAGCTATATCTATTATAGTCCAAGTGCAGTCTGAAAATCATTCATTATACGAATGAGGTCTAAACTGAACATAACTGTTTACTCAAAAGACATCCCTTTAGTGAGTTGGCATTTCTTCACTAGGCAAAATATAAGATAATTGTCCATGTAATCCTTCAGCAAGTTAATTGCATGCGGTCCTGCTCCTCAATGGAAAATTATCCATCAGCCTCACATAATCATTTTGCCTCAGTCTCGATTAATATTCATCCATTCGTGTTACAATTCAGCCTTATATGTGCAGTAACTGGGCTCAACTCATAGTAAGGTGAGCGCTCTGTAATAAAAACTACCATGCTACAGTTTTTACAGCTGAAATACAAGCTCTGACTCCTGATCCCGTGTACGACACACTACCACAGCAGGTGGACCTCACAGCCTGAGGACCTGAGGCCAGAGCAGGAGCCCCTCAAGCCCCAACTCCCTGCCAAGACCTTTCCCTTCTTCCGGGTGCCACATGGTCCCAAGCTTCATCTCCCAGGAGAGCCTGGGCAGAATGAGTGAGAATGAGTGAGAAGCAGGTGAATATTGCTGCAACAGAGAGGCCACAACCACGTGCCTTTGGCAAACACACAATCATTACTGGCTGGAAGGTAGTGGTCAACAGGAACAGCAAAAACCCCTTGCTGCAAGGGGAGATTCCCTTCGCGGAAGGCATGGGAGGATGCATTTCTGTAATTGGAAGAATAGTTTCTGTTTTGCACTTAACTGATCAAATTCATTCTGCTTTTAGCGGGAATGGACCTTCATTCCTGACAGAGTTCACTGCAAACGCGTTTCTCTGTACTGTCGAGTTTTATTGCACAAAGGGACAAAGCCTGACAGGAAGCATTTTCTGCCGCCGCCACTGCTGAGGCTGAGGCTCAGATCTTGAGGGAACTTCTTGAAGGGTGCAGGCTAGATTGCCCTCAGATCAGAGGCAAGCTACTACATCAGGCACGATGTTTACTGTCGCCTCCAAATTATCCTACGTGGCACAGCATAAAACAACATGTACCACAAAAGAAAACAAAAAAGCATAAAACAGAGTATATAATGTGACCTAGCAAATCTGTCAAGATTTGTTATACGCAACATATGTGTGTGTATCCCCAAAAAAACAAAAGGAGCTTTACCATCCTGGGCTTTATTGATTTAGATTGCTATAAAGTACTTAGAGAGGAGTATGACTTCCAATACTTGCAGTGAAATCTATATTCATAAAGGAACATAAATCTTCAGAGGACAGACCCAACCCAGCCAGGCCCTATATTACCATGAGGACATTCATAAAAGGTACACAGTATGAAGTGACTTGAACACTGGTGTATTAACAGATTAAGGCTATAAGTAAAATGAACCTGATTGCAGGGTCTATAACATTTTATCCTCTGGGCAATGACTAAACAGGGAGATCTAAACAAAGTGATTGTATTAAGATTAGAATAAATCATTTCTTCCAGGTCTCTCCATACTCCTCAGAGAATTAAAAAGAGCACTTCACTACCAATTCCACTTTCTCTTGGATAGACGCAGTGTTTCTGAAACCATTACAGAGGACAGGTTGCAGTGAATGGAGTTCAGTATTTCTCTTTTTTATCAGAGAAGAGAAATGCAGCAATTTAAATTGAATTTACTTGATAGGAAAGCCAAGCACTCGGTGCCAAGTAAAATGACACAGTCAAGGGTCTGCAGTGCCCCCACTCATCATTTAGAGATCAGCACTACCTGACTCCTCAAAATCCTGTTCCACTCTCATAGGAAGCCAACAAATTACAATAGAAAGTATCAAAGGTGTAAAGTTAATAAGAAGAAATCAATAAATCTCTAAAAATTAAACAACAGACCCTCTGGCTCTTTACTAGTCCTTCAGTTTTAGGACTGTGTTTGCATTTTATATGTGTTTCCATTGTATACAAGTGAAGAACATTTCCCCTCATCTTCCTCTCAAGGCACTGAGTCAATAAACAGCTAAAAGAAGTTTACAACATGAAGACAGAACTGGAGTTTTATGTCCCAAAGACAGGAAACTTAGAAGGAATTTTTCCTAAATGATTATAAAACCTGCTACTTCAAACCGTGGTCCATGTGTCTATACTTCATACATGACTTCAACAGACTATGTTCATTTTGGTGGGAATGTCTGACCACGTATGCAAACGAGGCAGAATTTTTCATTCAGTTTTGGCACACGTAGCTCTGTGGGTCTCAGAGGGCACATCAATGCATCAGCAAGTGTCAAGGTTGATACTTAAATTTCCTGCTGTTTTCCTAGGAGACACACCAAAAGCAGGTCCATTCTTTAAGTTAAACTTAGAAATGGGGTTATCTTATTTAGAATTTGCAAGGGGAAAACATACATAATGGCCCTGATACTGAATGTCCTTCTATGATGGAATGACTGCTGGCTAGATGCAGAGAGAGCAGTGGATGTTTTCTACCTTGACTTCAGCAAGGCTTTTGACACTGTCTCCCATAACATCCTCTTGGCAAGCTCAGGAAGCGTGCGCTAGATGAGTGCAGTGAGATGGATGGAGAGGCTGAACGCAGAGCTCAGGGGACTGTGCCGCAAGGCTCAGAGTCTATTTGGAGGCCTGTAGCTAGCAGTGTGGCCCAGGGGTCAATAGTGGATCCAGTCCTGGTCAATTTATTCTTCAATAACCTGGATTGAAGGACAGAGTGCAGCCTCAGCAAGGCTGGTGATGATGCAGAACTGGGAAGAGTGGCTGATACCACAGAGGGCTTTGCTGCCATTCACAGTGATTTCAGTGGGCTGGAGGAATGGGCAGAAAGGAGCCCATGAAGTTCAGTACAAGGAAGTGCAAAGATCTTCACCTAGGGAGGAATAACTCCATATACCAGAACAGGCTGGGGACTGACCCTGGGGAAAGCAGGTCTGCAGAAAAGGGCTTAGGAGTCCTGCTGGACAATAGACCGAGCATGAGCCATCCATGTGACCTTGTGGCCAAGAAGGCCAATGCTGCATTGGGCTGCATTGGGAGGAAGGGCATTGCCAGCACATGAAGCAAGGTGACACTTCTCCTCTACTCAGCACTGGTAAGGCTGTATCTGGAGCATTGTGTCCAATTCTGGACTCCCCAGTACAAGAGGGGCATGGAGCTACTGGAGAGAGCCTGGTGTAAGGTTTTGAAGATGATTAAGGGACTAGACCATCTCTCATGAGGAAAGGCTGAGAACTGAGCCTGTTCTTCCTGCAGAACAGAAGACAGAGGGGGATCTTATTACCAAACTCTTCTCAGTGGCACCCAGTGGTAGGATGAGAGGCAATGGGCCAAAACTGAAACACAAGAAATCTTGCCCAAACATGAGGGAAAATTTCTTGACTGTGAGTGGGACTGAGCAGGTTGCCCATAAACATTGTTGAATTTCTATCCTTGGAGATGTGCACAGGAAAGTGTCCTCTGCAACGTGCTCTAGGTGACTCTGCTTGAGCAAGGGGGTTGGCTAGATGATCTCCAGCGCTCCCTTCCAACCTTAACCATTCCATGACTCTATGCATCTTGTGGACAGTTTAACATCCATAAAACATGGTTTTCTTCAATAATAGCTCAAGATGATGTAATAGGAAATCATCTTTTTCTTTTATGTCAAGATCAGAAAAAAAAAAGACTTACAGCCATTCTTGTAATTCAGGAAAAGCATAAATTTTCATATATGGTGATGTCATTCATGTATATAGAAGAACCACTTACAGATTCTGTCTATTCAACCATGTTTCTGCACATCTGAAGTAGGCTAAGAATCAAAATTCAAGTTTGATTTTATACCATCTTGAATGTAAGGTGGGCTTCAGCTGCTATTCTGAGATACTTTTTCTAAAATTATGAATCCTTATTCAGATTTCCTGTTATATCTTTTCCCTTTCTGGTCCCGAATGGATATCAGACATGGAAAACAAGGTATTTAGAAAAAAAAAATGAATAGAAAAAAAATCATGTTTATAATTGGAAAAAGGTTTATTTGGCGGATTGAAGAGGATTTTTTTTTTTCTCTGAACTACTTGGCTCAGCCCTAGCCCTGGGACCTTAGAAAGAAGATAATGACAGGAGTGCAGTATAACACCAGTCTCTGCATAATAAATTCAGAACATGCTGTGAAGAAGATATCTCTATGCTTTAAAGGACATAAAGCAGGTCCGAGGAAACAGCTAATGTTTTTTGGTACGCTAACTCAAAATTCTGTTTCATTATAGAATTTCTCAAAGGGGTCTAATTAGCCATCGCCAGGCAATACAACATTTCCAGTTCTTTCCTCATAGCCCAGGAGATAGCTCCCTGAAGACAAAGATCTGAAATCCACAGCTTTTTATTTCCTCACTAATTATATAAAATTGAGATCTGTCACCTGCGCAAGATACTCAAAGGAAGAGGCACATGGCAGAACTGTGGTATTTTTACAGTTTGAATTAAAGCAATACATATCTCAATGAAACTTCACTAGACGAGGTGTCAGAGTCGCAAAGTGTCTATTTGAAGCTGACTGAAAAGGGAATGTCACCTTCTTGTCAGCTTTATCTTACATATTTCAGGCAGTATAGGCAAAAATTCACTAGATTTCCATACTCACTTTGCAAAGTGAGTGACCTTGGGGGGAAAGAAAAAAAAAAGGGAGACAAAGCATTAAAATGTGTTATTTGTGAGATTTTCTTTGATTCAAAGAGAAAACTCTTTGAATGAAAAAAAAAGCTACTAATTGTTGAACTTATTTTGTCATAAAAATATACATGATAAATTTAAAAATAAACACGAAAACAATTTGAAAACTCCTGTTAAAAGTACACCTCAACCCCAAGAAGCACAAGAAATCTAGAAAAGCCACTTTTCTAATTTCTTTTCTAATTTCTAAGTACACACATATCACTCCTTTTAAAACGTACAGCAAACGCCAAACGGAGCAGATTTTATGCAAAAGCTCCACAACGGAATGAATAATGAAAATAGCGTGGGCCAAATTATTTAACGCCATCTGCTCAGCTTGTATGGCTCCAACTGGGCAAAGAGCAAAGGGAGTTGCAGGATGCTCCTGGCCAAGGCAGAGCCGCTCCTGCCCCGGCCGCAGCTGCCAGCGCGCCGGGATGGAGCGGGACCCAGGCAAAGCGGGTCTCGCTTCGATGCCAGAGCTGGGAGGGGAAGGATTTGGACACCACAGGTGGAAAACACAGGCTGGAGCTACCCTAGTCCCACAATTAGAGTTGCTTTGTGTTAGCAGAAAGGAAGCCTTTCCATAACTCCTTATCTTGACTATTATCTCATCCTGCTGCTGAGCCTACAATGGAAGTGACAGATTGCGGAGAGGGCTTTTAGAAATATTGTAGATGCTTATCTGCTGTAAATCACAGCTTCATTACTTTCAGTGGAATATGCTGAGCTGTGCCGGCCAAGGGTCTGACTCGGCACGCTGCACTTCAGGTGGTGTTGTCACTGGATCTGCGGAGCAGCTACCAATTTTCAATCCATAATTTAATTTAATCAAGAGTGAATGTTATTACTTCTGTCACTTCCCACATAGGAAAGCCTTTTCCCATATAGGGAAAAAAAACAGAAAAGAAATAAAAGATGATGCTGAGCTTTCTTTTTTATCTACAACTCCCCAAGGGTTTTACAACAGAAGAAAGTAGCATTATCTTGTTCCACAAATTAAGGTGCAAAAAGGGACATGTGACCAGCAGGGCTAGTGACAGATCCATATAAATGGGAAAATATATATATATATATACCTATATAAAAGGACTCAGCAAAGATTAGAAACCTACAGAAAAAAAAAATAATGATACAAAAGACTCAGGAGATGGAGGCCCTTAAAGTCTACATCCAAAAAAAAGGCAGAGTAGTCAGATTGTCTGATAAGAGAGGCAAGATGAGTTTAAACGTTTCTGTACTTCATGTCCTCCATGGGAGCAGGAGTGACTTTTACTGAGAGCTGTAGCATCAATCTTGGTTCCACTGAGACCAAAAAAAGCTGGCCTTCCTTTGGAGGGTGTCCAGGAAAAGAAGTTACATATGAAATTAGCTCTATTACACCATTTTAGACAGTAAGTAATGGGCAGCAGCCAAAAGCCAGCAGTACAATGCCAGCAGCACAATCCAGATGGATAGAGAGCCATGACAAAAAGGCCCCGAACGTAACTGCTACAAAGAGTTAAAATAGGTGGGCTGAATTCAAACTTGTCATAACTTCAGAGGAGACTTACCTCTTAGCTCTGACCTTCACCCACTGTTTTAAACCTGAAGCACGTTGCCAACCTCTCCACTCCGGTCCATGCAGTGAGATGCAATGCGCCAAAGAGACCTGGGGTCCAGGAGTCTTAGGCAGCTGCAGCTCCCCGGGTTTGCTAAGCTACGGCTCCTCAGCTCCTCTGAAAGTCCCATCCTGAGACAAGTAAAGGCCTGCTCAGAAATCCCTAGAAAAGTCCTCAGTAAACTCATTTAGTAATCACAGACTGTCTCCTCAAATTCTCCACAGAGGGGAGTTAGCTTTCTGAATTTTAGGACTATGTAAAGTCCTTTCCTAAATTGAAAGGAAGCCACCTGGATTTAAATCTCTGGCTATAGTTGCCACTGAAAAATAGTTGGTGTTATCTAAGTGTGACAGGTAGTCCCTGTAGATTTCGCCCTTTCCAGCGACGAATGACAATCTGTGCATTTATGGCCATGAGAGGGCTCTGGATAAAACTTTCACCATTGAACTGTCCAGCTTTAAACACTACCTACATGGCTAAGACTGGGGGGCTTATAGTCCTTAAAAGAAAAAAAGTGTTTCTATAATGCTCAAAATGACAATGAGGGAACCTCTATTTAGTTGGAGAGGAAAAATATTTGAGATGCTGCTCATCAGTTTCACTCACAGTCCCCGGAGAAGAACGGTTTACAGTATCGTTTTAGATAATACTATAGTCCTTATTTTGGAGGGTAAATTCCTGCCCAAGGTCATACAGGGAGTGCATTTATGAAGTTCAAAGCAGAGTCAGGAAGGGAATCCAGATATCCTTATTTCTTATCCTGTGCTTTAATCTAGCAGCTTGTCTAAATGCTATAAACAATTCCTACTCCAGTCCCTTCTCCTGTCTCATATTCTGAAAGCTCAGATAGCCTTTATGTTGAGACCATTCAGAAACCGTGTGTTTCAAATAACTGTCACAATGTATTCGAGGTGATGGCGTTGACACCAAAGCACTCAGCAGCACACCAACCATCGTTGGCTGGGGAACAACTTACTCTGCACGTCCTGGCAGCCAGCTCTCTGCAGTCCCCCTGCCATAGCTGTGAGTAAAACCACAGTTCTCTCCCCGTTCTGTTTCACTCTTCTATTTCCCTTTTATTTTTTTCTTAAGTCCGCAAAAGCAGCCCTCAAGCCCGTTCCATGTCCCTGTTACCTCACTATATACTCATCACTGAAACTGAACTGGGAATCTGAGTGTTGATCTGGACCAGTAAAACACCAATCTTTTGATGTTTCAAGCAGGAATTGTTTTAAAAAATGTGAGGCCTCCAAAAGCCAGAGTATTTATCCATCTCTAATTGTAGCTTACCCTCCAGCATGCAGTAAAAAAAAACAGATTCACTAATTATCTTTTGGAGGTAAGCTCTGCTACTTCAGCTTTGATGCTCCGCTTTGCAATTAAATGTATTCCAACAGCCACATGGGGGAGAGAGGAAAAAAACACAGCTTCCAGTTCTGCAATGACCTACTTACAGCATTAAAGCGCTGAGGGGGAGGCGGGGAGGTCTCACTACAGCTTAATGCAAGCTGACACTTATCTGTACTTCAAACTACACAGCAATCAATATTAGATATGACTTCTCGTTCTACAGAAAATATTAGGAAGACAAGGAAAGTTAATGACCATCAGAAATTAATACAAGGCTGGTTCTCCAAACCTGCAGGATTTTTAATAACCTAATCCTTTTCTTTCCACTTCTGCCACAGCCCATGCCACGGTCCTGAAACTTGTGCTGAATTCAAGCTATACTGTTTATTAAGCACTGTACAGTTTCATACTGTCTGTCCCAAATTGCATACCATCTAACTAGGCAAGCACAGGAATTTTTATTCCCCCTTCCCAGTGAATAAATCGCAGCAAGGGAAGAGAAACTGAGTATTTAACATCACTAAGAATGCCAATCCATGAACAACAGATGGACTCCAGATCTTCCATTCCATCAGTCCATTCTTTTAAACCCTAAATATCATTTTTCTTTTTTCTTTTTTTTTTTCCTTCTTGGATTCTCTTTACTTTTAAAGACAATTAACCAGAAACTCGGAAGAAATGTGTTGAGACTCCAGAGAAACGTGTTGATCATGTGAATATTTTTCCGTTTTGTCAAGGATCCCAGAAGGCACTGGATTTTTAAGCATGGGGTATATTTTTGGCTATAGTTCCTGCTTGCAATATTCTACTGCCCTACTACAGACAACTTAATTCCTGGAGCTCAGATTAACCCTAGCGCTTACTGGCAATGTAGTCAAATGGAAGTCGTGCTAATAACGTTATATAGCTGGAATCTTCCAAGATGCCATACACTTGCAGCATGTGAAATGCCTATAATTTAAATATCACAACAAATGTTTTGAAAGCTTAATTACTACAGTTGAGCCAAACACATCAGTAAGCACTTAAAAATCTGTTCACCCACTTGCAGCTTTTTGTATGGTAGTATATGAAGTGAAGGGCATCCGTTTCACTTATGCCAGAGTAAATTCAGAACAAGTGCTTGAGGACAAACACCCCCCTTTTTTTTTGGTGGCTTCAGATGAAATATTACCATTCAGCCCCATTTCCAAAGCATTAAAAAAATACATTGGAAATACCATCAAATATAAACGTACCAAAGATTACCCAAAATACAGGAAGTAAGGATCTGGGCACTTTAAGCAGAGAGAACGAAAGGAAGGTAAGTGAAGGAGAAAATGCTTTTTCATCCCTTCAGCCCACATTCGGATGAGCAGCAGCATCTGAATTACTATTTACTCTAGCCGGCCAGATGTGGGTTGAATTATTATTTTTCGTCAGTATTTGCTAGCTCACTACCAGTAGCAACCTTGCTCGAAGGAGTCCTTCACATCTGCAGAATTTACTAATCCTCTTCTACAGCCATCACAGAAATTGGCCTGAAATGCTGTTCTCCCTCTTCCCAGCTCCGTCTGAGTCACACCACCCGGGGCTGTGAGCTTGTCGGATCTGATAAGCGAGGCAGGGTCAGACATGGGCAGGACTTCCACAAGAGGCAGCCCGAAGGAGGTGAGGTGCTATGGAGACGATGCTAGTTCATCAATGGTCGGGGAATTGCACTTTGCACGATTTTGTGCAGAGCATGTTCCTTTGGTACCCTCAGCTACAATGTAATTGCCATGGACTTGGAAAATGAAGAGAAATACTATTTCTGCTTGAAAAGGCAGGCAGAATACAAATAGCCTAATGAACAGCCCTAATTTAGTGATCTTTTCCAGCGATTCCATTCCTGGATTAATGTCTTGACAGGCAGCTGGCAAAAATCCATCTCTACTCAAATCGCTTCTACAACCCCACCATGTTCTCCAGAACCAGCAGTCTCACTGAGCACCATTCCAACCCAACACTGCTATCATGGAAACCGAGAAATTTACGTACAAAATTTGTCCACGCTTTCAATACGTTACTGATATTGTCACTGTTCCGACCTAGCCCCTGTTTGGAGAGATGGAGGGGTGCCCAGCAGAGGAGCAACAGAGACTGTAGTGTCCCCCTTGCTGGGCACTCGAGACCTTGCCACAAGCCATCTTCCCGCACACTGGCGTCTCAGTTTATCCATCAGCACTGTAAATTATGCACTCTGCCTTGCAGTGACATTAAGCATCAACAGCTGAAAAACTTTGGGATGCTTGGCTAGAAAATATCATCTAAAGTACACTGTATAATTAATGCAACTGCACGGACTTCTTTTTAAGCAGCTTCTTCAAAAGCATTCTGAGCATCCAAATCTTTTTTTTTTTCTTTTCATATCAAGATGATTGCATATTTAAAAGTATTAATTGGTTCTATGATAAGATTTTTTAAAAAAACCCTTAAACTTCATGATATCAGGAAGAAACATTGCTCAGATCACTTAAAATGCTCGTACATTTTCGTCATCCCTTAAAGCATTCACACAATAAGGAGGCCTTTATAGGCAAATCAATGGCATTTGTTTAGAAAAGGTTGCTTGTAAGCAATAAACTAATAATAAATAACGGGTAGAACATTGTGCAAGAGCTATAAAGAGCAGTCAAAGCAACTGATCTCATTCCTTGGTTTAATTATTCAGTTCTTTTTAGGCTTGAGCTACGTGTCTGGTATATTTGCTTCAGATCTCGAGAGGGTATTGACCAGGTTTTCTGAAGTCTTCTGCATTATTTATCTCTTCCTACCATAAGGGTTTGGGATAGGCATACTGTTTCAATAATTAAATGTCAACAATTCATGCTGTTGGCCCAAACCCAGAGGACCCTAATAAATAAATAATAGCATCTTGCTTTTTTATAGCTCCTTTCATTCAAGGGTCTCAAAGTGTTCTGCGAATATTCATTAGGACCCCCCAAAGCCTTGTAAGGTAATTCAGCACTACCGTGCCCTCGTTTTTACGACTGGGAAATCTGGCGCGGGGAGAGCAAGGAACTAGTCCAAGGTGAGAGCTCCATCCAGTTGCTGAGAGGGGACAGCGTCTTGCGCCGGCAGCCCCTCCGGGAGCTGATGTTAGCAAGACACAGATGCGGCTCCAGGGACCACAGGGAAGTCAAAGCCATTTAAAACTAATGAAAATCAGTGAAAATAAATAAATAAATCAGCATCTGCCCTACTGTCAGGGGTTTCGCTTGTTTTAAATATTTTTATTACTGCATTGCTAAACAAGATCGAGGAAAAGAAGGCTGCATGGTCCACTAGTCTGATCCAGTGCTGCCATTTCAATGTTTCTAACTGTGGCACTGCAAGCAGAACTGATTTCAGTCAGAGCAATATTTGATATTTGACATCTTGTTTCCAATCTGATCTGTCAAAATGTTCATTAGAAGTCACATATCTATGCTTTAGTCACCTTTCTCCAGTCATTTTCTTTAGCGTCATTCCCCATGACCCCTTTTTCACTCCACACAGACGAAAACAAGAACGATATAATGATCTTACATTTCTATGGAGGCTTTCATCCTACTGACATGTTGAGAGCAATGATGAGCCCAGAAATAACATAAGAAGCTTTTCAGACATCCTTTTCTGGAATTAGAATTGGGTTTCTGATGGAGGGGCGGGCTACGTTTGGAGGCTGTGGGTATTCCGTTCTCTCTGTTTGCTCAGGTATTTTTCAGCCATTTAACTCTACTTTCATTCCTCTGCAGAGGAGAGGAAATCCACACAGAGAAAATCCAAACAGCCAAAACAAACCTTCCACTAAATTCTTGCAACAACTGCAAACAAATACTAGTTCAAAAAAGTTCTGATACTATGCTCAATTGCAGTTGAGTCATATTTTGAATGCAATGCCTATATAAATATGGTGCCAGAATGATAGACAACTTCAGTGAAAGATAGGCACACCCAAAAGTGTTTTTGCTCAGAAATGGTACTTCAAGATCTTCACTGATTTCAGAGGATTATCCATATTTTTAGTTGCTTACTCAAACTGAAGCAGCAAACCTGACACCAGAACAGTGCAGTGCCTTTTCAAGGTGACATGCAGGACTGAAAGGGAGTCCTACCTCTTCACATGGGAAAAGGATGAACTTACATAGTCTGCTATTTCCTGTGGTTAGGTAGGGAGACGAAACCAGAAATCAATTGACCACATGCAAATGTTATCAAAAACAAAACTGAGGTCCTACATCTGCTAAGTTCAGTGACACAACTGAGTTCCCCAACATGCATCATGGATAGATCACTGTAAATAAACAGACTTATATATAAGTGGCAGCAACCATTGCTAATAAATACTTAGAGAGTCTTTGTGAGGGCAAATATTTAAATGCTTCATTTACAGTGACTTATGACAGTGCACAGGATTAGGACACTACCTCAGGACAGCAAGATCTTAACACCGAATTCTTTGATACCACTGCTGAAATACATTTGATTCACATTTTTTTAGTTATTATTATTCTGAATGTTCTCTGCTTTATTTATCACCTCCTCAAGAACCAGAGAGAAGTACAAGAAAAATATAGTTAATTTTCAAAGCAGTCACTATTGATCCCATGTTACTGCTCTATTAAGATGACATTTTGCACTATGCAGAATGACTGATGCAGAACTTATTTAAACTGATGGATGCTAGAACAAAAAAGCAATAGTTGCTCACTGCATCATTATTCAATAGATACACTTTAACTGGCTTAGGAACGATCACCCTCATACAGAAGATACTATAAAAATTGAAGCTCCTGAACTAGCAGTCTATTACGCTTCCAGGTATACATAATCCACCTTTAACACCCTCCCCTCTAAAACTGCCATGAACTCAATCAAAGCAGTGGTGAGTGAAAAGTTGCTAAATTCCAATCTTTTGCCTAAGATTTAAGCTAGTAGTCTTGCTCTAATAGAGTCCATAATCTACAATCAGTCTTGCCCGTGGACATTTTCGCTAGAAACTCCGTGTATAAGTAAGCAATACTTTCAGTGTTGGCTCCTAGATTTACCCTTTCATGTGCAAAAAGCTGTATTTACACAAGCAAGAGGTTTTAGCCTGCATGTACTGCCTGATCCACTCAGGAAGGGTGCAGGCAGACCAAGTATACAAAGCTGCCATATGTCAGGCTCAGAATACATTCAAGCTTTTAGAAAATTCAACCCTATTTCTGCTGTCCTGTTCATTCCCCTCAATGTATACTCCAGAAACCACCCTATAGGAGCTAAACAAAAACACTAAATTAAAAAAAAAAAGACCAATCAAACATCTAGTCTTACATCACACAAATAATTTCAGTGATGACAATGACATTATTTGTATAAATGAGTACTTATATTGGATTTTCTTTTACTTCCTGCCCTGTAATCCAGGGACTATCTACCCAGTGCAGAGCAGGGCCAGGTCATGCCCGCCTACCCTTGCTCTGGCCAAAGGGCCTAGGGGAACACGGCCTATAGCCGTGTCCAAGCAGCACTTCGTTGAGGCTGATGAGTGCCACCAAGAAGCAGCTTGCTCATGGCTATGGCATCTCCCAAGTACCGCACACAGACCTTTAGTGCCCTTAATGAGTGCCACCAAGAAGCAGCTTGCTCATAGCTATGGCATCTCCCAAGTACCGCATACACACACGCCTTTAGTGCCCTTATCGGAAACTGAAGCCTACTAAAATAAAGGCCTGGATCCAGATTTTCCATCCTACTCTTACCGGCGTAAAACTGCAAGGATTTGCAGCACAAGTTTAAAGGCAGCAGTGTGGCTTTACTGGCTTTTTTCAACAAGTCAAACAGACCACATGGATCTTCCAAGGGACCTGATCAGTAATAGCAAAATATTTCTAACACAAACAACTGTGTATTAATAGCCACTCTATGGTGAGAATCCCCTGTGATAAATACACCCAGGGGAATCAAAGGCTTGTGTTGGTAATCTTAAAAGTTCCCAGAGGTGTGATTATTCAGCAGCAGGGTTGCAAGCCTTGTCAGGACTCATTGCTTAATCAATCTCTGCAGAATCACTAGGCTAGCCCTACCACTCACTTTCACAACATCCAGCAGCAGCCCTCCAGTTTCAGTCTCGCAGAACTATCATGGTTGAGACAATAAAATATATTTGGCCATTATCACTTCAACACTACCAGCAATTCAAACTGATAAGAGTTGCTAAGGCTAAAAAAAATACAGGGATAAATCTCCCAAGGAAAATCCTTGATTTAGCCATGCCTGTCCTACTGTTAATACTGACCACATACTTTGTTTAGTAGCATCCCTATACTCATAACAGTCTATTTAAGTCACCGACCATCACAAAACATTTTCAGATTTCTTGATTTAAGGCAATAAGGCATCATTATGATCATCTCCGCTGAGCTTTCATGAAACTCAGCTCAGAGTTACCAGTTTCTCTATGTCAAGCCTACAACATCTTTAACGCATATTCCCTGTCTTGGTATTACTTGCATTATCCTTTCTTTGCCTTATAATTTATTAAAAAAAAACACATTGCTTAGAAGACTAAGTAGTACTGAAACAAAGACTTAAAGATAATGAAGAATCCACCACTTTCCCAGAGTAAGTTGCTATAAAGATTAATTACCTAGACTGTAATTTTTTCATATTAAACTCCGTATCAGATCCTCTGATCTAATAGAATAAAAAATATG